>JAMWYP010000076.1:0-248619 GCA_025563575.1 Acacia pycnantha | reverse complement strand
GGTTTCAAAAAGAATGTTAAATTTATCTTATTTTCTAAAGGAAAATTTATTGGAAATTAGGAAAAATCAATAATGTCTCAGAAATGACCAAAATGCCCTTGTGAAACATAAAATGACTTAAGGAAATTATGAAAAATTCTTAGAGGCAATAAAATAATTATTAAAAATTAGAGAGTATGTTGTCTCTAATTTAGAAAAATTTTGGGATTTATTTCCTTGGAAAATAGTGAGGGAAAAATTAAAAAGTATTCCGGGATCATTATTGACCCCGTGATTTTTAATATTTTATGTAAAGCATAAAATAACAAGGTAAGTCCAATAGTTGTGAAAAAATGAGTTATTCTAATTAATAAAATTATCAAAAATTAGTGGGTAATTAATTAAATAATTACTGGCTAATTATTTGGGCTTAAACAAAGGAAAATCCAAAGATAATTATGTAAAACCCTATAGTTAGTGGTTTATGGCTAAAATTAGCATAAAATATATTTTCTAATTAATCAGAAATTATGAAGAAAAATTGGTGAAAATAGGTATTTTTAAGCCTAAAAACAAGTATGGACCAATAGGAAACTTTGTGGAAAAATTATGAAAAATAATTATTAAATAATTAAATAATATATATTATTAATTAAATAATTAAATAAAAAACAAAAAATAAATTAAAAAGGACCAGAATATTGACCGAAATTTTGAGCCAAAGAGATGGATAAGGATTGGCAAAAATGATATCTAGATATTATTATTATAATAATAATATAAAGGAATATTCTATGGAAAATTATGTGAAAAAGCAAATACGATAAATGACCACCGATAGAGATTAAATCCTATCTAGAAAACCGTGAATAAGGTTTCTAATGTCAGAGTATTTTATAGACAAGTGAATTTTTATCTCGGAGTAGGCTGTCTCCGAAGTCATTTCTGAAACCGACGGAACAATAAGGGAATAAGACGAAAAGGACAAAGGAGCAGTTGAGGAAATGAAAACCTATAGAAAATAAATCCTAACTCAATATCTGTGGATGAGTTGGTAATCAACTAGACATTTTATGAATCAGTGGATTTTTGTCAGAAGTTGACGATTAGGAAATGATTTAAAGTAGCCGATCGCGTTTTCGAGAAACTTTGGTAGTGCAAGACCTGAAAGGGGTCAAAAATTTATTCAGCCCAGACATTTCTAATGAGTAAGAAAAGAACTTCAAAGTTGTGATTCCAGATTTTTGAGATTCTGCAAGATTACGCGATTAGGACACCAAACAGGGAACTTATCGGTAAGACGACTTCTCAAACAAGTCTGTGACATCATGCATGACACCACTTTGTGCCACCTAAGGGCTTAAGGACGTTTTGGTGCATCCAAGGGTCCATAATATGCCATTTTGCAAAAGTGCAATCCTACGGTCCAGGATACATGCGGTAAAGCATGAATAGTAACCCGAAAAGTCTATAAATAGCAACCTTCACCTTCATAATTTCTCACATCCAAAACCAAGAGCTCTAGTCGAAATTTCCTAGAGAGAAGAGAGAAGGAGGAGTCCGGGGAAGTTTGCAGCGAAGCTCTGAGTAATTTCTTCGGTCCTTAGTCTTAAGCTTTCGTAGTTCTTTCGGTAGTTATAGTAGAAATGCTAGTTTAGTCTTTAATCTTCCAAGTATGATTAGATATCATATGTTAGAGGTATTTTAGTCATTAATTTCGAAAATCATGATGGGGTCGGAGTTATGGCAAAATTTTGGAAGATTACGGTCAAAGTAACGAAGTGCTGGCGAAATTCCGCCGATTAGGGGGTCAGGGGTAAAATAGTCATTTATGACTAAAATGTCCGTCGTAATGATAGATCCTTAACAAATATGTTGTTATGTTGATAGGATATCCCTGATTACGTTTTGATCAACTGTCGTACCGTATTCCGACAGAAATACCGTTTACCGTCAACGAATGTACGTTCGCGTACTATAACACTAACGCTGATGTTTATTGTATGCATATATGTGCTATGTGTATTGTATGCGTAGATGTGACAGATGACGAATTATGTCTGTTATGTATATATGTGCTATTGGTGTATGTATGTTCGCGTACTGTAACACTAATCTAATGGATATAGTATGCGTGTATGTGATGTGTGTGTGGTATGATGTGAGTATGGTGTATGTGGTGTGTTGTTGGAATGCATATTATGTTAGAAAATAACTGTATGCATGCTGGGAGCGATACATCTGTAATGCTGGGAGCGATACATCTGCATCTTTGGGAGCGATACATGTGCATTGGTTGGGTGTGATTTATATCTTTGTGTTAATGTTGTTCTGTAACCCATATGTGTGTATGTATACATCAGGTTAACCGTTACCTGAGATCCGGTGCGGATCTCAGCTCTTAACATAGCATCAGGGTCAGGAGGACCGAGAACCGAGGAGAGAGGGAAGCAGCAAGCTGAGAGGTCCGGTTGAAGACTTTCTGATGTTGTCCTTTACTTTTGAAAACTCTCGGTTATTGAACCGCTTCTGTAATTAGCCTGTGGACATTTTGAATATATATATCAGTTACACTCTTGCTCTGATGCTCTACTCTGATGAAAAAAATTTATACTGCTTTTGAAAAACAGGATGTTACAAATGTTGGAACTTGAACTTTTATTGCTCACAGATATTTATGAATACAAGAGAAATGAGAGAAATGGGCTGAAGGTTCAAGCTCTATCTATCATTTTTTAAACACTTACAAGGTTATATATAGAGTTGGCATTCCAATCCAAATTACATCTCTCGGATTAATTTTCTAACTCTAGTTATAGGTCTTGGTTATTAATTTGTTGGCCACCGCTTATAGAATCTTTTACTTTTTCATTATTGCACCTTGTTCATTATTGTACTATCTTGTACTTTTCCATTTATTATACAAGACTTATCACTACCTAACAAAATTGTACCTTAAGAGACTTTTTCACCATCAACATTGACATTCCACTTTACGACTTATTTTTCCTTTCCTTTTGCTTTAACAATTTTTATCTTGTAGTGTCAGCAAACTTCTTTGTCTTCTTCTTCTTACCTTTTTCTTTTTCAAAGTATAGTAGTATCTAAGCCAAGTTCGTTGAAATCTTTCATAGCTCTTTCTCTTTCTTCGCAATATTTACATTTTATGCCTTAATTAAATGATTTTGATTTGCTTCTTCTTCCATATTTTCTTCCATTTATTGTCTATTAGGTGAAATATAATGATCTGTTACGTTGGTTCTTGTTCTTCATTTAATACAGTTGATAATTCTCCTTGTTCTGTTGTTGATCTTTGATCTTTATGTTTAATTCTGTTGGTTCTCTTATGATTATAGCATCTTTAAATTCTTTTTGTATATTCTCAATTTCTTCTTCTTCTTTCCCAATAACTTTTTCAATTTCATCTCCTGATTCTTCTGTTTCAATAGCATGCATCATATATAACTTTTTTTTTTTCTTTTGATTTTTTAAATATTTCTAATATAACATTTTATTTATCTTTCATATAACCATTTATCTCTGATATTCTATTTCTTTCTTTTTGCATATCTATACTATTATTATTTTCAAAAACTATTTTTCTATTTCTGTATATATTCTCCATAGAATATTATTTATAACTTCACAACCTTTCTTCATTTCTTCGGTTTTCTATATTCATATTTACACTTTGTGATCTAATTTTTGTTCTTTTATTTTCTAATTCTTCTCATTCTTGTAATGCTTTCATCATATTTATTTACAGGTTATTTTATATTGGTTCTAGTTTATAATCATATACTCCTAATGTTTCTTTTATTTCTTTTATATATTTCTTTTTCTCTTTTAATTCTATATTACTATTTTTTATTCAATTTTATTCATACAATTTTTTCTCTATTGTTTTAGCTATTTCTCTTAATCTATATTTTTTATTTCTTATATCTTCTTTATTTATTATATCTTGTGTTTCTTCTGGTAATAATTTTCTAATTTCTTCTAAAGAGAATATTTGAAATAAGGGTTAAATACCATTTTTACCACGGAGGTATTGACTAAGGAGCATTCAACACCTGAAAGTTTTTTTGGTATCATTTTTACCCCAGAAGTTTACTAAAAAAAGCAAATATGCCCCAGAAGTTTTTTTTTTATAAGCAAATTTGCCTTGGAAGTTGATAAATAAGAGCAACAATTCAACGGTCAAGATCAACCGACGGGTAAGATTGCTATGTTTTTAAACTTCAGGGTAAAAATGATACCCAAAAAAATTTTTGGTGCTGAATGCTCCCTAGCCAATACTTCCATGGTAAAATTGGTATTTAACCCTTGAAATAAATCTTCAATATTAGGATTTATATAACTTCCTGATTGTTTCATTATGTAATACCTGAAAATTCCTATTTAATATAAGTATTATATTTTGATGAGTAATTAGCAAAAATGAAGGTGAATATGTGTCTCAAATTATTATAATTCAGTGATTAAAATTTTAGCCAAATTTCCCTTGGAATTAAATAAACAAAAGGAAAAATATAAGACTAAGATTAGGGATCATAAAATGTGATATAATTGACACATAAAATTATGGTTATTTTATAACCAAAAGAGGTAGGAAATGTTATGAAAACACTTAATTAAGTTAAAGGAAGTTAGCAAAAGCAATTGGGAAATTAAGTTGCACTAATTAAAGATCAATTGCATAATTACTTAAATTAATCAAGGACAAATAAAAGGTATCAATAAAAGGCTGCATATTTTTGAAAATATCAAGGCCCAATGGAAGATAAAATTAATTTGCTAATAATGCTCTAATGACCTTGATTATGGAGTAAACCAATTAAGTGAATTAACTAATAAGAGATGCAATAAAAGGGCAATTAAGCACCTGATTAAGGAGATAATTAGGCTTAATCAAATCAGACCCAAAAGTCAACAATTGCAACTAAGATCAATGGTTAAGATTGTTCAAATCCAATGGTCCTAATTAACCTTAATCCTCATGAAATTAAATTGGCCAATTAGAAGCTTAGGCATAGGATCCTAGACACATGTAAAACACATTTCAAGAGCTAACAGAGGGAGAGGGGTGGCGCCACAAAATGGAAGGAGAGAATGAAGCTATGATAAAGCATAAAGATAGAGTTTAAAAGTCAATGTTTTCAACTATCCAATTAGGTAAATGGAACTATTTGTTATTTTGTTAATTAAAAACATTCATTAAATGGCTAAAAGAGTGAGGCATGTCAACCAAAGCATGAAAGGCCAAGATTTGGTTTCATAAAGCTTATTTTAATCTAATGGATAGGGTGAAAATCTGGTGACATAATACCAATGTGCCATAGAGTTTTCTCTATAAATAGAGACACCCCTTCACAAATTCTCCACACCAACCCTAAGCACTTTTGATCCTTAGTTGAGAGGGAGTGAGGCGTGAGATTTAGAGAGTGCTCGGCAAAATTCATAGGAAGTAAGGAGAAGGGGAAGGAACTTCAAGGGTAAGTTCTCTAGTCCTAGCTTTTAGATTGCTGTAAAGTTGTAGTTTTAATCTAGAAAATTAGGAAGTAAATTCCTATACTTGTTTTTAGGCCTCCTTGCATTGAAAATTGCCTAATGAGGTAAAAACATGTTTCTGTAAAGTTGTAGTTTTAATCTAGAAATAATTTTTGGAATTAATGGAGCAAGATAGTGAAAGATAGTAAATTTTCGGGTTTGCTGGGCTGTTGGAATCAGTAGGATAGAGAGCATTATTTTATGTATAAATTTGTAACACCCCAAATTCCATACCTCAAATTGTGTCGGTTGACACTTGGTTTTAGAAAGATCAATAGAGTTTGAGGTGCTACATCAGAGTAATGAGGAAACGGAGAGCATGCACTAATGTTTTGGACAATGAGTAACTGATGTAAAATGCCCCGACATATGATGATGCCTGACATTTGCTGGTTAAATTGAAAATCCCGAAGGAATATTCATGTGATACAATATACAGAGCTTTGTATAATTACAACTTTTACATGGTAACTATACAATCTAGACCAAGCCTTAACTAGACTTGGGGCAATGAACCTAACTCAGTTAATCAAACAGATTGGCCAGGTAGGTGTCTATCATGGGAGTCTCACCGAGTTCACAGTGACTTATTGACTGACCCACATAGACTAGCCCTGCCTTCGGCACCAAACTGTTTGAGGACTTCATTAGATCCATGCCAGAAAGTAGGCTCTCTTAAACTTCTTTCGGCTTTCGTCTTGACCGGTGCCCCCTCACGGCTCCGTCCTTTAGTGCCTTTTCACGACTCCATCTATCGGTGCCTTCTCCGATCCTGGTTCCTTTCCTGAACCTTAGACAGATCTGAGGTCCAATACCCATCGGACCTCAGGTAACGGTTAACCTCATGCTTATGTAACAGTTTATGTATGACAGATATTCATGGCATTTCAGCAGCAATCAATACATAAGCACACAACAGGTGTATACCAACAGTACATGAGCACACAGCAGATGTATCCCAACAGTACATAAGCACACAGCAGATGTATCCCAATAGTACATAAGCACACAACAGATGTATCCCCAACAGTACATAAGCACCAACAGATGTAAAGTTATCATATATCACATATAAGCATTCAATAAGCATCAGAGTTAGTGTTACAGTACGCGTACGTACCTTTCACCGTGTATTTACCAAAATGCCGGCCCTTTGAATCCGACTCCGGACTTGATCCCGGATATCCTATACATTATTGTCGGATTATTTCCTTTTCCTTAACTTATATGATATTACAATTAATATCATATCACTTAGAATAATATCCTAAAGGGTTAATTTACCTTTCTACCCTTGGTGGATTAATTATTCCACTTTTACCCTACATTTTATTAAAAACGTCATTTCAGCATTTCTGGGCAGATTTTTCTACATCTTTGAAAAATCATAATTAATTCTACAAAAATCAAAACGAGGTTCCGTAAAATTCCTTGGAATTATTATCATGTCTACTTTTGAGGAAAAATACTGGTTTTTACCCATATTTAATATATAATTCCCAGTTTAATATTCTTCAATCTCTGCCCAGAATTTTTCTAGAAAAACGTAGCCTGCCTTTAGGAATTTTTATCTCCTTGGATGTCTAATTTGTTCATGAAAAATTTCATGATTTTTAAAGATCATCTCAAACATAAATTGTAGCCTCAACGAAGCTGACTCCAAAAATCGTCTAACCGAAAAATTTTACCAGAACTTCGTTACTTTGATGTTTCTCTTCCAAAAATTTTACTCTATCACTTTCTTCATAATTTTTTAGAAATAAGGCTATTTCTAACCATAAGAACATGGAAATAAAATTACTCTAGAACATTTAAGATCAAAGCATAAATTAACTATGAATCTAACTAGAACTTCAAGAACTACAAAAAACTAAAGACTAGAGCTTACCTCTTGAAGCACAACTCCTTCATCCTTCTTGCTCCTCACCTCCAAAAAGAACTCACATCTCACTCGCTATCCCTAAGGATTAGAAGTGATTGTATTTGGTGTGAAGAATTGTGCAGGAGCAATGTCTCCATTTATAGAAAAATCTCAATGGTAACCATGGTAAGTGTAATACCCAGATAATCATGTATCTGGAATATTATATATAGAAATAAATCAATGGCTATTTCTGATAGGTGAATATGTGGTCTCAAAGAGTATGTTACACTTATCTTATTTTCTAAGAAAAAATCTCTTGAAAATTAGGAAAAATAATGTGCTAAATTCCTAAAATACCCTTGTGGAACATAAAATGGCATATGAATATTATGATAAATCCTAAGAGGCAGTAAAATAATTATTAAAATTTAGAGAGTATATTGTCTCTAATTTTGGTAATTTATTAAATTATAACCTTGGAAAAATTAAAGAGTAAAAATCAAAAAGTATTTTAAGGACCAAAATGACCCCAGGATTTTTAATATTTTGCATGGGACATAAAATACCAATGTCAGTGCAATAGTTGTGAGATAATGATTGATCCTAAATAATAAAATTATCAACAATTAGTAGGTGATTAATTAAGTAATTAATGACTAATTGTTTAAGCTTAAACAAGGGAATATTCAAGGTAAATTATGTAAAACCCTTTAATTAAATGTTTATGGCTAAAATTAGCATAAAATATACTTTCTAATTAATTGGAAAAGATTAAGAAAAATTAATGAGGTTAAGTGTATGAAAATCCCAAATCTTAAAAAGTTGCTAATCATGTGGTTAGGGCACTAATTAAACTTGTAAATCAATTTCTACAAATTTATTAATGGCCAATGGTTAAGATTTAATCTAGTAAAGCAAAATCAAGGGCTACAATAATTGCTAACAAATAAAAATGCCTAAATCCATGTAATTGTGAATAGACCAATGGGAAAATTTTGCTAAATTATATTAGATAATTAAATATAATATTCATTAATTTAAAAATAAAATATATAAAAAAAGGGCAGCCGAAATTTGAGACCAATTGGGAGAGAAAAATAAAATATCATGATACTTTGGTGCAAGTTGTAATATTATAATAATATAAGATGTGATATTTTGTAAAAGAACAAATAGGATAAATGAGAACCGATAGAAATTAAATCCTATCTAGAAAACCGTGAACTAGGTTTCTAAAGTCAGGGTATATCATAAACAAGTGAATTTTTATCTCGGACTGGGCTATCTCCGAAGTCATTTCCGTAACCAACAGAATGATTAAGAGATAAGACGAGACCGATAGTTTGTGAAATAGGGCAGATAGTGGAAATGAGAACCAATGGAAAATAAATCATAACTTCAAATCCAGGGATAAGGTGGTAAACATCTTGACATATTATGAATCAGTGAATTTTTGTCCCGAAGTTGATGTTACCCGAAGTAATTTCTGTAACCGATGGCGTTTATCCGAAAATGTTCGGCAGGCAACGGAATACCCTGAATGGAATCAAAAATCTAGTTAACCAAGATATTTCCAAAGAGGAAGAATAGACCTTCAGGGCTATGTTGCCGGATTATTGAGATTTTCCAAGATTACGCGATTAGGACACCAAACAGGGAACTTTATCGGATGAAAACCCATAAAGCAAGAGATGATGCAGTGCATGACATCATTTTGTTGACTTTGGGGGAGGGGGAGGTCGGCCAACACCATCCAAGGGCCAAGAATGTGCCAACTCATAAAAGCAAGATCCGACGGTTGAGATCCGGTATGATAAAGCATGAATAGTGTCCAAGATTTCTCTATAAATAGCATCAACCTCTCTTCATAATTCTCACACCATTCCTTCTTGAGAAATTCGAAATCTTGGAGCAGAGGAAGGAGGAGGAGTCTGGGGAAATTTGTAGCGAAGCCCTGAGTAAGTTCTTCAGTCCTTAGTCTTAAGCTTTAGTAGTTCTTTCGGTAGTTAGAGTAGAAATGCTAGTTTAGTCTTTAATCTTTCAAGTATGATTAGATATCATGTTTTAGGGGTAATTAAGGTATTAATTTCGAAAATCATGTTGGAGTTAGAGATATGGAAAAATTTTGGAGATTAGAGTCAAAGTAGCGAAGCTCTGGCGAAATTCCGCCGATTAGTCAAACTAGGGGCAAAATGGTAATTTGTACCTAAAATGCCTGTTATGATGTCAAATATTGACAAATGTGATATTATCATTATAGGATATCTGTGATCACGTACCGCTGTCAAACGTACCGTTTTCCGTCAGAAGATTTGAATTCCGTCGGACGTACCGAAATACCGTCAACGAAGGTACGGACGCGTACTGTAATACTGACTCTGATGCTTGTGTATGCTTATATATGTTATGGATAGTTTCATGAAGACATGAACGGGACTCTGTCCTGGACATGTGCTGTGACTAGGGAACTGTATCTAGATCACTAAATACAGCTTTACACGGGTTATAGTCATGATAATACCGTAATGTTTCCTAGCGCTGAGACACGACCGTACATCGTGGCACTGGATATGTGCAGACCGGAAATAACTTTACATGTAGTGTAGTTGTTATTAAATGATCATACGACGTACCGGATTGATCAAATGCTGTAATATTAGAAATATCTTTTGTTCGTATATTGTTTATACAAGCACGAGGTTAACCATTACCTGAGGTCCGATGGGCATTGGACCTCAGCTCTTACTATAGCTTCAGGGTCCGGAGACTCGCGGACGGAAGATGAGCATAAGCTGGGTTAGCAAAGACGTGTGAAGATCGCATAATGACCCGATCAAGGACATCTAAGATTTGAACATATAATGTATTGTTCTTTATGAACAGGCAGTTACGCCGCTGTATCATGTTGTATCAGTTACTCAATACTCCTTTTGTTACAATGCCCTACTCCGATATATATATATAAAAAAAATTTACCGCTTTTGAAAATGGGATGTTACATTTTTGGTATCAGAGCTAGTTTTTCCGATGGCAAATTCGATTGATGACCGGGGGTTCTCACTGTGTGATCTATGGCGAAGCATTGGCTCTTACCCCGACATGGCCAGACGGCTAGCCACCGTCCTGGTTGCATCCGTCGTGAGGCGGTGCGTAAAACTGGCGGCTGAGGTACACTTTTTGGCCACGACTTATGTTGCCAGGGAGACATTTTTGGTATCAGAGCAGTTTTCCTAGCCTGGATCTGACTAAGTTATTTTGAACAGTTTGGTGCCGAAGGCAAGGCTAGTCTATGTGGGTGTGCCAATTAGTCACCGTGAACTCGGTGAGGCCCCCATGATAGACACTTACCTGGCCATTCTGTTCAGTTAACGGAGTTAAGTTCAAAGCATTTTTAAACTTGGAGTATATTTTGAAAGGAGTACTGGTATAACTCTACACTTACATGACGTTGTAGTGATGGATGGGAATAAATCCCCAGACATAAACTACACAAAAACAAGTAAGAAGTACTGCGCGTATATTCGTAGTTTCCGAGGTAATGGGGTTAAGACTAATCCCAGAGCCGATATGTCCACCACCTGAACCTATGCTGATATCAGTATCTGGTAACCCTGATACCTATGATAATTCTGATAATTGCCAGTTTATACTAGACAGTAATTCTATCCTAGCACAACGATAATCGGAGCTGGGGCATGCCAGACGAAACTCTGAGTCCGACAAAGATAAATACATGCAGTATTTGACCCATGTTGAGAACTTCTATCAGAGGAACCATTAAGTATTTCTGTACTCTCCTGGAGACTGGATCAGATCCACTCCTCATCATTTTCCTCGAAACCAGTTTTGGGGGAAGCACAAACGAGCTCTTAGGAGAAGGACTATCCAAAGTTTTCATATGTCCTTTCGTCATTGTAAGTGGCGGGTAACCCACAATATTTAGAGAAACAGAGACACAAACGATCTATGCACGGAGAAATAGGTGTCCCTACCACCTAGATGATTGGGTGACAGCAACCCTATATCTCTTTCCCCGAGACCGCTTCTGGATGGAACAGACAAATAAACTCTTAGATGAACAACGTACAACCAATTTCTATTCCTTTCTAAATCATCTTCAAAGGCTAGTTTTAGACAATATGTAAGCAAGTCGTTATATTTTGGGATATAAGATGTAACTAACTAGTGTTAAAACCAGGTAAATAATATGACATACTTTGCCAGAAATATTATGTGTGATATAGGTTTGTTTAAGAAGATTAAATTACCCCTTTAAAATTGTCATTTCATAATAGAAAGATAGGATGAAAAACTTGCAAGGAATCGAAGTCCTTAGAAGCCGAGGTAGACTCGAAGAGAAAAGCTGAAGGAGCAGAAGACTCTGAAGGAAAAGCTGAAGGAGCAGCAGATTCTTATTAATACTCTCTTGGTTGAAAGACAAGAAAGAGAGATTGAGAGACAATTGGAATCCTACCGTCTGATGGAGTGTAACTTAGAAGAGCTGCGTAGATCAAGGAATGTCAACAGTAGTAATGCAAGTCATGCCAAATTTAGCCACAAAAACCCCACACCAAAAAGGAAGTTCCCTGATGTCAATAATCAAGGAAAAGGCAAGAAGATGGTTCAGACTGAACTGCAGAGCTCTCAGAGAGTGTCGAGATTCCAACTATGTCCGAATTGCGAAAGGTACCATCCTGGTGTCCGCTGTATTGGGCAACGGGTTTGTTACAAATGTCGGAAGCTAGGACACATTATCAAGGACTGTCCCGAGTATGGAAGGGACTACCAAGGTACTAGTTGCAATGAGAAGTTGTTATGCTTCAGGTGTCAACAACTTGGACACATCAGTAAGCACTGTCCACTGAAACCTGCAGAAATGGGGCTACCAAACTCAGGCCAGATGAGGGCATTGCTTGAAGAGGAGGCCAGAGAATCTCCAAGAATGGTCCAAGATACTATCGCTCAGTAAAAACCAATGTCAGATATAAACCGATCCGGGTGCTAAACCGATCTTTTACTTTTGATGCTTCTACGGATCCTTTTGGGATGCATACATATGTATTAGCTACACCATTAGGTGTAATTATGTGTAAACTTTTTAGCTTATGAAGCGTGTCTGAAACCAAGTTACGAGTATAATATAGACTTTCTTACTACTTTACAACGTCCACGACATTCTCAACTGTGTTAAAATGTGGCAATGAAGAACGGTGACGATGAGAATATATCATTCCCACAAGTAGAGATAGAATTGATACAGAAGCCAAATCTTTACTCAAAAACAACTCAGTCACAAACGTATTCTCTGATAATCCCACCAAATTACCCCCAGAAAGAGAAGTTCAAAGTTCACTATGGAATAAATGCCTAGCAATGGAGTAAAATCAAAAGCGTCGTATCAATTGACATTAAACGAAATATGGGAGCTGAGAAAGCAACTCGAAAAACTACCAGAGAACAAGGTTTATTACAAACTAATGTATCACCATAGAAATTCCTGGTAATATTCTTAAAGAAAAACAAGAGTTTGTGACTTTGTATCCACTACCGTCAGTAAGACGAAGTAATTGTCAAAAACAAATACCACCTTCTTTTGACAATCCACCCAAATATCAAATTCCTATGTTTAAGATCAACTGATAATCCAAACACCACAGCTGCAAATCGAAACTACAATTGTTCTAGAAATAGTTTTCAGGACTAAGTACGAGCATTTTGAAATCTCTTGGTATGCCTTCCAAACTAAATGCCCCTATCTTGTTCATAGAATACCGGAAATAACTTTACATGTAGTGTAGTTGTTATTAAATGATCATACGACGTACCGGATTGATCAAATGCTGTAATATTAGAAATATCTGTTGTTCGTATATTGTTTATATAAGCATGAGGTTAATCGTTACCTGAGGTCCGATGGGCATTGGACCTCAGCTCTTACTATAGCTTCAGGGTCCGAATACTCGCGGACAGAAGATGAGCATAAGCTAGGTTAGCAGCATGTGTGAAGATCGCGTAAAGACCCGATCAAGGACATCTAAGATTTGAACAGATAATGTATTGTTCTTTATGAACAGGCAGTTACACCGCTGTATCATGTTGTATCAGTTACTCAATACTCCTTTTGTTACAATGCTCTACTGTGATATATATAAAAAAAATATTTACCGCTTTTAAAAATGGGATGTTACAGTAACATTGACAACCATGGTTAGATCTCATCTTTCTTCTTAACCATTGGATCCAATTCACTTTATGAAGCTTAATCCTAACCCTTCATTGTTGTTAGAAAAGTCCCAACACTATTGAAGATTTTTATTTTAAAACACATGTGTTTTTATTAATATTATTAAACAATCTTTCTCTCTCTTTCTCTCTTCAATTTCGTCCTCTCTCCCTCTCTCATGTGGCTGCCTACATGCACTCCTAATAGCCATTGAATATGTATTTGGCTTTTGCAAAATATCCTATTGTACCATCCTCTTATTGGCTAGTGGCTTTGCTTGACTTTTCAACATGTATTTGTGTGGAAATTATCATGAATAGTTGGGTAATATCCCTCCCTCATGGCTGCACGTTTTTGATGACTTTTGGGGCTGATTTTATGAAACTAATTAATGCCATTAGATAAGTCTTTAGTTACCTTAAAACTACATGACAACTTGTAGTTGTTTAAATAGCCTATCTAGTTGCATTTGGATATTTATCTTGCAAACTTGGCTAATAATTGTCCACATATGCTAGACACAAAAGTGGACTATTGGGGAAGATATCATGATGTCATTAGATTACTCAATTAAGGATTTAAATATCCCATATGTTGTATTAAACAATTCCTTCCCCTTTTCCTACATGAAAATTTTGTCCCCCTCTTCCCTCTTTAATTTGTGTCCCATTTGTCAAAAATATCTCATGTGGCAAGCCTCCCATTGGTCCCCTAATAATATCATGGATTAAGATTAATTATAGGATTAATTGGGAACCATTACATTTAACTTTACTAGGTTTAATCTTGGCCATTGGATCCTAGTTGCAATTGTTGACTTTTCAACACTAATTAGCAATTCTTAATTATCATGCTAATCAAGAGTTTAATTGCCATTCCCTCTTCATGTGTCATTAGTGTTTTAATTAACAAGTTTAATTACATCATCTTTGGCCCTTAACTATTTCGAAATAATTAGCCCTTCATTGATGATCTTAATTAGCCTCTAATTAGCTTAAAGAATCATGTAACTAATCTCAATTAGTGCAAGCTAAATTGCTCATCTATTGTTGCTAATTTCCATTAATTTTTTTAAGTGTTTACATAACACTTTCTTGCTTATTTAAGCCATAAATAATTATCATTTTATGTGCTTTTTATATTACATTTAGTAGCCCCTAAATGTAGTCTCATAATTAACCATTGGTTAATTAATTCCAAAGTAAAATTTGGATAAAAATATAATCAATAGATTATATTTCTTTGAGACACATATTCACAATTGTTATTTTGCTAATTATTAGCCAAAATACAATGTTTATATAGATTATGAAAATTAGGGTATTACATTTCTCCCCCCATTAAATTAAATTTCGTCTTCGAAATTTGTACATATAACCTCGGAGAAATAACCTAAACATCTAGTCTAATCCTTGTCTATGCATGCTTACCTATCACGCACCGTAATATTCAGACATCAGTCTCACTCAACTTGTACCTAGGTATAGTATTTAAATACAAGACTTACCTGTCCATTCTCACAGTGCTTGGTTACGCAGGTTTCACTACCTGACTTATTCAGCTTCTCGGCTTAACACATATTGGCCTTCCGGCTCAATCTATTACCACAACACTAGAGATTCTAGCCTCACTGCCTAGGATATCATCCTCAAGCCTTAGGCATCTCAACTACTACCTGGTACAATGACTGTTTTGTTAGACTCAAGATGTACTATAGACATACTAGTCTAAAGTCACCATGATAATCAGCATCTCACATAGTGCTAAGTACCACCGATGTTATGGCCTAGGGACACTGCCCTGTGCACACTTGCACATCAGGTCTTATTGCCTTGAGTCTCTGCTCGTCTATTTCATCTGAGCCTTTCTCATTCAAGCTCTTAGACTATTTTCTTAGCACTATAACTGACAACTACTATCTGGCTTAACCTTGTTCTAGACCTTTCTAATAGTTCCTGTTCCAATATCAAAATTTCCAACTACACCACTTTTCAACACAATAGCATTGACAAACATGTCATCGCTACCCAAAACCATTATGTTGTCTCATTTTCAAATTTTCACACATTGAAATTTTTCTGTGGTCTCAGTACATTTCGCAATCCGCACTATACCAAAAAGTAATAGTGCTATAACATTTCCAAACTTAATTGCTGCCAACACAAATTCGTGAAAACACATTCACTGCCGGATCAAAAACTTTTACTATCGGTACATATCTGAGTATAATTCATTTTACAAAAATTTTAATAATTGAGAGTTCACGCCACCACTTCAACCACTTGATACAGTGAGCGCTCTATCCCAATCCCCAAATTCGGCCTCTGCATACGCACCATTAAATAATGTGGGAGAACCCCCGCCCCTCTCATAAGAGACCTAGTGTTCACACTGGCACATAAAGTAGTAACCCTATCTACCGGTAACTCAGTCCAGCCATAGACAGTCAGGTCCTACTTAAATAAAACATATGCCCTCGGCGAAATGTTATGGATTGGGTGCGTTTACTGCTGGTGCGATTTTCATCTCTCAAAACAAAATCCCTTAAAAACTCTTTGTTCAAAAGGAACCTTTATCAAAGGCCAGCGGTTTCAAACATTTCAAAAAATCTGGCAAGACCCAGCAAACCGTGTACATCTACAAATGCCTTCGTCCTTCCAGTTACAGACTTGTCTTTACCACAACATAGTTGAAAACTCAGTTTCAAACTTTGGGTTCTAACTAACCCTTTTTATAAGACAACATCATTTTAAAACTGACCATCACTGTGGTCTCAAATTCTATTGAAACATTTCACTTGAAAACTCTGTTTCAAAAATTCATAAGTTCGAAAAATCAATTCCGAGAATTTCAAATATAGCAGGTGTATTGGCAAGTTTAATATTTCAATTTTAAAAACAATTCAGGAAGCAAAAAACTCATCTTAGAAGGTCGTCACAGACTAACTAAACACATTTGAACCTCTGTCCTTGGCTACTCAAGCCATCCATAGAATGCTTAGTCTATTCTACTTTAGTGTTTCAGCTATTTCAGACATTGCCCGCTATCCTCGGGTTTCATAGTCTCTTCAAGACACTGCCCGGTGTTCATGGTTCATCGACTGTGGGCTTTTGCCAGCCTATAGACACAATAGTTTTACAGGACTTAGGGCTTTTCATTTAACATATACATGTCCAATGACCTATGGACACACCGGTCCCAAAGGTCCTACTGTCCATCATAAACATTAGAAAGGTACACTTTGTCTCGATACCATTGCACAACATATGCTATACAGCACTGGAGCACCCCATGGCGATATGTTAGCTCTCGATATTTTGATGATTACAAATGTAAAGTATTAAATTGAGTGGAAAATATGTGCATCGTAATCTTGCCCGAAGCAGACGAAACAATTTGCCCGAGCAACATCGGATTCAATGAAAGAAGCTTTGGTCGAGAACCTTGCTCGAGCAAAGACATGTCCATTTGCCCGAGCAACATCGGGATTTAAGGAAAAGAAGTTAAAGGCGATAGACTTGCTCGAGCACCAAAGAAATCTTGCTCCGAGCACCATGCTCGAGCAGCATGAAATAGTTGCCCGAGCAACCTCCCAAAGTTCGCCTAAAGTGTTGATCGCCCGAGCATGGATTTCGTCATGCTCGAGCACCGTGCCCGAGCAACCTATATTGCTTGCTCGAGCAGCAACGAAATACTCGATTTTCGCCCAGCCGAGGCTTGCCCGAGCACCGAAAACCCCGCCCGAGCACCATGCCCGAGTAACTTATATTACTTGCTCGAGCAAGAAGTGAAATATTTCGTTTTCTCTCCTCGATCGAGGCTTGCTCGAGCACCACAAAATAGACCGCCCGAGTGTAACAACCCGACTTTTCGAAAGCGATATAATTTTTTTTTAAAATCATCGAGTAGAGCATTTGAGCGGAAGAGTAACTCGATATATAGATTCAAAAGCCAACAAGTAGTGTATCGGCCGATTACAAAGGCGGCTCAATAACCGAGAGTTTTCAGAAATAAAAGACAACATCAAAAGGAAGACTCCTGCCGGAACAACGAAGTGAAGTCTTCAGTCCGGTCTTCTACGCGGGCTGCTTGCCTCCATCCTCGGTCCTTGGTCCTCCCGAGCCTGACGCTATGTTAAGGGCTGAGATCCGCACCGGATCTCAGGTAACGGTTAACCTCATATTCATATATACAACATATGCATTACAGATAATCATACAGCAAACAAGCATATCCCAATAACACATAACCCCTAGTACATGTGTCACACCTAGCTATCGTGTCACACCTAGCAGTCGTTTCACACTTAGCAATTGTTTCACACCTAGCATTTCACACTTAGCAATCGTATCCCAATACCCCGCAAGCATAACAACAAAGTACATGAAGATGTCACGAGCTAACAACTACCACAATAGGCATACGTTACACATAGTACATATACGCATACAATAAACATCGATTAGTGTTACAAGACGCGAACGTACATACCTCCGTAAACCGAATGTAATGGCCGAGTAAGTGTCTATCATGGGGGCCTCACCGAGTTCACGACGACTTAATGGCTTACCCACATAGACTAGCCTTTCCTTCGCACCAAACTGTTCTATCATATTTGCATTCAATAAACATACCATAACAATACACATAGCACATATATGTATACCATAAACATGAGAGTTAATGTTACAGTACGCGGACGTACCTTCGTTGACAGATTACGGTATTTCTAGCACGTTTACTAAAACTATACTTTTAGGAAAATCGTGAAATCTCCAATGGCTCGTCGGGCAAATGTAAGCGGCAAATCGGGATTTACGATATCCTATAAGGGTAATATCACTTTCATTAGTGATTTGACATTATAATCGGCATTTTAGGTAAAAATTACCATTTTGCCCTTCTACCCCTAATCGGCGGAATTTCGCCAAAGACTTCGTTACTCTAGCAAATTTTCTTCCCGAAATTTCGCGTAACTTCGACGTAATTATGATTTTCGAAAATAATGACTAAAATAGCCCTCCCATATGATATCCAATCATACTTGAAAATTTAAAGGCTACTCTAGCATTACTACTCTAACTATTGAAAGAACTACGAAAGCTTAAAGCTCTGCATCGAAAAACTTACCCAGAGCTTCGCCGTAATTTTTCCCAGAGCTTCTCTCTCTAAAATCCCTCTCTAGAATCGGTTTTGCTCTTCAAAATGGTGTGAGAAATGAAGAGGAAACTTGGCTATTTATAGAAGAAAATGTGACACTATTCACTACTTTTTCATATCGGATATCGGTCGCCGGATCGCACTTTGCCACATGTCACGATCCTCACCGGGCCACTTGGCAGCTGACATCATCATTTAAAGCCATGATGTCATGGTGGTGATGTCACTTACTTCCTCAAGAAGTCGTCTTACCGATAAGTTTCCGATCGGTGTCCGATCGCGTACTTTCTGAGAAATCTCAAAATTCTGGTTAACTAACTTTGAAGATCTCCTCTTACTTACTAGAAATGTCTATTCTAATCTAAACCTTGATTCCATATAGGGCATTCCGTGTTCAGCCGAAGTTTCTCGAAAACGTGTTCGTGACGGTCCTAAGTTACGAAACGCGTTTCGAATCACCAATCTCTAGAGAAAATTCACCGATTATTGAAGGTAAAAACTCACTGATCAATATTTTACCTTGACCTTGGAATTCCTATTCCTAGATCTCTAGATAGGATCCGTTTCCTAATTATTTAGATTACTATTCACTATTTTTACTTTAATTAATTATAATATTAAAATATTACAACTTGCATATTACATTGATTAAAATTCTTATCTTCTTCCATTTCTAAGATTTTGTCCAGCCAAAAATCTGATCCTTTTCTTTAATTTTCGTTTTTATATTTTATTTAATATAAAATAATTATTTAATAATTATTTTATATAATTTCTTACATAATTTTCCTATTGGTCCAACCTTGTATTTAGGCTTAAAAAATACCTAAACTCAACTATTTTTCTCAAAAATTTCCAATTAATTAGTAAATATACTTTTACTAATTTTCAATCACTTTCCACTAATTTTTGAGCTTTACATAATTATCTCTGAATTTCCTTTGCTTAAGCTTAAGTAATTAGCCTAATATTACTTAATTACTTAATTATCACAAGTTGATAATTTTCTTACTTAGAACACCTCATTACCTTCATACTTTTGTATTGACATCTTTGTTTTCATGTCTTTGCATTATCTTAGCATTTACGGGGGTATTTCGGTCATTTCCTTACTTTTTGAGTATTCTTCTACAATTTCTCCAAGTTTGTAACTTAATAAATTACCTAAATTAGGGACAATATCCTTCCCTATTTCAAGTAGTTATAGCTTTCACATGGTATTTATAACCCATAATGTGCTTAGGGACCTATTTGCAAATTCGAAAACGTTTAGGGACCTAATTGCAAATTATCTAATTTCAAGAGAAATTACCTTAACAACAAGGTAAATTCAATACAAGGTGTTTGAGACCTCATATTCACCTATTTTCAATAGGTATATTTACTCATTTATGATATTTCCCGAAGTCAGATTTTGGGGTGTTACACCGAGCAGCAACGAGAAAAACCATTTCTCCGAGGCTTGCTCGAGCACCCAAGTAAACCATGCCCGAGCACTATGCCCGAGCAATGGAAATAACATGCCCGAGCATCAGCGAGAAATTCCCTTTCCTTGTTAAGACTTGCCCGAGCACAAAAGAACTCTTGCTCGAGCAAGGTCGTCCCAAACAAGAATCCGAATATGATATCCGTGATTGATTTGCTTCGACTATAAATATTATAAATATTGATTTGCCATTATCACTGATTATATAAATTGATTCATTTCCATTTCTAATGATTCTATTCAAGTAAAGTTTCAGAATCAAAATTGACCAAAGAGAGAATCACCACATTTACTCTCACGCGTCGTCTGACAGAGGAAAGTTTAAAGATCTTCATTTGGAAACAATTCATATATCAATTACTCAGATTTATTTCCAGATCAAATAAAAGAGAAGATGATAAACGATGCAACGGTCATAATCATCAAAGCAGAGCAATCATCGGCAATTCAAAAACAAGATTTCCCAACGACTAGTTTTCCGAAAGACAACTGATCGACACGAATCATGAACCTTATAAAGAGACAGCTGATTCAAATGGAAAAACATTCAGGAGCATTTACAATATTCAATTTATCACTATGATTATCTTGAGTATTCATATACACACTTCAGTGTTCATATCTTATTTACTCGTGAGGAGTCTGTTAAACACTTTCATTTTTGAAGGGGAGTGAGTCCGAGTGTGAAAGGATCATCCTATAAGTTACAGAGTGAGTAATTGTACGTTTGCTAAAAGAGTTAGTGGAAATCTCAAGGTGTTCTTGAGGACTGGACGTAGGTCAAAGTGTTAAGACCGAACCAAGATAAATCCCATTGTGTTCATCTCTCTCTCTACTCTAACCATTCATTTATCAAAGAAAAGCAAAAGAAAAACAAAAGTCACCTATTCACCCCCCTCTAGGTGATATTCCTACTGTCATTTGGTATCAGAGCCGGTTCTCTCTGTTAAGGGCTTAACATCCCGAGATAGATCATGGAAGGAATATTGCCTGATGGTGCCTCGATCAACCGACCACCTGGATTCAATGGTGACCACTACTCTTTTTGGAAGGCAAAATTCAGAGTGTTCGTATTGGCAACTGAATACGGTCTTTGGCAAGTGATAGAGAATGGGGATTATGTTCCCACAAGAAATGAAGATGGAATTGCTGTTCCTAAAATAGTGGAAGAATTTGATGAAGCCGACAGGAAAAAAATACACTTAACAAAGAAAGCCATCTTGATGCTTCGAGTGCTCTTAGTCAAAAGAGTACTTCCGGATATGCAATTTGTCTACTGCTAAAGAAATGTGGAAAGCATTGGAAATTGCATATGAAGGAACCTCCGGTATTAAAGAAAATCGTATCAATACTCTAACCACCGAGTTTGATTTACTTCGAATGAAGACCGAGAAACTATTGCTGAATTTCAACTCCGCTACACACACTTGACCAATCAACTGGCATCGCTTGGCAAAACGTATGAACAACCTCCTCAAGTTAGAAAAATTCTCAATGTTCTAACAAAAGAATGGGAAGCCAAGGTCACAGCAATAGAAGAAGCCCGTGGAGAATCAATGACTTCAGAGCCGCACTATTTGGAAGCCTATCCGAATATGAAAGCAAACCGAAATTCGAAAAGGTCTAGATGAAGTCAACACTAGTAAGAGCAAAAGCATTGCTCTTAATACCATAAAAGAAGATCAAAATGAAGATGACTTGGACGATGAAGAAATAGGCATGCTTGGTAAGAAGATTCGAAAATTCTATAGAAAGGATCAAGGTTCCGAAACAGTTTCGTAAAGGGACTCCGGAAATCGACGAGAGATCAAAGATAAAGATCAAATCGTTTGCTATGAATGTGAGAAACCCGGTCATTACAAATCAGAATGTCCTCAATCGAAAGAAAATGAAAAGGACAAAAAGAAGAAATTCAGTCAATTCGTAAAGAAAGCCTACGTCTCGCCATATGGGGAGATGGTTCCTCGATGAAGAAAGTGAGGAAGAAAAAGATAGTGCAAACATTTGTCTAGTTGCAGAGGAAGAAGAACAGCCCATAAACAAAAATGAGGTATATGATTCACATCCTTCTTATGATGAATTATTTGATGAATATACTGAATTGCAATCTGAATTTGAAAAACTTGCTGAAAAATATTCAGCTCTAAAACGAAAGAACATAACTCTTGAACAACAAGTTGAAAATTTTACTTGTAAAAATCTTATTTGTGACAATTGTGTTGATTTAGACAAAAAGAACACATACCTTACAAAAACTCTTGAAAAGTTTACAAAAGGTAGTGACATGCTCAATGTGATTCTAAAACAACAACGATTCACAAATGATAAGTCGGGAATCGGTTACAAGCCCGAGTGTGATAAAAAGAAAGGAAAGAAAAACTGGAGAAAAGAATTATTTGAACTACTTTCAAAAACAGCTTCATTTTTCAAATCCTTTTGCCCACTGCAATTATTGTAATCGCAAAGGACACACCACTTCATCTTGTTTCCATAAAAGGAAAGAAAACCCAACCCGTTGGGAATTACAAGTGGGTACGAAAGGGATCCTATGAGATTTCGAAACCCAAACTAACCCGAAAGGACCCATAAAAAAATGGGTACCTAAAACTCAATCCTTCGATTTACAGGTCTGTCTGCGAGCATCAAGAATTAACAAATGGTACATCGATAGTGGATGCTCTAGACACATGACAGGAGATGCAGAAAAATTTGTTGCAATGAGATCAAAAGATGGTGGTAAAGTCACTTTTGGAGGAAATCAATCCGGAAAAATCACTGGCATTGGTGAAATTGGTGCAAAAGAAGGTCCTCATATCAAAGACGTCTACTTTGTGGAAGGCCTCTGTCACAACCTCCTAAGCGTAAGCCAAAGTGCCGACAAAAACAATTGGATCATCTTTGATTCTCAAGAATGTCTCATTGTTAACAAAGATGATTTACCTATTGACAAAGGTAAACTTAAGGTACTATTCAAAGCTCCTCGTGAGGAAATTGTTATACATTAGACCTACCTAAACTATATTCGAAAAATGTTTTGTTAGTAACCTAGATGAAAGTCGGCTATGGCATAAGCGACTAGCTCATGTCAATATGATGCAATTAGATAAACTGCTAAGAAAAGACTTAGTCCTTGGTCTTCCTAAACTTAGTTTTAAAAATGACATGCTTTGTGATTCCTGTCAAAAGGGTAAACAGACTAAATCCACTTTTAAAAATAAGTCTGAAATATCAACCAATCGACCACTTCAACTACTCCATATGGACCTAGTTGGACCATCAAGAGTCAAGAGTCTTGGTGGGAATTTATATACTTTAGTCATTGTAGATGATTTCTCAAGATTTACATGGACTATTTTTCTATCTTCAAAAGATGAAACATTTGATCTATTTGTTGTGTTTGCCAAAAAGGTGCAAAACGAAAGGTATTTGCATTTCAGAATTCGAACCGATCATGGAGGTGAATTTGAAAATCAAGCCTTTGAAGAATTCTCGTGACACTCATGGAATAGATCACAACTTCTCAGCACCAAGAACCCCTCAACAAAATGGGGTGGTTGAAAGAAAGAATCGAGTGCTCACCGAAATGGCTCGTGCAATGTTGAATGAAAATCAAACCTCACAAGTCTTCCGGGCGATGCCATGAGCACAGCTAGCTACATCTCAAACAGAGCTTATATCGAAAGAAACTTGATAAGACTCCTTATGAGCTCTACAAAGGAAGAAAACCAAACTTGGGCCATCTTCACATATTTGGATGCAAATGCTTCGTTCATAACAATGGAAAAAGCAACTGGGTAAGTTTGATCCAAAATCGATGAAGGTATTTTTCTCGGCTATTCAAATAGGAGTAGAGCATACCGAATTTTCAATAAACGCACTCGCTTAGTAGAGGAGTCAATACATGTTGTATTCTGTGAATCTAAAATTGACAAACATCTAGATGATGATGAGGAAACCTCATACAAGAATCAATTTTTCTCAAAAATACCCCCGCTTCTCTTGAAAATCCAGCTAACGTTTTTGAAAGAAATTCGAAAACCCTCTTGAAATTCATGATCAATCACAACCCAAACCTTGGAAATTTATAAGAAATCATCCCATAGATCAAGTGATAGGGGACATAAATCAAGGTGTAAGGACTAGAAAAAGCACATTGAATGAAGTTACTTTTTCTGCATTCATATCTAAAATTGAACCCTCCAAAATTGATGAAGCCCTTTCAGACAATGATTGGGTGATAGCAATGCAAGAGGAATTACATCAATTTGATAGAAATCAAGTTTGGGAATTGGTACCTAGGCCTAAAGACCACCCGGTCATTGGTACTAAATGGGTATTCAAGAACAAACGTGATGAATCCGCAATCATAGTCCGAAACAAGGCTAGATTGGTGGCCAAAGGCTACAATCAGAAGAAGGGATTGATTATGAGGAAACATATGCTCTAAGTAGCTAGATTGGAGGCCATACGAGTACTCTTAGCTTTTGCGTGTATCAAAGGATTCAAACTCTATCAAATGGATGTTAAAAGTGCTTTTCTAAATGGTTTCATTCAGAGGAGGTCTACGTTGAACAACCCCTGGTTTTGAAAATGACCATCATCCAGATCATGTCTTTCACCTTAAAAAGGCTTTATATGGCCTTAAACAAGCTCCTAGAGCTTGGTATGAAAGATTAAGCAAATTTCTGTTAGATCAAGGATTCATTAGAGGAAAAGCAGACACGACATTATTTATTAAAACCAACAAAGTTAATGAAATTTTGATTGTGCAAATATATGTTGATGACATTATATTCGGTGCTTCTAACGATCTCCTGTGTGAAGAATTTTCTAAAGTAATGCAAAGTGAATTTGAAATGTCTATGATGGGAGAACTCAAGTACTTTCTCGGATTACAAATCAAACAACGGAAGGATGGCATATTCATTTCACAAGCAAAATATCTTCGTGACCTACTCAAAAATTTGGAATGGAACACCGTAATGGTGCAGATACACCAATGAGCTCAACAAGAACTCGGATGCCGATGAAGAAAAAGGGAAAGATTTTAACATTACCAAATATCGGGGAATGATTGGATCCTTACTATACTTAACAGCAAGCCGACCGGATATTCAATTTAGTGTAGGAATGTGTGCAAGATTCCAATCAGCACCCAAAGAATCTCACGCCGAACATGTCAAAAGAATTTTTCGGTATCTATCGGATACAAAGGAATTGGGTCTCTGGTTTCCAAAAAGTTAACAAGAGCATCTAGTCGCATATTCGACTCGATCATGCTGGGTACAAAACTGATAGAAAAAGTACCAGTGGACAATGTGAGTTTCTCGGTGGATCGTTAGTTTCTTGGTTCAGCAAAAAACAAACAAAAGTAGCAGATCCTCCACCGAAGCTGAATATGTTGCCGCTTCAAGTTGCTGTGCTCAAGTCCTATGGCTTAAACAACAACTTCAAGACTTGGGAATTCACTTGAAAGAAATCCCAATCCTATGCGATAACACTAGTACAATTAGCTTGGCCAAAAATCCAGTTCAACACACAAGAACCAAGCATATTGATGTGCGACATCATTTTATCCGTGACCATGTTCAAAAAAAGGATGTCAAGGTAATGTTCATACCTACACATCTTCAATTGGCCGATATATTCACCAAACCATCGGCCAAAGAACAATTCACGTTCATACGGAGAGAATTGGGTATGGCTAATCCCAATGAATTGTAAGTACTCTATTGTTAAATGTATTTATTCAACAAGATACTACTAACTTTAGCATCGGAGCTTCTAGGATTTCTTTTTGCAGGATGCTCTGTCGGACGTATGAAAACAGAGATAAACAGAGAGGTCCATGCTCGAGCAAGACCACAAGACATGCTCGAGCAACAGCAAGTCCCTTACTCAAAATAAAGAAAATCAAGCATGCTCGAGCAAGCCAAAAGTTATGCTCGAGCAACGACGGAATGTTACATGGCGCAAAGAGGTGCTCGAGTAACCAAAGTCCCCGTTCGAGCAACAATGAACATCTCACTAACGAAAGAGCATCCGCTCGAGCATCACAAAGCATCTACTCGAGCACGAAAATCTATCAACTCAAATCCGTGCATGACAGCTCGTTTCATGCTATATTGGACTCTTCAAACCTTGATATATCAAACATACGTCAAGTATTCACAGTACATACTTGATTAAAGGTTACTTGTCTCTTAAAATTCAAAATCAAAACCACTGTGCTGTCTCTCGCTCGAGCAAGACTTAAAGTCTGCCCGAGCAAGTATTACGCTCGAGCACACAAAAAGAGTTGCTCGAGCAACATCGACTGATAATGTTTTTTAAAAAAAGGGAAATGACGGTTCATTTGCACCTCCGTCAAAACCCTATCGTCCTTCCCCTTCTCTTTTCTCTCAAATCTCCTCACTCCGTTATCCTATTTCTCAATCCGTTACCAAAATCAAACCGTACGACTGTTCATTAGCATCCAATTTCGCTTTCTCACCAATTGTTTTTTCCAATTCATCGTCATCTTGTTCATCGGCGCACCCACCATTGGATTTCTGGAATTTTTTTTTCCAAAATCCCTCTTGTTTCCCTAATCCGATCTACCCAATGGCTGGATCCAGCGAAAAATTCCCTCCAAATCCATTCCGAGCAAAAATCACGCTATTATCGGCCGAAGGTCAAATCCTGACACTCCGAAGATCATCAAAGAGAAGGTGGTTCCGCGCATACGAAGGACCCCGATTCTCGGGATCCCCAAGCACACGACCCGTCTCCAGACCGGATCTCTAGCTTCGGAAAAGGAAACACGCTCACTCACCGTCTTCGGCTCACTCCACCGACGACTCCGAACGTACAATCGAAGCCATTCACTCCAAGGAGAAAGAAGACCGCCTCAAGCCTCCAAGTCCGCCATGAGTCGAAATCTCAAGCTTCCGCAAGCAAGCGAGTCTCTTTCTCACTCAAATCTCACGACTCGTAAAGCAAACGACGAACGTCTCCACTAGCAAACCTCGGGACGGGCACTTACCCGAACCTACTCGGTATGATTCAAGGTCATGTTACTGTCGATGATCATTTACTCTTTGCTAGATACTATGAGTCGAGACCATTTTGTCCGATCGTCTATGTTGATCTCGAGTACTTTAAAAAGAATGCAATTTTGACATGACGGATCAGCTACAAGCAATTCATGCCTTTACCGGGTATAAGCAAACCATTTTCTCCCGAGGTAGTTCGGGTCTTTTATCACAATATGTACCTCCCGGAAAAGGCTCGGGACGACGATGACGATACGGTGGTTACTCTCATACGGGGTAAGATCATTAAACTCACCGCTTATGACCTCAATATATTACTAGGCATCGTTGATCCTCCGTAAGACCCACCCAAGTTGTCTCTAGCTCGTGCCACCGATTCTATTTCCTCACCTCTCGGTAGATGGGAATAAGAAGATCAATTTGACTCCCGCATCCATGAGCGACGAGCACAGGGTGCTCTGTACATTTACAGTAGGAGTCTCGCCCGGAAGGGTCAGAGCTTCACCCATTTTGTCCTGAAGGACTTCGAGAGATTTGCCTCGCTAGTTACAAAGGAACCAAGGAATCTGGGCAAGTGGATTTTGGACGAAATGATTTCTTTCATATCCGAAGCTCAGGTGAAACTCGTGGCTACCATTCCATATCCTTCTCTCGGTCTCCGGATCTTGGAGGTCAACAACGTATGGTACTTATCCGAGGACAAGGAAGAATATCCTCCCGTTTTGGGCCGAGCATCCGATTCGTCTTCGAGTATCGTTCATCGAAGCATCGTCTAAAAAGAAGCGTAAGGGAAAAGAACCAATGCATTTCTCTCACCCACAGTCCCTGCACTGTGTTCATCTCTTCCCTCTGCCGCTCCTCGGGATGAGGCGTAATCCTCTAAAGCAGGTCCTTCTATATCTGCTCCTTCCTTCTCCCAAGCCGCTACTCAGGCCGCTATTCAGCAACTGTTGATTCCTCCGTCCGAGCAGCTATTGCCCCTGTTTTACAATCCCTCGACGCCTTCCTAAGTTAACCTCTAACATGATTATCGCCATGGCCGAGGAAATGAAAAATCTCAAGCAACATATCGGACTTACTTTTGACATGGACTTAGCTGACCTAAAAACCGACTTAGAGTCCAGCTATGCAGTCCTCTATGAGGAACAACAGAGCCGAAGCGACAAGTTCAGAGACACCGACCGTCAACAGAGGCAGATTTCTGGATTGGATGCCACATTGGACGCCTTTGTCCAAAATTTCATACTCTCTGGCTCCCACATCGTTCCAAGGCATCCTATCGATCCCGCTACTGTCCCCTTCCATCTACCTCATCTTCGACTTTCCTCTCCACGCTCCGGCCCCTACATCTGCTCAGCCCCCTTTTCCCGATGACAAGGGGGAGAATAGATAGATAGGGTCTCTCTAGCATTAGCTTTTGTGCTTTACTTGTCTCTATGTTTTGGAGCCTGAATTTTGTTAAAAAAGAACCTGTACTCAATTGCAAAGATTAATGAAAAAGGTTCTTTATGGCTTTCCTATCATTAAACATTTCGTTTCACATATTTCTCTCAATTCAATCAACTTACAAAAATCTTTTCAAAACACAAATTCTTAAGAGTTGTCATCATCAAAAAGGGGGAGAATGTTAGCTCTCGATATTTTGATGATTACAAATGTAAAGTATTAAATTGAGTGGAAAATATGTGCATCGAATCTTGCCCGAGCAGACGAAACAATTTGCCCGAGCAACATCGGATTCAATGAAAAGAAGCTTTGGTCGAGAACCTTGCTCGAGCAGACATGTCCATTTGCCCGAGCAACATCGGGATTTAAGGAAAAGAAGTTAAAGGCGATAGACTTGCTCGAGCACCAAAGAAATCTTGCCCGAGCACCATGCTCGAGCATCATGAAATAGTTGCCCGAGCAACCTCCCAAAGTTCGCCTAAAGTGTTGATCGCCCGAGCATGGATTTCGTCATGCTCGAGCACCGTGCCCGAGCAACCTATATTGCTTGCTCGAGCAAAGAACGAAATACTCGATTTTCGCCTCGGGCCGAGGCTTGCCCGAGCACCGAAAACCCCGCCCGAGCACCATGCCCGAGTAACTTATATTACTTGCTCGAGCAAGCAGCGAAATATTTCGTTTTCTCTCCTCGACCGAGGCTTGCTCGAGCACCACAAAATAGACCGCCCGAGCAAAGAACGAGAACAACCATTTCTCTGAGGCTTGCTCGAGCACCCAAGTAAACCATGCCCGAGCACTATGCCCGAGCAATGGAAATAACATGCCCGAGCATCAGCGAGAAATTCCCTTTCCTTGTTAAGACTTGCCCGAGCACAAAAGAACTCTTGCTCGAGCAAGGTCGTCCCAAACAAGAATCCGAATATGATATCTGTGATTGATTTGCTTCGACTATAAATATTATAAATATTGATTTGCCATTATCACCGATTATATAAATTGATTCATTTCCATTTCTAATGATTCTATTCAAGTAAAGTTTCAAGAATCAAAATTGACCAAAGAGAGAATCACCACATTTACTCTCACGCGTCGTCGACAGAGGAAAGTTTAAAGATCTTCATTTGGAAACAATTCATATATCAATTACTCGATTTATTTCCGATCAAATAAAATAGAAGATGATAAACGATGCAACGGTCATAATCATCAAAGCAGAGCAATCATCGGCAATTCAAAAACAAGATTTCCCAACGACTAGTTTTCCGAAAGACAATGATCGACACGAATCATGAACCTTATAAAGAGACAGCTGATTCAACTGGAAAATACATACTCGTGGAGCATTTACAATATTCAATTTATCACCGTGATTATCTTGAGTATCCATATACACACTTCAGTGTTCATATCTTATTTACTCGTGAGGAGTCTGTTAAACACTTTCATTTTTGCGTTCAAACTTAAGGTTGTGGAACCTTAAGTGAGGGTGTACAATTGCAACTTGTAAGGGGGAGTGAGTCCGAGTGTGAAAGGATCATCCTATAAGTTACGAGAGAGTGAGTAATTGTACGTTTGCTAAAAGAGTTAGTGGAAATCTCAAGGTGTTCTTGAGGACTGGACGTAGGTCAAAGTGTTAAGACCGAACCAAGATAAATCTCCTTGTGTTCATCTCTCTCTACTCTAACCATTCATTTATCAAAGAAAAGCAAAAGAAAAACAAAAGTCACCTATTCACCCCCTCTAGGTGATATTCCTATTGTCACGATATACTAGATTACGTAAACCTTTTCTCTAGGGAACCTATTTGATGTGAGACTCATTATAATGTACTTACCTTGAGAATCGATACACTGGTAGCTCTACTCTATGGTTCATTGTCACGGCGGCTTCACTCTACGGTTTGTCGTCACGATGGCTCTGCTCTACGATACTTTACTCGGTGCTTCACTCAGGATTCTTTGACTGGTCAGCGTCTCCGGTCAGCATCCTCTATAGGTAGACCTCCTCGATCAGAACTCCCGTAGGTAGCCATCTCCGATCAAAACTTTTTCATAAGCAGTACTGTCTTCAGCCGATCATCTCTGAATCATTATAATGAGAACTCAAATCTTATCAAGTTCCTACCCTTTAGTGGTTTCGTAATCTGCTATATCTATTTCTACCATCTCATCTGGGGTCATTCTACTTACAGACTCTCAAGAAAGATCCCAAATTCAATGTCTTCTGGCAGCTGGGACCCCATGCTTCAAAAGTCAATTGACTTGAACTTTTCAAGTTCCAGCAAGAAAAATCTCGATGCCTTGCAGCCCTTGATAATTTATAAGTGGTTGATAACTTAATTGGGCCATTTAAGAACACTGTTCAAATTGGTTAAAACTACTCCCTCCTCCAATGAATATAAAACTTATTTGACTCTGTTTTAGAAATAAAGGAAGCCAAATTTTTGTTTAGAGGGATTAATAAGACTAAATAAATTATGTAATCATAGCATATATAGCATAAAATTTGGCTTCCTTAATCCTTTTAAAAAAATCAACTGAATCTTATATTAAGGATGTGATAAAATAAAAAATATGTAAGATATGAACCTTTTTTCCAAGTATATCCTTATTTATAGAGAATAAATAAGAGAGAGAAATATAGTAGTAGTAAGAGAAATTATGAATAAGAATGTATTATAAGAAAATGATGAGGATAGAGAATTGAAAACCGTAAAATAATAAAAACACATTAATGTTCAAATAACCCTCAGTAAGATCTTATAAAATGGAGGTAATTAAAATTTCAGGTTCTTATAGGAAGAAAAAGAGGAAATACTAACTTATTAACGTGTCAATGTGTCATCATTTAAGTTGTCTTTTGATAAGATATATATATACGTGTTTTTTAGTTTACGTGCTTGAAGTTTCCTTTCTTGCTCTCTAATCCTATATGCTTCTCTTTCTTTTAAACATCGATTGTCGCCACAACAAAATTTACATAAGTTCTTGGTGAAGTTGGGGGTAGACCAAGTGACAACTGACAAGATTATCATGATAGCAAATGAGTTGGTTATTTTGTTTGTTATAATATTGCATCACTGCTTCATGTTTTGTGCAGCCTCTGACACCATAACTGTAACGCTCCTAATTCCTACATCTATTATGATGTCCATTTATGTCCTAAATAACTTATTAGACTAATTGGTGTGAAGTTATCAGAGTGAAGGCGTTAACAGATCAGAGTGAGTCACAACAGAAAGCATGCATAAACGTTTGGACGAATGAGTGACTGATAACATATACCCAGACATATGTTGGTTAATTAAAATTCCCGAAGGAATATAAGTGTGATACAACTTAAATTCTTTGCGGTGTATCCGGTCGGCACGTTAGTGGTACAATTATTCGACTATTTAAAAATTGTACATAATACTATCCGAAATAAAACTCTGGTTGAGTCCTCACGCTTGCTGGTTACCCTTGTCTCTGGCTCCCGATCCTCCAGATCCTGAAGCTAGGGTAAATTCTAAGATTCAATACCCATGGAATCTCAGGTAACAGTTAACCTCAAGCTCAAGTATAAACAATATATATGACAGATATTCATTACATTTCATCATTAACCATACATAGCACACAACCCATGTAAAGTTCACAACACAACAATACATAGCACACAGCCAATGTAAAGTTCACAACTCAACACTACATAGCACATGTAATTTTTGCACTCACCAATGCCACGCCTCTTCGTGTCCTCAGTGCTAAGAAAACATACATACGACATTATCATGACTATAACCCGCGCAAAGCTGAATTTATATAAATAGCTGACCTAAGACCGAGTCTTAGCCACTGTGCATGACATAAGACCTAGTCTTGTCCATGACTCTATGAATCATCCTATCACATATAAACAAACAAGACACATCAGAGTTAAAGTTACAGTACGCGTGCGTACCTTAGTTTGCAACGCTAGCGGTACGTTCACCTTTCGGTACTGATTCCTGAGTTTTCCGGATATCCTATAATAGTATCACCGCATTATTTCCCTTATAAATAACATCCTAAGAGATGTCATTGCCACTATTGACCTTTCTATTTATTATTATTTCTCTACAATTATTTTAAACCCTCTTAGGTTATTCCAACACTTTAAATTAGGAGCTTAATAATTGCTAACTCCATATAAACTCTAATCTAATGCACCATTAACAACTTGCGTGACCATTTTAAGACTTATAAAAAATTCAGCCTTTAACTTTGCTGAGAATTTAGAAAATTCATAACTTGACCGATACAACTCCAAATGGAGTGATTCCAATTTCTACTTAAACCTTAAACCTTGATAAACCTATTTTCATAAATTAAAGTCACCAAGTTGATTTATGGCCGAGAAAATTCCCAACTTTCGAAAACATAAACAGTGTCCAAAATTTTCTGGTAAGACTTTCAAAATTTGTAATTACTTCGGCAAAAATCCAAATGAGGTGCTTCCAAAAACTGTGTTCCTTAGCATGTCTACTTTCACATAAAAATAATACCAATAGCCTTATCACAATATATCATTCCCATATCTCAAAAACGTGATCATTGTCCAGATAACTTTCCAAAATTATGACTCAACTTCCAAAATTTATATCTCGAGCTACAAACCTCCGTTTAAGGTGTTCCAATGCTCTTTTTAAACCTTATTGAGTCTACTAATAACTGTAAAATTTTCAAGTAAAAAATGAAAGGTTTTCCATTTCAAAATCAAGCCCAAAAATTACTGTTCACCGGAAGTGCAGAAAACGTTCCAGATTTTGGCTAAACTTTGGAAAATCATATCTCTCATTCTACAAGTCCGTTTTTGGTGTTATTTGGCTCTTTGGAAATTCTGATATGCCTAATATTTACTGTAAAAATTTCAATGAAAAAATAAAATGGTTTCCATTTCAAAATCAAGCCCGAAAATTACTGTTCACCGGAAGTGCAGAAAACGTTCCAGATTTTGGCTAAACTTTGGAAAATTATTTTTCTCATTCTACACGTCTGTTTTGGGTGTTCTTTGGCTCGTTTTAAACCTTATTGTGTCTAATATCTTCCATAAAACTTTCGTGCAAAAAATCAAACGTTTTCCATAGAAACAGACCAGCGAAAGACACTCTGTTTGTGAGTCCGAAAACAGAGGTTTTTCGTTTTCAGTTTCTTCCTTCTTGACCAAACAGAAAACCCAGAACACTAAGGCCATGTAAACTAGAAGAAAAATGCTCCAAGAACTCACTTTAGTCATCCCTCAAGCTTTCATGCAAGTTCCTCGTCGTTCTCATTTGGTTTTGTTCCCCCTAGGTTCCACGTTGCAAACTCTCGGTTGTGACTCTCTCTCACTGTGTATCTCTGTTACTTTGCTTCTGCGCTCTATTTGTCCATCTCCTCTATTCTTTTATGGCCTAAAGAATGAGAATGGGAATCCTCACTCCCTCCATCTCAAACTCCGTTCTCAAATTCTTGCTCTTACTCTCATTTTTTTGTGTTTCGTTTTCTCTTCTCTGTTTCTTTGTTTCTCTTGGAGGCTGGACCTTTATAATCAGGGAGAGTAGGTGGCTATTGGCTCGAAAAGTATGGAGGAGTATGGCACTGAGCTGCTGCTGATCTCACGCCGTCTGCACCTCTGCGTTTCCATGTTAACGACGTTGTGATATCCCGGAACTAGTTTTCCCGTCCTTTGTCCAAAGGAGAGCTGTCCATGGAGACCGGGTCCATCTGGACGGTCCAGATTTTTTTAAATTATTTTTTGTTTTTATTTTTTTCTACATGAAAAAATCATTTTTTAAAAAAAAATGTTAGTTGAGAGATTATTTTTATTTTAGATTCTCTACCCATTAAAATTATTTTAGAGAAAAAAAAAGTAAAAATAAAATCAGATCTGGACCGTCCAGATCAAATCTGGACGGTCCAGAGCTTGTCCGTACGGACAAGCACCGAAATGGGTTCCGTGATATCCCTGCTTCCTGATAGCGTGTTATGGGTTTCTTTTGTTCTTTTTTTTTCCCCTTCTCATGTTGCAGCTGGATATTGGGTCCATTGGGGTGTTTTAATGGATATTGAAGGGGTATATGGACTTGCATCACGTGTTGCGCTTAATGAATCGGAATGAAGGAATGGAATAATGGGCTGAATTGTGTTTTGTAGTAGAGTTGAGGATAATATATTAAATTGGGTTTGTATGAGGATGTGAAAAAATATTTCTCTCACTTTGATCCTCTATAAGACTCTTATTTGCAAATATTTGGATAATTATAAAAATTAAATCCTTAATTTCATTTAAAGATTTTCTTTCTCAATTAAATTTCTTTTGGCCTTAAAATATTATCTCTAAAATTTAGGCATAATTTATTCTTATTTGAATCTATTTTTTTCCCAAAATAAATCAAGGGAAAAATATGCCTAAATTTTCAATAATTAATACTTTAATTATTCAGGCCAAATTTCAAAAATCAAATTTATAATATTCCTAATTAAAATATTCCAAATTAAAATCCCAAAATTTGGGATGTTACAATAACCTTTAACAATCCCATAAACGATGGCGAGGTTCTGGTTTCTAAAGGAAGAAAATTTGCTCTTGGGTTCTTCACTCCAGGCAAATCAAACTATCGCTATGTTTGAATTTGGTACTGCAATTTGGAAGATAAAACTGTTGATTGGGTGGCTAATAGAGACAATCCCATGAATGACATCTCTGGAGTTCTCTCTATCAGCTCAGATGGAAATTTAGTTCTTCATGGTAACGATTCCAACTTGCACATCTGGTCTACAAATGTTTCTGTCACTGTTCCGAATACAAGAGTTATGGTCAACTCACAGATTCAGGTAATCTTGTTTTGATTCAAAATGACTCCAAAACTGTTATCTGGCAAAGCTTCGATCATCCTACCGATACCTTGCTTCCGTATGCCGGAATTGGAGTCAACAAAAGAACTGGTCAGAGTCGGTTTTTGCAGTCATGGAAGACTGAGGATGATCCTGGTTCAGGAAGCTTCTCTGTTAGGTTCAATACTAGTGGGAAATCTCAATTGTTCGTGGACAATAACAATGCACCGTGGTGGCGAATATCCTTCAACGGCGAAATGTATGTTGGCAATCCTTTTATGAAACAAGCAATGACAACTGTTTTCAACATGACTATCTTGGATGATGATAATGAGGTTGCGTTTGGATATAACGCCTTTGACAAGTCAATAGTTGTGCGAGCTGTGGCTGTTCAATCTGGATCATGGCAAGTGTTGGTATGGGATTCGAATAAGAAACAATGGAATCGATACTGGTATGGTCCAAAAGTGGATTGTGACATGTATGGTTCTTGTGGGGCTAATGGCAACTGTGACTCTTACAATTATGCCTACTTCAAGTGTTTTTGCCTACCTGGGTTTGAACCCAAAAATCCAACGGATTGGTACCAACGTTTCCATAGAACAGAGGGTTGTGTGAGGAAGAAAGGGCCATCCATGTGTGGGAATGGAGAAGGCTTTGTTAAAGTAGGAAGTGTTAAAATCCCTGATACATCTTCAACGAATGTTAAAATGAATATGAGTATGGAAGAATGTGAACGTGAGTGCTTGAGAAACTGTTCTTGTAATGCCTATGCAGCTGCTGATGTGAGGAATGGTGAAAGTGGGCGCTTAGCTTGCTATGGGACTCTGATGGACACAATGGTATTAAGTGAGGAAGGCCATGCTTTATATGTTCGGGTTGATGCTATTGAACTTGGTAATTACAATCCTTTTTGTATATTTATTTGTTTTTTATGGAATTACATGCAGTCTTTAAGGAAGAGAAAAAAATCATCATCAAATTTAATTGAGAAAGTACCTCTGTCCTCTTGTTAATTTGAGCAACCAATGACAAGTCAATGAGCAGCTAATAAAAAGTCGACTTTAGGACTTCTAAATAACTTGTTGTAACATCCCGATTTCAAAAGCAGTATAAAATTTTTTCATCAGAGTAGAGCATCGGAGCAAGAGTGTAACTGATATATATATTCAAAATGCCCACTGGCTAGTTACAGAGACGGTACGATAACCGAGAGTTTCTTTGAATAACAACAGAAGTGTCTCCCTGGCAACAAAAGATAGTCTTCAGCCGGACTTCTAAGCTTGCAGCTTTCCTCTTTCCTCGATCCTCGGTCTTCCTGACCCTGACGCTATCTTAAGAGCTGAGGTCCATTGCAATCGGACCTCAGGTAACGGTTAATCTCATGTTTACATATACAACATATGCATTACAGACATTCATATCACAAGTATCACATATAACATAAGTATCCCATACAGAACGCGCATCCCAACAACACATAAGCCCCCAAGCAGACGTGTGGCCCCTAGCAACGTATTTCTAACAGCACATAAAATGTGTGGCCCATAGCAAACGTATAGCCCTTAGCAAACATACCCATACAGCAGACGTAAACATACCAATAGTACATAACATACAGCAGAGTTATCATCCATTACACATAGGCATACATAACATATCACATATACGTATACAATAAACACCAGAGTTAGTGTTACAGTACGCGAACGTACCTTCGTTGACGGTAGACGGTACGACCGTTGGTCAGAACGCAATCACAGATATCCTATAAGGACAATAGCGCATTTATTAATGATCAAACATTATGACGGACATTTTAGTCATAAATGACCATTTTACCCCTGACCCCCTAATCGGCGGAATTTCGCCAGAGCTTTGCTATTTTGACTCTAATCTTCCAAAATTTCAACATATCTCCAACTCCAACATAATTTTGAAACTAATACCTAAATTACCCCTAAAACATGATACCTAATCATACTTGGAAGATTAAAGATCAAAACAACATTTCTACTATAACTACCGAACAAAAGACTAGAACTAAAAAACTAAGGACCGAAGAACTTACCCGTGAAGAACTTCACTACAACTTTCTCTAGAGATCCTCTCTCTAACTTCTCTCTAAGAATTCGAACAACTTTCTCCCGGGCTAGTTTTGGTGTGGGAATTATACAAAGAGTCCATGGCTATTTATAGGCAAAAACCGGGACATAACCGGTATAACAATTTCCCCTGATTCATTCTTGGCCATAGAATTAAAGTCACCTTTTTGAAACTCATTCTCCACCCCACAAGCTCCATGGCCGACCTCCATGGTCCCCAAATTTAACAAAATGATGTCATGCATGATGGCATCAACTCTTGCTTTATGGTTTCTACCGATAAAGTTTCCCGATCGGTATTCTAATCGCGTAATCTTGAGGAATCTTAGAAATCCAAGAACATAGCCTCAAAGGTCTATTCATCCTCTTTAGAAATATCTAGATTAACTAAATTTTTGATCCCATTCAGGGCATTCCGTTGCCTGCCGAACATTTTCGGATAAACGTGTTCGGTTACGGAAATCGCTTCGGGAAATGTCCAACTCGGGACAAAATTACACTGAATCATAATATGTCCAGATGTTAGCAACCTAATTCAAATATTTTGAATTAGGATTTATTTTCTATTGGTTCTCATTTATCCTACATGCTTTTTCACAAAAATCTCTCTTTCCTTCCACTTGATTTTGTGTTCACACCTATACGCAATTTCAACATCTTTCTCTTTCCTTTTCTATTCCAAATTTTCGAAAAGATGCTCCCTTTTGGCCCAAGAATATGCTTCAACTATCCTATGCTTTATGCTCCAATTGGCTTGTTGCATCTTTTGACTTTTCTACACCTTCTTTGCAAAGTTTCCTATCAACTTCTTAACTAAGTTTCCATTTTAATTGCCACTCAATTTTCCTTTTGTTTTTCTTCACAATTTCGGCTAGCTCTTCCCCAAAAAAAGATGTTGACTTTTCAAACTTTGCTTTATTAATTAATCCATGCTTTAATTCATCTAATTAGATAATTATCCCATTGGCTAATCCTATGTTTAGCAACCTTTTAGGATTAGGGATTTCCATGTACTTCATCTCACACATTTTACTTAATCTTTATTGATTAATTAGCAAGTATATTTTATGCTAATTTAGCCACTAATCATTTGATTAAAGGGTTTTTACATAATTATCTTTAATATTCTCTTGATTCATGCTTAAATAATTAGTCAATAATTATTTATTTAATCCCTCACTAATTTTTGATAATTTTCTCATTTAGAATTAATTATTATCTCACAACTATTGGACTGACATTGGTATTTTATGCTCTTTGTAAAAATTAAAATCATTTGAGTCACTTATGTACCCCAAAATAATATTTATTTTCACCTTATTATTTTCCAAGGAAAATAGTCCCAAAAGTTCTCTAAATTAGAGACAACATACTCTCTAATTTTTAACAAATATTTTGTTGTCTTTTAAGATTTATCACAATATTTTTAGGGCATTTTATGACCCGTAACCTCCCATAGGAATTTTTACCTCTTTATCTCTTTTAACTTCATAGAATTTACTTTAGAAAATAAGATAATTATAACTCATTATTTGAGACCACATATTCACCTATTTCCAATAGGTATTATTTACTAAATTATGATACGGATTTTTAGGGTATTACACTTGTAATTGGTTGATCAAATTAATGATGGCAAAGTTGTCTTTTCTTAATTCACATTAATCTAACTTAGGTTTTATAGTACTTCAATGCAATTTGAGGGTTTGAAGAAATCTGCTTGTGATGTTCTTCCTTCATCGGGACACTTTTGTAATTTCAATTCCCCTTTGTTTTTCCCCTCCTTTGTTTCTTGCTCTGCCTTTATGACTTCTTTCTTCCAACTTTTCGCAGCAAAATATGCTAGAAAACCAAAAGGAGGACTTGCTAACTTTGGGAAAGTGGGAATTGCAATGGCTTGTGCCGCTTTGGTTATTCTTCTTACTACCTTATCTGTATATATTGTATTCGGAAAGGAAAACATGCAGAAAGGTAGCTATTTCTTTTCATATCTTACTTTATGGTTTGTAATTATCTTCTTTCGCTTAATATCGAAATCTTTTACTATAACCAAAAGTCATTGTATAGCTAATTCTTTTTGCCTATACGCCTTTTTATTTGTTTCTCCACCATTGTCCTTACCCAATAGTACTTGATTTAGTGGTTGACTATCTAGACTATAAAGTAAGTAAACTAAGTTTGAATCCACCTTTTCCAAAAATACCCATGAGAGAGTCATCCTAATTGCAAAGCCTTGATCCAGATTAGTTGGTTTCTGGGATACTTAGTAATATAATCGTGCAAGAGAATTTGATGGAAGCCATCTTGTTTTTTGCGTTACAGCTGTATGGATATCATTGTTATTCCGCCTAACACACTTATAAAGGTGAATAAGAAAACAAGAACGGCACGACAATCTCCCGAAGGCCCACCTCATACATTATTATAGCTTTAGCCGCCTACATTCCCTCTCTTGCCAACTCACTTCCTCCAGGCCCAATTTTATTGCCAAACTCATCAGAATCGATGTGCGCAAAAGTCTTTGCTAATAGATTAGTTGTTGTTTCTTATCAAAAAAAAAGATTAGTTGTTGTTGTTATTATTAGGGTTAAGTACCAATTTTGCCCCTAAAGTACGCGCCCAGGAGCAATTTTGCTCCTTAAGTTTTCGGCAGAGCAATGTTGCCCCTGAAGTATCAAAATGGAGCAATGTTGCCCTTCCGTTACAAACCCTAAGGGTCAACGTTAGTTGACCGTTAGAGTTTGTAGTTGACCGTTAGGGTTTGTAACGGAGGGGCAACATTGCTCCATTTTCTATACTTTAGGGGTAACATTGCTCCCCCGAAACGTAGCAATGTTGCCCCTGAAGTATAAAGAGCGGAGCAATGTTGCCCCTTCGTTAGAAACCCTAACGGTCAACGTTAACGTTGACGTTGACCGTTAGGGTTTCTAACGAAGGGGCAACATTGCTCCGTTTTGATACTTCAAGAGCGACATTACTCTGCCTAAAACTTAAGGGGCAAAATTGTTCCTGGGTGCGTACTTCAGGGGCAAAATTGATACTTAACCCTTATTATTATTATTATTTGAATTAGAGGGCCAGTCACCAATGTCTTTGGTTACATGTAGGATAGAACTGTAGCCTCATGCTTGTAGAAGAATTTTCATACTACTTTTTTAATAACTAATTTTCATACTACTAGACTATAAGACTATTATTTATTTGTTAAATTACTCTATTCAGTCCTTAAAGTGGATTTAATTGTGAAATTGATCTTAGTTCTGAATGTATGACTTATTTCCCATATATCTATCAATCTTTTCTCGTTTACCTTTATTAATGCTCCTAAAGCCATAATTATGTAAAAGAGAGATAGAGGGAATTAAGGAAAATGATTAGGTTGTTTTAGGGAAAAAATATGTCATATTAACTACTTTAATTAACTTTCTTAATATAGTCAAATTAGGTAAATAAGTCTTATATTAAAGACCGAAGGGAGTAGCAAAAATGCAAGAGGAGCATTGTGAAGGCAGCACATCCAAGCTCTGATTTAACGGCACCATCTAGAATGTTTTTTTTTTTCCTTTTTTTTTTAATAAAGGGTCTTAATATATCTTTTACCTTTTTTCCTGAATATTACTTTTTCAAATGTTCTTAACTTCTTAGAGACGCTTCACCTCTCGTTGTCTTTAATCTCAGATGAAATTCCCGAAGAGGAATTTATGTTAGATTGCCCAACAAATCAACAACATGGTGAAAATAGAGCACACCCAAGCTTACCATTTCTCAGCATCAAAATCATAATGACTACAACAAACAACTTCTCAAATGAAAATCAATTAGGGCTTGGTGGATTTGGTTCTGTATACAAGGTAAGTGAACCTTCCAAAATCCTAATGCTATGCAATTGGTAATGTCTTGCAGATCAATACTTAGCAGGGTAATAGGCCCCATTATTGTATATTTTTATATCATCTTGGTTATAGTATAGTATAAATTTTATAATATCTTGTTGGGCTTATTAGATAATGGACAAGATATAGCAGTGAAAAGATTGTCCACAGATTCTGGACAAGGGATTCAAGAGTTCATGAATGAAATTAAAGTAATTGCGAAGCTGCAACATAGGAATCTTGTTAAGTTGCTTGGGTACTGCATTCATAAGGAAGAAAGGATGTTGATATATGAATACCTACCCAACAAAAGCTTGGATTTCTTTCTCTTTGGTGCGTCTTCTTCTCCTTCTCTTTCTTTAAACTGATATTTATCACACTTTCAATTGACATACCTCAATAATTAGAGAAGTGGGAATAAATTTATATGCATAAATTTTTCAAATCATATAATTTGGATTAGACACGATGTCTAATGTATTATCAAATTATTATGCAATTGTTTAGAGGCAGTATTTTAAAGGCATCAAAGTATTCGTCTTCAATATGTATCAAAGACAGCTATATGAATTAATGTGTAACTAATAAGACTTGAATGCCTAATGTATCATACTTAATTTGGGTATTAGATAAAACTAGATTCACCTCCATTATTTTCAATGTTAATATTGTTTTATGGTTCATTTCAGACAAGAATCATAGAATGCCATTAGACTGGGATACACGTTTTCACATTATATTTGGAATTGCTCGAGGTCTTCTCTATCTTCATCAAGATTCAAGGCTGAAAATAATCCATAGAGACCTTAAAGCTAGTAATGTTCTCTTAGATGCTACAATGAATCCCAAAATTTCAGATTTTGGCATGGCTAGAATATTTGGTGAGGATCAAATCCAAGCAAGAACGAGACGAATTGTTGGGACGTAGTAAGGAAAAATGTCTTCTGCATATTCTAATATAAAGCATTTGGTTTCCAAAACAATGTTGTAACTACTTTTTTTTTATTCCAGTGGTTATATGTCTCTTGAATATGCAATGGTACGACAATATTCAAGAAAGTCCGATGTTTTCAGCTTTGGTATGAGTATCCTTTTGTTGGAGATCATTAGTGGAAAGAGAAATACAAATTGGCATAATGGAAGAGCATCCCTAAATTTGATTGGACAGGTAAGGCTAAGGAAAGCCATAACGCTAAACTTCAAACATAATCATTGATCTCTTCCATTTCCTCTCATATTTACCCTTGTAACATATTTTGTTGAACCTTGGTGCCACTTTTCTTAGTCATATATAATACATGGAATTCACTTAATTTCCAGGTATGGGACTTGTGGAGAGAAGGAAAGGCCTTGGACATAATGGACTCAACACTCGGTGAATCATATCCTCTTGATGCAGCCCTAAGGTGTATACAAATTGGGCTCTTATGTGTACAAGAAAGTGCCTTCTACAGGCCAACCATGTTAGAAATTGTTTTCATGCTTGGCAATGAAGTAAACATACCCTCACCTCGCAAGCCTGCTTTCCTATTCAATTCTGAAATAGAGCATTTAGAGTTTTCAACATCTGAGATCCTTCAGTAAAGGAGATGACTACGTCAATCAGTGCTCGGTAAACATGACTTGGTAAATATGAGAGAAATGTACTTTATGATCCTATCTCTTGTTAACTATTACTCCTATAGTATTATTTATAAGGCAAAGGGAAGAAATTTTTTATTACTCCTCCAGTCTTATTTATGATCCTATCTCTTGTTTATAAGGCAAAGGGAAGAATTTTTTTAATCTTATTTATAGGCCAGAGAGATAAATTTTTCATAATTATTGTATTGACTTTATTCTCATGGGGTAAATAAGTTTATATTAAACATGGATAAAGTTGGAAAGGTGTTACATTTTATAGAAGAGTTAATGAAGTTTAAGGTTTTTTTTTTTTTTTTTTTGTATATGTTAAATGTGTTGGAAGTGTCTTATAAATAGAATTATATAAGTATATACTTTGATTTTGATTATCCTAGCTACTTCATTTTGTATCAACGTATATGTATTTACCCATGTTACTTGTATAAGCATAGACAGCTAAAAGTACGTTTCTTTTCTTTTAAAAGGGATTGTATAGTTTTCGTCAATTTTGGGATTATATAGTTTTCGTCAATTTTTGTTTCGGTCTCGATAGTTTATTTCTTTTTAACGTTATCACTATATCCAAATGTTTCCATGTTAATCCTATTAGTTTTGAAGCAATAAATTATCGATCATTGCCCACCATGTTTCCTATATTATAAACATCAGAAAAAGTAGGTGGAGATATATCGTCAAAACGAAAAAGGTGGAAATATGAAAATGAGGTCCACATGGCTGGCTGTATGATTATTGTAATACCCTAAAATCTGACTTAGGGTAACTTCTCTTGAAAATAGGTGAATATGTGGTCTCAAGCTTTTTATGATAATTAGCTTATTTTCCCAAGGAAAATACTGTGAGAATTAAAAGGGAAAATCCCTTGGAAAATTAGAGAATATAAGGGCCAAAGTGCCAAATGACCAAAATGCCCCTAAGGGACATAAATGATTTAGGAAAATTGTGAAAAATCCTAAAAGCCAGTGAAATAATTATTTGAATAATGAGAGTATGTTATCTCTAATTAGGGTAATTTAATAAATTACAAACTTGGAGAAATTGTATAAGAATATTCAAAAAGTAATAAAAGACCATAATACCCTCGTAAATTATGGAATAATGAAAGAGGCATGGAAATGCTAATGTTAATGCAAGAGTATGAAGAAAATGAGGTGATGTAAACAAGAAAATTATCAACAAGTGATAAAAGAGTAATTAAGTAATATTGAGCTAATTACTTAAGCATAAGTAAGGGAAATTCATGAATAATTATATGGAACCCTAAAATTAGTGGAGAAAGGTTTAAAATTAGTAAAAATATATTTACTAGTTAATTGGAAATTTTGGAGAAAAATAGTTGAGTTTAGGTATTTTTAGGCCTAAATATAAGAATGGACCAATAAGAGAATTTTGTGAAATTTTTAAATAAAAATTGAATTAATAATTATTTAATTATTTAATTGGGGAAAAATATTCACAAATCCAAACAAATTATGGGCAGCCGAAAATTGTCCAAACAAATGAAGATGAGATCAAATTTTAATATCATGATATTTGTTTAAATTAGGCACATGTGTTATTATTTTATAATATAATTGAAGTGCATGAATAGTGATTTAAAAATTAGGAAACGGATCTTATCTAGAGATCTAGGAAGGGGAATTCCAAAGTCAAGGTAAAATATTGATCAGTGAGTTTTTACCTTTAAGTGACCTCTTCCGGAAGTTAATTCCCTTCATAGGACAGTTGGAACCCTGTCTAAAGTCAAAATTCAAGTTTAAATAGATATTATTGATGAGGAAGAGAAGGTCTTCAAAGTTGTAAATCCATAATTTTGAGATTTTTCAAATTACGCGAATCGGGTACCGATCGGAAATCCACCTGCAGGGCATAAAGTAAGGTGATCACCATTTTTGGACCACTCCTTGCTGCCACATCAGCTGCTGCATGTCGACCAAGAGAGGGAAAGGAGAGAGAAAACTTGTTCAAGAAGTTTTCTAAAATGAAAAGGGAAAATTACAACTTTGGACCCAAAATTTGAGAAGGGAAAATTACACCTTAGGACCCACTTTTTGCCTATATAAAGGCATGAGTTCCTCTTCATTTTCTCACCCCATTCTCAAGTGCAAAACCGAAATCCTTGAGTGAGAAAGAAGAGAGAGAAGCTCTGCAGAAGTTCTGCAGAAGTCTTCAACGGGTAAGTCTTTCGGGCTTTAGTTTTTAGTTCGAAAGATAGTAGAATTGTTAGATAGTTTTAGTAAGTAGGGAATGAGATTCCTACTATTGTTTTTAGGCCTCATTGCATTGAAAAATGCTGACGAGGTAAAAACTTGGTAGGGATCGAGTACCTGAAAAGTTGAAGCTTTTATAGCTCTTTCAAAATTAGGGGTAGTAATGCTAGAATAGCCTTTAAATTTTCAAGTATGATTGGGTATCATATGGGAGGGCTATTTTAGTCTTTATTTTCGAAAATCAAAGTGGCGTCGAAGTTCTGGCGAAATTTTGGGAAGAAAAGTAGTCAGAGTAACGAAGTGCTGGCGAAATTCCGCCAATTAGGGGTATAGGGGCAAAATGATAATTTTTACCTAAAATGCCAGTCGTAATGTCAAATCACTAATGAAAGTGATATTACTCTTATAGGACGTCAGAAATCCTAATTTGCTGATTATGTACATTTCTCATTGTGATTTAACCTTACATCCGACTGTATTGTTATTGCCATACGTATTCGATTATGTATACCCTATGTCTGACCATAGTAAGTGGCAAGACATGCTACCGTGGGTATTTTAATATATATATCAGTTACTCAATCGCTCCGGTGCTCTACTCTGATGTGTTTAAAAATGATGTTTGATAAAAAAAAAAATTTTACTGCTTGTGAAAAGTTGGGATGTTACAATTATTTTACTCTTTCTTTCTTCTTTTCTCTTGATCATTCCCAAAATCCAATTCTTTCTTTCTTCTCTTCTTTTCTCTTCATCATTCTCCATAATTTAATTCTTTCTTTCTTCTCTCCTCTTCTTCTTCTCTTGATCATTTTCATAATTTAATTCTTCAATATATCATCTTCTTCTTGAACTTGACATTCTTTTCAATTCCTTCTTTCTTTAGTCTCTTATCTCCTTCTTGAGCTATTATTCAACTTGGACTAATCTACATTAAATATAGTAGTTAGTCAATGTAGGAGATAAATATATCATATAAACTTTTTGCTCTTAATAATGGCATCTATATAAGACATTATCAAAACTAATTAAAACCAACAAAACGTTTACGAAAACGGGGTGTTACATAACTTCACAACAACAATTTAATATATCTCCTTGAATGCATTATCACATCATGATTTCACAAATGCTACAGGTATTCACTTATTCATATATTGTTGGTTAAACTTTGGGGTGTCTCATAACTTTCAGGTGACTTGCTTATGAGGTTGAGAAACAATAAATTTGTTAATCATTGCATAACCCGTAAAACTTTATGGTCCTTATGAATTATGAACCCCTTTAGTATAGTCATGAGAAATCGTAACTCTTTAGGGTGATAATGAATTATACATATTTCATCCATGATTAGCAAAACTAATCCTCATGAGTTATAACACGTAACTCTTTACAGTACTCATGAGAACCCGCAACTCTTTACGTTGTTTTTGTGTTATAACTCGTAACTCTTTACAGTACTTATAAGTTGTTCCTAGGTAATTTTCAAAATAGTTCATTATGTTTCTTATGAGCTATAACCCGTAACTCTTTACGGTACTTGTAATATCCAGAATTTCCTGTACTAAAATTCCTTGTATACATGTTCAGCGAATTTTGGTCTAATGTTTGGTGTTCCTGGAACTTAAATTTTTGAATAAATGTTAGGGCCAAATGGGAATTTTAAAGATTTTGTGACCATGAATTAATTGTTCAATAAGAATACTGATTTTTAATATTCTAATTTAAAACCAATTTCGGTCAAGAAGAATAAAGGAGAAATAAGACATGTTGAAACATGTGAACTTGGTCCAACAAGATTCTTATGTATGCCTTGGATATTCCCAAGTGTACACAAGAGATAAGGCATGAAGATAAATGAATTTGACATAATTTGAAAAGCATTTATTGAATCATACATGCATGTCACAGCCAAAGAAAGAAGAAGAGGAATAAATGAAACTTTGTATTTATCACATGTTAAAAGTCACATAATCAATTCTTCTTGCATACAAACTTGCCATGTGTCAAATTAGGAAAGAGAGTTGTCTAGTATAATGACACATGACACCTAAGCATATGCAATAAAATCAAGAAGATGAGTCACAAGCTTCCTCAAGAAGCCTTGAGTTTCGGCCAAAGCAAGGGCAAAAGAGAAAACAAGGAGATACATCATATTTTGCACATGTGAAATAAATAGAATAATAGAATAAGAGACAGAGCAATTTGATCAAGTCTGGCCCTTAACTAAAGTCTTGCTCATAAAAGGACATCATTCTTAGACGGAATTGCTTCGTTAGCTACGACAGATCTTAGGTTCTGACGCCGTCACGCTTGATTTCATCTTTTTCAGCAAATTAAAAAAGCAAATCAAAATGCGAGTGTGCATGTGTATATAAGCGCATCCATGGCTCTGATACTGAATCAAATTGAGACTACACGGCCTCGCAGAGTATAAGCAAAACCTATCTCTTTGTTCATCTTCAGTCATGGCATTGGCCTCAACATTTCTCACCACCCCTTCCGTCGCTATTAATTCCCGCAATACGGTAACAACGATCATCATTTCAAACACGTGTGTGTCTATATATATATATATATATATTTATATATATTGCCTCCTGTCGAGGTCTTGTATTAAGGACTGGAGGGAGGTAGGATATGATTAATTGCATATGTAGGAGGTTTTTATTTTTACCCCTAATGTTTATGAATTGGACAAACAGAACCTTGATAAAATTAAATTCATATCCTAGTTATGAGCGTGCAATATAATGTTTATGTTGTGTTTTTAGAGTACAAGTTCTGGAAATACATGGGAGAGATTGGGATTTGTCAATTTTAAGTCAAGCCGACCAATTCATGCAAAGGGGTTCAGAGTAAATTGTTCAATCCAAAAGGAGAAGCTAATTGAGAGCAAACACACTTTGGTGCACAGTATTGCAGAGAGCACTAATGTGTTTTCGACTACTGGTTTGTGATGTGTTGCTTGTGTTGATAGTGTGTGTGTAGGTCTTTTGTTTTATATGCTAATAGTTTTAGTTTATATTTGCAGAAAACCAGACATGCCAACCTAGCATGTCTACGGTGTTGGTCAATTACCATAATGACTTCGATCCTTATAAAGCAACCTCTACACCCATTTACCAAACTGCTACTTTCAAAATGGTGCAAATTTGATCCATATATGTTAATAGTTTTAGCTTCTATTTGTTGTATATTCTTTTCATATTTTACTCGTCTTGTCTTATGCTTTTTTCATGCAGACTTCTGCTACACAATATGATGAATATGCCTATTCTAGGCTTACAAATCCTACCCGAGATACTTTGGAAAAGTGAGCACAACTATTCCTGATTTTGTCTTCATATTGTTGTTTCTTCTTTCCATCCTCTTTGACACTGCTGAATTTGTTTATTTAGGTTACTAGCAAAGCTTGACAATGCAGATAAAGCCTTTTGCTTTGCCAGTGGAATGACTGCTTTGACTGCTGTTTGTGAACTTGTTAATCCTGGTGCATTTCTAACCATAGTTTGTTTAGCTTTTGTAATGTCTAAACATATTTTCACATAGTTTACATCAAATACTATATGTACTGAAATGATTGCTTTTATTGTCATTTACTTTTATAATTTCAATGTAGGTGATGAGATAATTGCTTTAGAGGATATCTATGGTGGTTCATATAAATTCTTAAATGAACTAATTGCAAGAAAGGGAGGAGTAAAAGTAAAGTAAGTTTTATATATTAACTATTTGAATATAATTTTTATTCCAAGTGGATTAATAAATGATGAGGTTGTAATTGTTTCGTGTACAGAAAAGTAGATACAACTAATCTAGACAATGTGAAAGCTGCTATGGGAATGAATACTAAGCTGATCTGGCTAGAGAGTCCTAGCAATCCTCAGCTAAAAATATCTGATATTCGAGTAACCATTTTCTTGATATTTTTGTTTTGTTTTGTTTTGTTTGTGTAATTAAGAAAGGATATACCTATATAATTCTTACATGGACCCAACCTTAAATTATAATAATATGCATATTATATGTACTTGCAGTATGGAATTATTTCAAATTGTAGAAAATTAATTTCTCATATTGTTTCTTGACTTATGCCCAGAGAATATCAGAGATTGCTCATGCACATGGTGCAATTGTATTGGTGGACAATAGTTCAATGTCTCCCGTGTTAAGTCAGCCATTAGACCTTGGAGCAGGTATTGAATCACCTTTGCAAAGATGATAAAGTATAATTATTAATTAGATTTAATAACTTAATTACATGCATGCATATGCTCTAATTAATGTTCTGTTTTCGCTTTTTGTAAGTGAGAATTTGAATTTTAAAGGAAGAAAGCACAAAGAATTTTCTATTAAGTGACTATTTTTATTTTCTTTTTTCTAGATATTGTTATGCATTCAAATACCAAATTTGTTGCTGGAAATAGTAGTGTCCTGGCGGGCAGCCTCGCTACGAGAGATGAAGGGTAGGAGCTCTCATTCTGTGTGCAAACAATTAAATCCTGTTTGTTTCTATTTTCTGTTTTTTTCTTTTCAATAAATTTTTATAAAAAAAATTTTAAAAAATAAGTTTTGAAAATAAGAAAAAAAAATTGTTTGAATAGTTGTTTTTTTTATAAAAAAAATTCCTTTTGAAGTGACGTGACAACAATTGTTACTGGCGTTGATGTAGCGGTGGTCTTCGCCAGAAGCGTGGTGTCAATAGTGAATAGGTTGCAGCCTCAAAAAATAAAACATAAAAAAACATCTAAAAACCGTTTTTGTTTTTAAATTTTTTAAAACAACTTTCAATCGATTAATTATATAAAACTGCATGATTTCATGATAATAAGATGCAAGAATGTATAAAAACTTTTTGTCTATATATACCGCAATGGTTAAGAAATTGAGAAGTTCATGTGTTAAGTTTGTTATATGTTGTGAATTATTTCCTTTCTTAACTTGTTTAATTTTCATCAGCTATATATTTTTTTTTTATACTTTTTTTCATTTTATAATGTTAATCTATGCGCTTCCCTCAATTTCTTTTCTTTAAATTAATCATAGGTTAGCAAAACGCCTAGAGTCTTATAAAAATACAACAGGTGTTGCCTTATCTCCATTTTCCTCTTGGCTTTGTTTGGAAGGAATTAAAACAATGGCTCTACGGGTTAAGGAGAAACAGGTGACTCACAGAACATTCTAAAATGACAATGATATTTACATGGAGTGATGAATTTTGAATAAATGTTTCTTCCAATATGTTATATTTTGCAGAGTAATGCACAAATAGTTGCCGAATTTCTTGCCTCCCATCCTCGAGTAAAGAAAATAAACTATCCTGGTCTCTCTAGTAATCCTGGATATGATTTGCACAACTCTCAGGTATGATTTAAGTGCTAAAATTTGATATTATTTTTTGATTATACAAGCTTGAAATTATTTTATTCATTAATCTAGTTATTGGTTTGTAGGCGAAAGGACCAGGTTCTGTGCTTAGCTTTACAACAGGCTCACAGCCACTCTCGAAGCATATTGTCGAAAGTACCAAATACTTTGGCATGTCTGTCAGTTTCGGTGTGTATTATGTATTAGTATTAAACTTTTTTGGGTACTAGTGCATGCATACAAAATACTGAACCTTTTCAATTTTCTTGGTATTGTCAGGGAGTGTAGGTTCGTCGATATGCTTGCCTTGGTATACGTCCCATAACGTTATTCCTGAAGGAGAGCGTACTCGTATGGGTTTAACTAATGATCTTGTACGTATTTCTGTGGGGATTGAAGATGTTAATGATCTTATTACAGATCTAGACAAGGCACTCTCATCTGGATCACTCTAATTTCATAATGTTAGATTGCTTGACTTTTTACTTCACATGATTTGATGTTGTCAATAATTTGATGTTGTCAATATATATGTATATTGTTTCGACCAAAAAAAAAATATGTATATTGTGTGTGTGTGTGTTTATTTATCATTAAAAATATAAATTAAATAAAATGAAAATATTAAAAATATAAAATGTGTGTCTGTATGTATTGAACATTTGAATCAAATGAGGAATATGGGATTAAATCGATCTCAGCGCCGTCATTATCCGAAAAAAAAGAGCGTTCTTTGTTTATTTCTAAGAGCTCAAATTTTTGAACTCAATTTCGTACTAACAACCTCTCCTGGTTATAGAGCTTCCTTCATAAACTTTCTTCTATTCTACGAGATATTTCATACAAAATAATTATTTTAAAGAACAGATAAAGTTTAGAGGTTTACATTCAGAACACGTAGTGAGTTTTGATTATGAGATCCGCAGTATCATAGAGGTAAGCGAGTACTTAATTTTAACTAGCTTAGAATTTAAGACTGGTCACATTTCTGCGAGGTTTTGATTTGGAATTAGGCACTTAGGTGACACGCGCTTCCCGCACCTAGACCACCTAGCCGTGAGGTAAGAGAGGAGACCTATGGACCCGATGTGAGATGTGTAGCTTTCGGCTGGTGGGAGAAGCTGTTTGTCTTTGGAAAAACTTTTTATTATAAATTTTTGTATAAGCAAAGACAGTTTAAGAACTATAACTGAAGACATTTTTGTAATATTGATATAATTTAAGACTAGGCATACTTCTGCGCGGTCTAACTAATATTTCCTAAACCGGTTATACTTTAATATGGTCTCGATAAGTATTAAATATTATGAAAATTCCAAAATTTAAATTCTTTTTAGACTGATCGCTAAAACAACTAGGTTAAACATCCTTTTGGATGCTGTCGATTCTTTACAACTGGTTTTAAATGTTTCAGAATTTGTTTAGCTTCCAAGGTAATCTTCTCAACGCGTCTCTTCAAAATTTAAAGCATTTTCAATACGTGTAATCTTCATCTGGTCAAGTCAATTTAAACTCCTCAGTCTTTTCGTTCCTTAACATTAATATGATTGTTCAATTAAGCTCCCTCTTTCTTTGCCTCAATCATTATGTCCACCTTTTCCTCCTCCTCCTCCACAACCTCCATTGCCTCTACTGCCTCCATCGCAATTGTCTGTAATGGAGGATCTTCAACAGCTCCATTCAAGGGTGGCTCGCATGGAGAGATGCCTTGGAAGACTCGTCACTTTGCTGAACATTGTGAACACACCAAGTTGAACTTTGCACTCAATGTCAATGATGCCGAGTACAAGCTTTCTTCTAACCCCTCTTCGATCTCCTTCCTCTTCTTCGTCCCTTGCCTTCCGCAATGAGGAGAATGGTTGAGGGTTTTTCTAATTATATAAAATGATGATGATTTTTGAATCAATGTACTGCCACTTGCTCTTATGACTCAGACCTTCCTCCTTTAGACCATACCAACACAGCCTGCATGCCTTCGTTTTCTACATGAGACGTACCTAGACTTTTATCTTTTAGTCATCATATGATCACAACCAAACCTTAACCTCAATTAAACATATAACCATAAATAATCCTTATTTATAGGATCATAACAATCAAATTTATGATAATATTACTCCCTGATTTGGCCCCTTATAAAATTAGAAACTCATACCTTATATGGCTAAATTAAATAGTTGAAAAATTCTTTGAGAGATAAAATGTTGGAACTTGAACTTTTATTGCTCACAAATATCTATGAATACCAGAGAAATGAGAGATGAGCTGAAGGTTCAAGCTCTATGTGTCCATTTTCGAACACTTACAAGGCTTTATATAGAGTTGCCATTCCAATTCAAATTACATAACTTGGATTAATTTTCTAACTCTAGTTACAGATCTTGGTTCGGCCATCGCTTAAAGAATCTTCTACTTTTTCAGTATTGCACCTTCTTCTTCATTATTGTACCATCTTCTATTTTTCCATTTATTATACGAGACTTATCACTACCTTACAAAATTGTACCTTACAAGACTCTTTTATCATCAACTTTCGCGTTTCTCTTTACTCTTGTCGATTCCTTTTCCTTTGCTTTTACAATTTTTATGTTGTAGTGTTGGTAAACTTCTTTGTCTTCTTCTTACCCCTCTTTCTTTTTCAAAGTATAGTAGGATCTAAGGCAGGTTCCTCGAAATCTTGTATATCTCTCTCTTTCTTTGCAATATTTACATTTTATGCCTTAAATGATTTTGATTTGCATCTTCTTCCATATTTTCTTCCATTTGTTGTCTATTAGGTGATGTATAATGATCTATTGGTTCTTGTTCTTCATTTAATACAATTGATGATTCTCCTTGTTCTATTGTTGATCTTTGCATATTTATGTTTATTTCTTCTGGTTCTCCTATGATTATAGCATCTTTAAATTCTTTTTGTATATTCTCAATTTATTCTTCTTCTTTTTTCCATAAATTTTTCAATTTCATCTTCTGATTCTTCTATTTGAATACCATTCATCATATTTATAACTTTTTTTTTCTTTTGATTTTTTAAATATTTCTAACATAACATTTGATTTATCTTTCATATAACAATTTATCTCTGATATTCTATTTCTTTCTTTTTGTATATCTATACTTATTATTTTCAAAAACTGGTTTTTGTTTCTCTTTATTAATTTTTTCTATTTCTGCATATATTGTCCATAAAAAAATATGTATAACTTATCGACCTTTCTTCATTTCTTCGGTTTTCTATATTCATATTTACACTTCGTGATCTAATTTTTGTTCTTGTATTTTCTAATTGTTCTCATTCTTCTAATGCTTTCATCATATTTATTTACGGATTATTATATATTGTTTCTAGTTTATAATCATATACTCCTAATGTTCCATTATTTTTTTTATACATTCCTTTTTCTCTTTTAATTCTACATTATTATTTTTTATTCTATTTTTAAATCATACAATTTTTGTTCTATCGTTTTAGCTATTTCTCTTGACCTATATTTTTTATTTTTTATATACCTAAGTCTAGGCCCATTAGCTAACCGGCCCATCAGGGGCAGTCCGCGCAAGGATCTCAACCGACCCATAGGGATCCAAACCGAAGGACCTATTCAAGGGGGCGGTTACCTAGATCCTCGGATACACCTGAGGCGAGATCGGGAGCTCTAAACCATAAGGTACACTCTATATATATATAGGTGGTACGCGATCAAGGTACACAGGTTCTAATCCTTGAACTAATCTACATACAGTTACACTGTGCACACACCGCACCCCCTTTAGGCGAAACTCCTGGTTGTGTACAGTGATCCATTCTTCTCCTGGACGCCTTCCCCATAGGCATACAGGAGGAGTCTATCGATCCTATATTAATGCTCCATCCTGCCGGGCTGGACATCTGTGTTCTACACCAGAACAGTGGCGTCGACCGTGGGGACTGTAAACTTCGATCCTCGTGACCAATGAGGTTTAACACCAGAAGTAATAGCCAGAAGCAGCCGGAGACGGTTCCACCGCTTGACCAGCACCAACCACCTCGGCAACCACAGCGGGTTGAGCAGCCGATCAACCCTCTCGGTGACAATGAACAGGAAGGGGAAGATCAGCAATCACAGCCGGAGCAGCAACCAGAAGAACCAGTCATCCCCAACAATGATGGGCACCTGGAGGATGACCCGTCCGATACGGAGTCCTCGGCCCCGCGAAATCTTCACCACCAACCGTAGAACTCAAACCCGGAATCGTTCCCGGTCACCAATCCGGATATTCTCCTCCTCCAAAACTCGCTGACCGCGTTATTGAGGCGTATGGAGAATACGGACAAGCCGAACGCGCTACTCTTCCAACATTTAGAAGAGCGTTTCAAGGTGAGGGACTCCGCGTCAACCAATGAGAACCGGGATGACAGGACTGGGGAAAAGGACCAAGATGGTGATAGTTTGCGTGATCGCCAAAACGGGCAGAAGACCGACAGCGGCCATAATAAGAGAGCGGGGTCTGCTAACAAGGAGTTAAAAGGTAAGGAAACAACCCGGGTAGACAGGCCTCCACGGCCTCCAGTAGCTAGGCATCAGCGGAGAAGGTACGCCAGGCAGCTCGGTAACAGCCCTTTCTCAGACGATATCCTCAATGCACCTTTCCCAGAGAAACTCAATCTCACTGAACTAACAAAATACGACGGATCTCAAGACCCGACAACCCACCTTGAAGACTTTGAGGTGGCCATGTTCGTAAGAAGACTCAGGGAACCCATCATGACCCAGATTTTCGCCACAACCCTTAAAGGCGCAGCGTTAAATTGGCTCCACACCCTGCCTGTGGGGTCGATTCATCGATTTGACGACCTAGCGGAGGCTTTTGAATTGCATTTTTCCACTAGCAAACAGCAACCGAAGTCCCAATACACCTTGTCGAAGATTAAGCAGCGACCCGGGGAAACACTTCAAAGTTATCTGGATTGCTTTAAGCACGCGGCCTTAAAGGTGCGCGGGTTAAAGGAAGAGGTGCACGTCCACCTTTTAGCCGCAGGCATAGATGGAGAGTCCCGACTGGCTGAATCATTCTTTGAGGAACCGGCCAAGAATCTCAATGACTTCATAACCCGCTCGAAGAAGTATCTTGAGGTGGAGCAGATGCGCATAGCAAATGCACCCAGAAGGGACCGAGACAGGGTCACTCCACCCACGGACACTGAACGTATGGAGAGCCGGAGGAAAGACTCACGCAGCAGGGGGTCTGACAGCAGACGCCGAGGGGGTAAGTTTGACGGAAAATCCAAGTATAACCGATATACTGCCTTGAATGAGCCACGATCAATAGTCTGGAAAGAGGTGGCTATGGCCGAAATGAAAAGGGTCGATCGGCCACGGCTATCTTATCGCAGATTCGGGGTAGACCAGTCCAAATAATGTGCATTTCACGACGGACGGGGCCATACAAAGGACGAGTGCTACGAGCTCCGAGATGCGATTGAAAAATTTGTCCGGGATGGAAAGCTTCAACAGGACGTGATCGAATCCCAAGGAAAAAGTGGTAAACGCAAGCACAGAAGCCGTAGCAAAAGCCCGCCCCAAAAGCACAAAAAGCAGGATGAAAAACGCAAGAAACCAACTAACGCTGAAGAGGAATTTCCGGAAACCGAGTTCGATTGCAGCGTGATTAGCGACGCAATGGTGGTGGAGGAGATACAATGAGCCAGCGAAGGAAGTATTTACGAGAAGTCCTCTCAGTAAGAGATCGGCCGAAGTTCAAAGAGAGTGCTAACGGACCGTCCCACTCGCCATTGTATTTCACAAGTGAAGATCTCAAGGATGTCGTCCCTGGGCATCAGGATGGCCTAGTTGTGACCGGGATCTTAGTCCATTGCCGAGTCAAACGCATATTCGTGGACACCGGTAGCTCGGCTGACATCCTCAGCTGGGATGCATTCAAGAGAATGAGCCTGGACCAGGAAGATTTAAAGCCCTGTAAGACGACTCTCATTGGGTTCAACGGAGAGCATTCGCGCCCCAAGGGATTCATCGAGCTCAGATTCACTTAGGGAACCAAGGATGCTTTCAAGACAGAGCGCGTCCGTTTCATAGTAGCAGAGTTCACCTCGCCTTACAATATTATATTGGGTAGGCCAACTATCCATAAACATGGAGGTCTAACCCTTCATCTCGGCTCCTTCCTTTCCAGATCGAGATGTGTGGGGAGTAAAGAAGTAGAAAAACATGGAGGTTGTGCAAGGCAGATCCAGATTCTGACACAACCTCTCAAACGCAATTATGTAACCCCACCCATTAGGATGCAGTTGAGAGGGAGTGAGGCCAAGGAATTGTAAAATGGCCGTCTGAAAGTCGGTGAACGGGAAGTGGACACCGAGCGGGTCACGTAGTCACGATAAAAAAAGAAGTAAGAGTTGTGGCTCCTCTCTTTAACGGAGCAAACCGACTCCTCATCTTCAGGTGGGCTAAGGGTATAGTTTTCATTTTCTTCCAAGGGAAGGTTGGCGATATCAGCAATGCTCATCGAAGAGCGGTATGACAGCACCTCATGGGTGATCCATGGGTATTTTTCCACCAAAGCTTGTGAGGGGCTTGCTGGACTGGAATTACCAGACGCTGACTCCGCAGTATGGGAAGAAGAGGACGAGGCCATTATACCTACCACAAAAGTAAAAATAAAAACAAAATCAGAATTTTCCTAGCATACCTGATGTCAAAAAGTTAAGGCGTGTTTGAACTGGCATAGACAAAGTAAGACTAGACTCCAAGTCGACAGGGTTAAGATTTGGGGGACCCACTTGGGAAGCCGGGACAAGGTTATGACGGCAGGAGGCCAGAATCGAATCGACCATTGTGGAACTACCGCTGGAGATAAGCCGGGAACTCTCATATATGCAGTCGTAGCATGGGCCGATGTAATTGGACACTCGGCTCTAGAGCGGAGCCTCCACACGTCGTCATACTGATTAATAAGAGGGCTCGCGATAAGAGCGGTATCATCGCAGTTAAATGATCTCGGATTGTGGGGTGACAAGGCCGGAACGGCTTTACTTCCTCCAACGGTCTGACTCCCTCCCTGAATCCTCACGCCTTTCGTTCCCGAACCTCCAGAACCCTTCTTCTTGCTTCTGCTGTAATGCCCATCGAGCAGGGCTGCCTGTTTCTCTTCTTCAAAGGGTTCATCACCCCAAAGCCACCAACGGGTCTTCGGTTTGACGGTTCGACGCAATTCCTCTATCTCCTCTAGAGTCATATCTTTCAGATTCATGGCTAACGAAAATGACACTCTCAGAATGCACGATAGTCAAACCCAGAAAGGGGTAAAGGTTTGCTAGGAAAGAGGGAGTTTTAGAAATGATATTTGAGAGAAAGCCCACCAAAAGGAGAAAACTACCCAGAGAAGATCAGAGGAAGGAAGAACCTACCCAGAAAAAGCAAAGACAGGGAACGCGGGACCATACATGGGGTAGAAATTCCAACCAGAAGCACAAAGCAAACACTATACACAAAAGCGAAGAAGCAAGAGCAGACGGATCAGTACCTGAGTAAATGCCAGAGAATAACTCTAGTAATGACAAGCAATAACCACGGAAGAAGGAAGTCCCTCACAGAGCAAGAAAAGGGTGTTCGAGAGAAAATGCTTGAAAACCAAATGTGTGAAATGAGGAAATGAAAGGCTAGCGTGAGTATAAACATTAGAAAACCGAACATCCAGGGACAAGAACGACCATTCACACAAAAAGTGAGGGTGACGTGGGGGAAATGACGCGCGTATTTAATGCGCATTGAGTAGTCACTTACTGCGCACAAAGGCCGAAGAGGCTGAGGTGCATTCCTTTGTCTTCACGATAGTCGAGGGACGACAGTTGTCAAATAATCATGATAACTGGAAGAGAAGAAACGACGCAACCACAGAGAACACCCGGACATACAGAATAGCAGGTGTTATACAGCCGAGACTTCGGGTAGTCTAACCCAACTATTTGTTATCCCGTATCTTCAAGGCTCCAAAACCCCCTTGATTGTTTCCAGGTTGTGCAGCGTCGTACCCTGGATCTATCAACCCGGATTCAGCTCACTGTGAGTACCATAACCAGGTGTCATTCACCCCGGATATCCAAAGCATGGACATCTGGGTTGGTGGGCCAATACAGCCCGGATCACAACAGCATCCTGCATCAGGTGGACCATAAAACGGCTATCAAACTTTAGTCACACGTAAAGCACGGTTGAAGGCAATCGCACGTTCTTTCAAAACGCTAAGGCAATATGTTCACCCCGGCTGCCCAAAACTTTGAGCACCTGAGCTGGGAGGCAACTGTTATGGACCTAAGTCTAGGCCCATTAGCTAATCGGCCCATCAGGGGGCAGTCCGCGCAAGGATCTCAACCGACCCATAGGGATCCAAACCGAAGGACCTATTCAAAGGGGTGGTTACCTAGATCCTCGGATACACCTGAGGCAGGATCGAGAGCTCTAAACCATAAGGTACACTCTATATATATATAGGAGGTACGCGATCAAGGTACACAGGTTCTAATCCTTGAACTAATCTACATACAGTTACACTGTGCACACACCGCACCCCCTTTAGGCGAAACGCTTGGTTGTGTACAGTGATCCATTCTTCTCCTGGACGCCTTCCCCATAGGCATACAGGAGGAGTCTATCGATCCTATATTAAAGCTCCAGCCTACCGGGCTGGACATCTGTGTTCTACACCAGACATCTTCTAAAGAGAATTGATAAGTGCATATTTTATAATTAAATAAGTATCAATTCTGAGATATATATTGGATTAAATTTATTACTATTGTATACTTATTTAATTATCTTTTATATACTTTTCCATCATTGAATCAAACTTAGGATCAAATAATAAATCAACATACAATCTACTTATTTCCTATTATATCTTGCAGGAGTTATTAGCTGATTGAGAAAGGAGCAGAAAAAGGAAATCAATTTGAATATGATTGATGACGTGGGGGCCACAGATATTAGAGAAGTTATGAAGATAGAGAAAAACAGATTTTTTGAGAGACACACTACATACAAGACGCACAAGTTAAAGAGAGATTGGAAGAAGAAAACGAAGGAGGAGACGGCTGAAGAAAGAAAGAAGGACGCAAGAACAATTCTGATTTTCATCTCTTTTCTTTTATTTTGTTAACCTAGCAATGCTTGGCTAGTCTTCTTTAGTAGTTAGGGCAAGGATGAACCCTATGTGAATTTGAGTATTTGTTTGAATTCTCTATTGAACGTTATTTACCATGATTGAATGAATTATCTTTGCTTAAAGCTTTCTTAAAGACTGATCACCTTTTAGATTGTTCATAGGTTGGTGTATGATAATAGAGATGTTGGTGCATTTAACTAGAACCGTTAATTTATCATAGAGTTGCATGACCTAGACATAGGCTTACGAGTTTATGCGATCTCATAATTTGGTTTATATAATCTTTCCAAACAATACTAAGACATTAGGTTGTTTTCAAAGATAACGGACTAAGGTAGCGTCAAGACATTGAGACTTAGTCTAATTTTAGAGAATTGATCGTCAATCATGGGAATAATAATCAATTAGGGATTTAATTCAAATACTTAGAGGAACATAGGGGAATTCTAGACGAGCTCATATGGGACAAATTACTTTGTCAGTATTTAGCCTTTTAAACTTGAATTATGTGAGTAAGATGCATTGAGTAAGGTCTAAAAAGATGCACACACCATATTCTGCATAGTTATAATATCATTATATATAATTATTGATTATATATTATAAAATAGATATATGTCTTATATTCCACTTTCTATTTATAAAATATTTGTTGTATTCTGGTTGCTTGTTTTAATTTATTCTTCAAAATATATATATTTTTCATTCAGGCAGATTTTTATTTATATTTTTTAATGAAAAATTTCTTTTAAAGTGGAACCAAGTGATGGCTATTAAATTATCTAAAAGGAAGTTTTAATATTATTTTTTACATTTAAATTTAAATTTATTTAAATTTTGCCCGGACAATATCTTGTCATGTGGTATTTAAAGGTTATATTAGCATCCATTGTGAAAGCAAGGGTGATGTGCGTCCGCTTTGAGATCACTTGTTCACGATCACAAGACTTGGGAGGTGGAACAACTTTTCAGAGATTGAAATTCAAAGGTTATGTTGAAAAAGTTGAAAAATAAAAACCATTCACGAAAGATCCCAATTTCAATGTCTTCCGTCAGCTGGGACCCCATGTTTCAAAAGTCAATTGACTTGAACTTTTCATGTTCCAGCAAGAAAAATCTCGATGCCTTGCAGCCCTGGATATTTTATAAGTGGTTGATAACTTAATTGGGCCATTTAAGAACACTGTTCAAAGTACATCCTTATTTATTTATAGGGGTAAATGAGAGGGAAATATATTAGTAGTGAGAGAAATTATGAATAAGAATTTATTATAAGAAAAAGATGAGGAAAGAGAATTGAAAACCGTAAAATAACAAAACCCATTAATGTTCAGATAACCCTAAGTAAGATCTTATAAAATGGAGGCGCTTAAAATTTCAGGTTTTTATAAGAAGAAAAAAGGGGAAATACTAACTTTTTATCAGGTCTTTTGATAAGATATATATACGGATTGTTTGTTTATGTACTTGAAGTTTCCTTTCTTGCTCTGTCATCCTATATGCTTCTCTTTCTTTTAAACATCGCTGGTCGCCACAACAAAATTTACATAAGTTTTTGGTGAAGCTGGGGTAGACCAAGTAACAAGATTATCATGATAGCAAATGAGTTGGTTATTTTGTTTGTTATAATCCATCACTGCTTCATGTTTTGTGCAGCCTCTGACACCATAACTTTTGACAATCCCATAAACGATGGCGAGCTTCTGGTTTCTAAAGGAAGAAAATTTGCTCTTGGCTTCTTCACACCAGGCAAATCAAACTATCGCTATGTTGGAATTTGGTACTACAATTTAGAAGAGAAAACTGTTGTTTGGGTGGCTAATAGAGACAATCCCATGAATGACATCTCAGGAATTCTCTCTATCAGCTCAGATGGAAATTTAGTTCTTCATGGTGACGATTCCAACTTGCACATCTGGTCTACAAATGTTTCTGTCACTGTTCCGAATACAAGAGTTATGGCTCAACTCACAGATTCAGGTAATCTTGTTTTGATTCAAAACGACTCCAAAACTGTTATCTGGCAAAGCTTCGATCATCCTACCGATACCTTGCTTCCGTATTCCAGAATTGGAGTCAACAAAAGAACTGGTCAGAGTCGGTTTTTGCAGTCATGGAAGACTGAGGATGATCCTGGTTCAGGAAGCTTCTCTGTTAGGTTCAATACTAGTGGGAAATCTCAATTGTTTGTGGACAATAACAATGCACCGTGGTGGCGAATCGGATCCTTCAACGGCGAAATGTATGTTGGCAATCCTTTTATGAAACAAGCAATGACAACTGATTTCAACATGACTATCTTGGATGATGATAATGAGGTTGCGTTTGGATATAACCCCTTTGACAAGTCAATAGTTGTGCGAGCTGTGGCTGTTCAATCTGGATCATGGCAAGTGTTGGTATGGGATTCGAATAAGAAACAATGGAATCGATACTGGTATGGTCCAAAAGTGGATTGTGACATGTATGGTTCTTGTGGGGCTAATGGCAACTGTGACTCTTACAATTATGCCTACTTCAAGTGTTTTTGCCTACCTGGGTTTGAACCCAAAAATCCAACGGATTGGTACCAACGTTTCCATAGAACAGAGGGTTGTGTGAGGAAGAAAGGGCCATCCATGTGTGGGAATGGAGAAGGCTTTGTTCGAGTAGGAAGTGTTAAAATTCCTGATACATCTTTAACGAATGTTAAAATGAATATGAGTATGGAAGAATGTGAACGAGAGTGCTTGAGAAACTGTTCTTGTAATGCCTATGCAGCCGCTGATGTGAGGAATGGTGGAAGTGGGTGCTTAGCTTGGCATGGGACTTTGATGGACACAATGGTATTAAGTGAGGAAGGCCATGATTTATATGTTCGGGTTGATGCTATTGAACTTGGTAATTACAATCCTTTTTGTATATTTATTTGTTTTTTATGGAATTACATATACTATTAAAGGAAGAGAAAAAATCACAAGATGGTCCCTTAAAATCATTAAATTTAATTGAAGTTCCATAGGATATGGGCTAGATTAATTCGAATTGAGAAAATACCTCTTTACCCTTGTTAATTTGAACAACCAATGACAAGTGAATGGACAGTTAATGACAAGTCGATTTGAGGACTTCTCAATAACTTGTAATTGGTTGATCAAATTAATGATGGCAAAGTTGTCTTTTCTTATTTCAAATTAATCTAGCTTAGGCTCTATAGGACTTTAATGCAATTTGATGGTTTGGAGAAATCTGTTTGTGATTTTTTCCCTTCATCGGGACCTTTTTGTAATTTGAATTCTCCTTTGTGTTTCCCCTTCTCTGTTTCATGCTCTGTCTTTATGACTTCTTTCTTCCAACTTTTCGCAGCAAAATATGCTAAAAAACCAAAAGGAGGACTTGCTAACTTTGGGAAAGTGGGAATTGCAATAGCTTGTGTCGCTTTGGTTATTCTTCTTACGACCTTATCTGTATATTGTATTCGGAAGAGAAAAAGAAGAGGTAACTATTTCATCTGATGTCTTACTTTATGGATTGTAATTATCTTTTTTCACTTAATATCGAAATCTTTTACTCTAACCAAAGGTCATCGTATAGCTAATTCTTTTTGCCTATACGCATTTTTATATGTTCCTCCACCATTGTCCTTCCCCAATAGAGTACTTGATTTAGTGGTTGACTAGCTAGACTACAAAGTATAGCAAATTGAGTTCAAATTTCAAAAAGACCCCTGAGGGAGTTATCCTAGTTATAAAGTCTCAATTCAAATTAGTTGGTTATTCAGATATTTAATAATAGGATCTAAAAAAAGAGCCAAACACCGGATGGCCCAAAGGGTTATCAAGGGGAAAAAAAAAACATTATCCTTTGTTCTACTTCTTTGGGTTGTCTTCTTCATTGTTTTGAAGTCTTCTTTGTTAAGAGCAGCAATCACAAGTGCTAGTTCAAAGATAAGGATATATTGCAAGATAATTTGATGGAAGCCATCTTGTTTTATGTGTTACAGCTGTATGGATATCATGGTTTTGCCACCTAACACCCTTATAAAGGTGAATAAGAAAACAAGAACGGCACGGCAATCTCACGAAGGCCCACCTCACACATTATTATAGCTTTAGCCGCCCACATTCCCTCTCTCGCCAATTTTATTGCCAAACTCATCACAATCGATGTGCGCAAAAGTCTTTGCTAATAGATTAGTTATTATTATTATTTGAATTATAATTATAATAGAGGGCCAGTCACCACTGTCTTTGGTTACATGCAGGATGGAACTGTAGCCTCATACTTATAAAAGAGTTTTCATACCACTAAACTACAAGACTATTATTTATTTGTTAAAATACTTTGTTCAGTCCTTAATGTGGATTTAATTGTGGAATTAATCTTAATTCTAAATGTATGACCTATTTCCCATATATCTGTCAATCTTTTCTCGTTTTAGCTCCCTAAGCTATAATTATGTAAAAGAGAGATGGAGGGAACTAAGGAAAATGATTAGGTTGTTTTAGGGGGAAAATATGTCATATTAACTACATTAATTAACCTTCTTACTACAATCAAATTAGGTAAATAGGTCTTACATTAAGGATAGAAGGAAGTAGCAAAAATGCAAGAGGAGCATTGTGAAAGCAGCACATCCAAGCTCTGATTGAATGGCCACATCTATAAAGTTTCTTTTTTATAAAGGGTGTATTTTTGCCTTTTTTCCTGAATATTACTTTTTCAAATGTTCTTAACTTCTTGTAGACGCTTCAACTCTCGTTTTTTGTTTTTTTTTTTTTAAATTCTCAGATGAAATTCCCGAAGAGGAATTTGAGTCAGATTCCCCAACAAATCAAGAACAATATGGTGAAGATAGAGCACAACCAAGCGTACCATTTTTCAGCATCAAAATCATAATGAATTCAACAAACAACTTCTCAAATGAGAATCAATTAGGGCAAGGTGGATTTGGTTCTGTATACAAGGTAAGTGAACCTCCCAAAATCCTAATGCTATGCAATTGGTAATGTCTTGCAGATCAATAATTAGCATGGTAATAGGCCCCGTTATTGTATATTTATATATATCATATTGGTTGTACTATAGTATAAATTTTATGATATCTTGTAGGGGTTATTAGATAATGGACAAGATATAGCAGTGAAAAGATTGTCCAAAGATTCTGGACAAGGGATTCAAGAGTTCAAGAATGAAATTAAAGTAATTGCGAAGCTGCAGCATAGGAATCTTGTTAAGTTGCTTGGGTATTGCATTCATAAGGAAGAAAGGATGTTGATATATGAATACCTACCCAACAAAAGCTTGGATTTCATTCTCTTTGGTGCGTCTTCTTCTCCTTCTCTTTCTTTAAACTGATATTGCTTTCAGATATCACACTTTCAATTAACATACCTCAATAATTAGAGAAGTGGGAATAAATTTATATACATAAATTTTAAAATCATGAAATTTGGATTAGACACGATTTCTAATGTATTATGCAATTGTTTAAAGGCAGTATTTTAAAAGGGCTCAAAGTATTCGTCTTCAATATGTATCAAAGACAGCTATACGAATCTGTAACTAATAAGACTTGAATGCCTATTGTATCAAACTTAATTTGGGTATTAGATAAAACTAGATTCACTTCCATGATTTTCAATGTTAATATTGTTTTGTGGTTCATTTCAGACACGAAACATAGAATGCCATTAGACTGGGAAACACGTTTTCATATTATATTTGGAATTGCTCGAGGTCTTCTTTATCTTCATCAAGATTCAAGGCTGAAAATAATCCATAGAGACCTTAAAGCTAGCAATGTTCTCTTAGATGGTACAATGAATCCCAAAATTTCAGATTTTGGCATGGCTAGAATATTTCGTGAGGATCAAATACAAGCAAGAACGAGACGAATTGTTGGGACATAGTAAGGACAAATTTCTTCCACATATTCTAATATAAAGCAATTGGGTTTCACAACAATGTTGTAACTATTTTTCTTATTTCAGTGGTTATATGTCTCCAGAATATGTAATGGTAGGACAATATTCAACAAAGTCCGATGTTTTCAGCTTTGGTATCCTTTTGTTGGAGATCATTAGTGGCAAGAGAAATACAAATTGGCACAATGGAAGAGCATCACTAAATTTGATTGGACAGGTAAGGCTAAGGAAAGCCATAACGCTAAACTTCAAACATAATCATTCATCTCTTCCATTTCCTCTCATATTTAACCTTGTAACATATTTTGTTGAACCTTGGTGCCACTTTTCTTAGTAATATATAATACATGGTATTCACTTAATTTCCAGGTATGGGATTTGTGGAGAGAAGGAAAGGCCTTGGACATAATGGACTCAGCTCTTGGTGAATTATATCCTCTTGATGCAGCCCTGAGGTGTATACAAATTGGGCTCTTATGTGTAGAAGAAAGTGCCTTCTACAGGCCATCCATGTTAGAAGTTGTTTTCATGCTTGGCAATGAAGTAAGCATACCCTCACCTCGCAAGCCTGCTTTCCTATTCAATTCTGAAATAGAGCATTTAGAGTTTTCAACATCTGGGGATCCTTCAGTAAACGAGATGACTACTTCAATCAGTGCTCGGTAAACATGACTTGGTAAATATGAGAGAAATGTACTTTATGATCCTATTTCTTGTTAATTATTACTTCTCTAGTCCTATATATAAGGCATAGTATGCTAGAGAGAGAAATTTTTCATAATTATTGTATTTTTATTCTCATTCGGTAAGTAAGTTATATTAAACATGGGTAAAGTTGGAAATGTGTTACATTTTATAGAAGAGTTAGTGAAGTTTAAGGTTTTTTCTGGTCGATGTTAAACATGTTGGAAGTATCTTATAGATAGGGTTATACAAGTATATACTTAAATTTTGATTATCCTAGTTACTTGATTTTGTGTCAACGTATATGTATTTACCCATGTTACTTGTATTAGCATAGACAGCTAAAAATACGTTCCTTTTCTTTTGAAACGAGTTGTATATGCCATACTAAAAAATGTAATCGCTTTATAGGGAAAGTTAATTCTTTTGGGATTATATAGTTTTCGTCAATTGTTGTTTCGCTCTCTATAGTTTATTTCTTTTTAACGTTATCACTATATCCAAATGTTTCCATGTTAATCCCATTAGTTTTGAAGCAATAAATTATCGTTCATTGCCCACCATGTTTCCTATATTATAAACATCATAAAAAGTAGGTGGAGATATATCGTCAAAACGAAAAAGGTGGAAATATGAAAACGAGGTCCACATGGCTGGCAGTATGATTATTTTACTTTGGACTATTGGGATGCAAAAAGATTTCCACTTTGTATTTTTCAAGTACAAAAGACTTATAATACTGTTCTCTATGATAATTAATGCGAGTCTAGGGAATTACCAAGAGTGGAGTTTTAGTCCCTGAAGTTGAGTTGTATCAATTATTGATTCCGTCTTTGAAGTTTAGCCTTTTTTTTCAATCAAGTATGTAGAAACTTTTATAACTTTTATGATATAATTTTTTTTTTTTTTTTGGCCGTCGACCTTATGATACTATTTCTCTTTCAAACTATAAGTAATAATTGTGTTTTTACCAACTTCCTCTCTGTTGAAGCGTAGACATCTATCTAATTAATGTAGAGGCATGTGCTTTTTATGGTTTAGATGATAAATCTTTAGATCATCTGTTCCTTTCTTGTCCGTTTGCTAGAGACTGTTGGTTTGATAGTATTTTAGGAACTAGAATCGATTCTTCATAGGTTAGATCATTATTGCAATGGATAACCATGGGGTGCAAGCTTCAACTGATGTTGGTAATTTTATTTCTTTACCCCTTCTATATTATGGATTCTTTGTGGTTTGCACGTAATAGTACTTGTCATGCAGGGCGAAAATTCTCTCCTATTTAAGTAATGCAGATGGCACAAGCCAGGGCAATTGCACATATTGCTTCACTTCAGCAGAAAAACGGATTCAACAATAGCTTGGCAAGAAGAAGAATGCAATGATTTATATCCCCAATCACTACGACGATGCCATGGACCTAGATGGAACGTGGTATTCGAAATCAAAACAATTCACCCAAGAAAGCATTCGATTCATATTATGAAAATTCGGGTATGTATATGTATTTGTATATGCCATGGAATATATGTATATGTATATGCTATGGTAGAACATAGCTTTAAGTGCTACTATGAAAATTTGGGTCATTGTAGAATTTGTGGGAAGTTTGATATATAGAGGAGACTTTCCCCGAAATTTTATAAGGGACTTAATATTTTGATTATATGAGGTGTGCTATTATATATGAATTTAAAATGGTTTAAGTATGCTTAGGATTATTCTTCTATTTATTATTTTTTAATGGTATTATGTGTATTATTTAATATATGGATATAAGTTTAAGACTTTAAGAATGTGACTCCACATATTTCGTGCTAGTCACCCCTTAGTTTTTAGGGCATAACATAAGTATTCTTATTTAAAAGATAAAAATGATAATCATATATATATATGTGTGTGTGTGTGTATGTATATAAAACGCCGCAAGTCCATTTGGTTACAACAGCGGTACAGAAACCGCGTGGTTTAGAAGTATATAACAGAAGAAAGGCTTCCGCTGGAACAACAAAAAGGAAGTCTTCAGCCGGGGGTCTTCTACTCGGGCTGCTTGCCTCTCTCCTCGGTCCTCCGAAACCTAACGCTATGTTAAGAGCTGAGATCCAGCGCACCGGATCTCAGGTAACGGTTAACCTCATGTTTATGTACACGGACGGCGAGACATTAAAATTACTAACATCACTCTATCACAATCAATGTATATGTATTGCTCCCAGCATGCAGACATATTGCTCCCAGCATAAAGACATATTGCTCCCAGCATATAGACATATTCTCTAACCTCTATATGCACTCAAACAGTATAACAAATCTACAACACCCATACATACATGCATACCATAAACATCAGAGTTAGTGTTACAGTATGCGAACGTACCTTCTTTGACGGCACTTCGTTACTTTGGCTCCGATTTTCCCAAAATTTTGCCAGAACTTCGACCCAATGATAATTTTTGAAATTCTAGACTAATATAGCCCTATCATATGATATCCTATCATGCTTGAAAAATTAAAGGCTATACTAGCAGTACTACTCTAACTATTGAAAGAACTACGAAAGCTTAAAGCTCGGTATCGAAAAACTTACCCAGAGCTTCGCTGCAATTTTCCCCGAGCTTCTCTCTCTAAAATCCTCTCTCTATTTTGAAATCCACAAGAGGATTTTGGTGTGAAGAATTTCAAAGGAGTTGCTTGCTATTTATAGAAGAAGTTGTAAGGGCATAATAGTCTTTTTCTATATTTCAACCTTCATTTTAAACCATGGAAATTAGGGGTTTTGGTGGATGATTTGCAGCCATGGAACACACCATTTTCGTTCAGCTCCCTCCATGAGTCACCAACTTGTGACAACTTGCATATTCTAGAAGCTTTAGACCGATAAAGTCCCCGATCGGTGTCCGTTTCGCGAAATCTCAAAATTCTGAATTCATAACTTTGAAGATCTTCTCTTTCTCATCAATAATATCTAATTTAACTTTGATTTCGGTCTCTTACAGGGTTCCAACAGTCCAGTTGAAGTTTTCTCGAAAAACGTGTCCGAACGCGTCCGGTGCCGGAACGCATTTCTGGAATCATCAACTTCTTCAGAAAAATTCACTGATTCCAAATATGTCCAGATAAATTCAAACTCATTCCTAGATGTTGAGTTAGAATTTATTTTCTTTATATCCAAAAATATGTCTATCTGCATTTTTCCCTATTTCGTCTTATTAGGAAAATGCGCTAACTACCTCGGAATTAACTTAGGAAAAGGTCACTTGAAGGTAAAAACTCACCGATCAATATTTTACCTTGACCATGGAAATCTCATTCCTAGATCTCTAGATTGGATCCGTTTCCTATATATTAAATTACTATTCACATAATTTAATTATATATTATTATATTGCAACTTGATTTTAATATCTAGATATTTTATTTTTGCTCTTATCTTCCTATTTTTGGGCACAAATTCAGCTGGCCCTATTTTTTGGAGTTATGAATGTTTTTCACAATTTAAATAATTATTTAATAAATTATTTAATTCAATTTTTATAAAAATTTCCCAAAATTACCCAATTGGTCCATTTTTGTATTTAGGCTTACAAATACCTAAACTCACTTATTTTTCACCAAAATTTCCAATTAATTAGTAAATATATTTTTACTAATTTTAAAACAAAAACCACTAATTTTAGGGTTTTACATAATTACTTGTGAATTTCCTTTGCTTATGCTTAAGTAATTAGCCCAATATTACTTAATTACTTAATTATCACAAGTTGATAATTTTCTTACTTAGAACACCTCCTTACCTTCATACTTTTGTATTGACATCTTTGTTTTCATGTCTCCTCCATTATCTTAGCATTTTTTGGGGTATTTCGGTCATTTCCTTACTTTTGAGTATTCTTCTACAATTTCTCCAAGTTTGTAACTTAATAAATTACCTAAATTAGGGACAATATCCTTCCCTATTTTAAATAGATTTTTACTTGCCTATTTTATAGCTTTCACGGGGTATTTATAACCCATAATGTATTTTAGGGACCTATATGCAATTTTCAACATTTTAGGGACCTAATTGCAATTTATCTAATTTCAAGGGAGATTACCCTAACAACAAGGTAAACTCAATACAAGGTGTTTGAAACCTCATATTCACCTATTTTCAATAAGTATATTTCCAAATTTTGATATTTACCCTAAGTGTGATTTTTAGGGTATTACATTTCTCCCCCCGTTAAACAAAATTTCGTCCTCGAAATTTGTACTCTACCATCTAAACTTTGTACTATCTAAACTTCATCCTACTCGGACTTTGGACTCCACGCGTCGGATCCTTACTTTGTCACGCAGCCACTCCTCTTGATAATCGAGAATTCGCTTTGGTTTGACCATAAAGATCTGTCATATCGTACCTTGATATATAGTGTCTCCGTGGCTCATACACCGCGGTCAACACCACAAATACCAAAATGTCTCCTTGGACTACACCATGGCAACACAAGATACTTTAAATGTTTCCATGGTTCCCACACACCATGATAACACAAACCTCTACTCAATGACACGATCACGGTCGAATTGTAATAACGAAGAAACATGGAACACGTCACGAGATCTACTCAATGACACCGGCCACCAAGGATATTCGTAAAAACATATGATTATCGTCTCCAAACCACGGAGCCAAGTTTCGATCCTTTCCTTCGTTAGATTCTCGTTGGTTCTTTCTACTCAAAACGGGTACGGAAATACGTATCGGAAGCTCCTATACATGAGTCAAATACTGCATGTACTTATCTTTATTGGTCTCGGAGTTTCATCCGGCGTGGCCTATCTTCGCATATAAGCTTGGTGCTAGGAAAGAATCACCATCCGAAGACTTAAGCGGTGATTATCGAATGATCGAGAGGCGATATCGGGGTTATCGAAGCGATATCGGGATTATCGAATTGATGTACCGGCGACGAAAGTGGTACACCGGTTCAGAATGGTATACCGGTTCAAACTAGTACACCGAAATAGGGTGGTATACTGACCTAGGGCTATATCAGTACTCATTTTCAAAACATGCTCTATAAAAAGGCGTAGAGCCTAACTCCGTTATTCAAACCAATTGGCCAGGTAGGTGTCTATCATGGGGGCCTCACCGAGTTCACGGCGACTAATTGGCTTACCCACATAGACTAGCCCTGCCTTCGGCACCAAAAGGTTTGGAATAACTTAGTCAGATCTATGCCAGGACAACTGCTCTGATACCAAAATGTAACATCCCAACTTCTCACAAGCAGTATAAAATTTTTTTAAAATCATCGAGTAGAGCACGGAGCGATTGAGTAAGCGATATGTATATATAAACGCCGCAAGTCACATTTGGTTACAACAATGATACGAAACCGCGTGGTTTAGAAGTATATAACGGAAGAAAGGCTTCATTTGGAACAGCAAAAGGAAGTCTTCAGCCGGGGGTCTTCTACTCGGGTTGCTTGCCTCTCTCCTCGGTCCTCGGTCCTCCGAAACCTAACGCTATGTTAAGAGCTGAGATCCAGCGCACCGGATCTCGAGTAACAGTTAACCTCATGTTTATGTACAAAGACAGCAGACATTAACATTACTAACATCACTCTATCACAATCAATGTATATGTATTGCTCCCAGCATGCAGACATATTGCATAAAGACATATTGCTCCCAACATACAGACATATTGCTCCCAGCATATAGACATATTCTCTAACCTCTATATGCACTCAAACAGTATAACAAATCTACAACACCCATACATACATGCATACCATAAACATCAGAGTTAGTGTTACAGTACGCGAGCGTACCTTCGTTGACGGTAGACGGTACTTCTGTCGGAAATCGTACTTTTTACAGAACCGCACGTTTACGGAAAGGCGTAAACGTCCAACGGCGCACGTCGGGCAGCGTAACGGCAGCAAATCAGAGTTTCTGATATCCTATAAGGGTAATATCACTTTCATTAGTGATTTGACATTACGACTGGCATTTTAGGTAAAAATTACCATTTTGCCCTATACCCCTAATTGGCGGAATTTCGCCAGCACTTCGTTACTTTGGCTCCGATTTTCCAAAAATTTTGCGAACTTCAACCCAATGATAATTTTCGAAATTCTAGACTAATATAGCCCTATCATATGATATCCTATCATGCTTGAAAAATTAAAGGCTATAGTAGCGGTACACACTCTAACTATCGAAAGAACTACGAAAACTTAAAGCTCGGTACTGAAAAACTTACCCAGAGCTTCGCTGCAATTTTCCCTAGAGCTTCTCTCTCTAAACCTCTCTCTATTTTTAAATCCACAAGAGGATTTTGGTGTGAAGAATTTCAAAGGAGTTGCTTGCTATTTATAGAAGATGTTGTAAGGGCATAATAGTCTTTTCCATACTTCAACCTTCATTTTAAACCATGGAAATTAGGGGTTTCGGTGGATGATTTGCAGCCATGGAACACACCATTTTCGTTCAGCTCCCTCCATGAGTCACCAACTTGTGACAACTTGCATATTCTAGAAGCTTTAGACCGATAAAGTTCCCCGATCGGTGTCCGTTTGCGAAATCTCAAAATTCTGAATTCATAACTTTGAAGATCTTCTCTTTCTCATCAATAATATCTTCTCTTTGGGCAAAAATTCAGCTGGCCCTATTTGTTTGGAGTTATGAATGTTTTTCACAATCTAAATAATTATTTAATAAATTATTTAATTCAATTTTTATAAAAATTTCCCAAAATTACCCAATTGGTCCATTTTTGTATTTAGGCTTAAAAATACCTAAACTCACTTATTTTTCACCAAAATTTCCAATTAATTAGTAAATATATTTTTACTAATTTTAAAACAAAAACCACTAATTTTAGGGTTTTACATAATTACTTGTGAATTTCCTTTGCTTATGCTTAAGTAATTAACCCAATATTACTTAATTACTTAATTATCACAAGTTGATAATTTTCTTACTTAGAACACCTCCTTACCTTCATACTTTTGTATTGACATCTTTGTTTTCATGTCTCCTGCATTATCTTAGCATTTTGGGGTATTTCGGTCATTTCCTTACTTTTTGAGTATTCTTCTACAATTTCTCCAAGTTTGTAACTTAATAAATTACCTAAATTAGGGTCAATATCCTTCTCTATTTTAAATAGATTTTTACTTGCCTCTTTTATAGCTTCCACAGGGTATTTATAACCCATAATGTATTTTAGGGACCTATATTGCAATTTATCTAATTTCAAGGGAGATTACCCTAACAACAAGGTAAACTCAATACAAGGTGTTTGAAACCTCATATTCACCTATTTTTAATAAGTATATTTCCAAATTTTGATATTTACCCTAAGTCAGATTTTAGGGTATTACAGTATGTATGTATGTATGTATTTATGTAACACTACTACAAAACAGGGCTACGACGTCCTATTATTTGCACATTTAACGTCATTTTTCCGCGGGACGCCTATCTGGGGGGCGTAATAGGGAAAACTTACGGCGTCTAATTTTTAGAATTAGACGCCATAAGTTAAGACTTAAGACGTCCTATTTTAAAAATTAGACGCCTTAAGTATGACACAAATGCCTATTCAAGGCGTAACTTACGGAGTCTAATTCTAAGAATTAGACTCCGTAAGTTGAACTTACGGAGTCTAATTATCAAAATTAGACGTCGTAAGTGTTTTTTTTTTTTAATATTTTGTTTCGTATATTCATTGCCCACCATCCTTTACAAAAACCTTCTTACATATCAGTAAGCAACAATCATTTTTTACATATGCAAGCAACAACACCACAATCACCACAATGTGATAAAATAAACAACACCCCTATGTGCTAAAAAGTTAGCTCAACTAACCTTATATCTTTGGCTTGAAAGTGTAACAACAAAGTGTAAGACGAAACAAAGTTGGACATAACTAAAGTACCACATGCATGTATATATAACAAGAGATAGTAAAGTAGTAACAACAAAGTGTAAGTGGCTAACTTCAAATCATCTTAATGAATTTGTTCTAACTAATTCAAGTGGTAACTACTACAACTTTTATGTACAACAATCACCACAAAGTTTCAAAAAGTTGTCTAGCTACCTCCTACTAATTAAGCAATATAAAGACTAACTTCATTCATCTATGTGTTGAAGAAGATGTCTAGCCAACAAGTTTCGAATCAAATCGATATCTTCCTCCGAGTAGGCATCCTCAATACCAAAAATCAGTAAAATGGAAAACAGGTATAAGATAAATCAAAACATGAAATCCAGAAAAAATTCCCAACAAAGCAGAGCATGCAAAAATTCCCAATGAATAATTGCAGGAAAGAAACTCTGCTGCAAGCATTCTTCAATCAAGATGTAATTTTTTATAAAACCGATAAAACCTTGTTACATCTATCTTAAAAAACACATACCTAGACACATATATATGTCACTATAAGAAAACTAGAAGTTTGTGAAAAAAAATAGTAAAGATACACTAGACATCATATCTACAAACAATTAATGATTTACCTAATAGCATTTCCTCACAAGCGATAATCAATTGATCTATAGAGGTCAAGCCTTCGCATTGAAAGGAAAAAACAAATGAACTCATAGTGAAGTCAATTAATGATGATGATTCTCAAATTTTTAATTCAATGAAGTAGCATAATTTATTAGCAAAAGCACACTCTGGAAGCTCATGCAAAATCATGATTTGGGGAGAGAGGGAATCTTTGTTGCATCACTATAAACATTGCATATAAGTAACTAGTAAATAAAATTAATAACAAATATTATTCTTAAAATTTCACAAGAGACAAGTACTCACATCAACAATTTGACACAAGCTTTAAGAAACGCAAAACACATCGTTGTGATTATTTATAATTATTAGTTCCAAGTTGAAGTAGCGATTTACATGCATGCACAAACAAGCATGCACAGACAACAATAAATTTATTCATAATAAAGCATGTTCATATGATATATACACAAATATTACTACACAATAGCTTTTTCATTTGTCTAATCTATTTTCTTACATCCTTTGTTTCGTGTGTGTGTGTGTGTGTTTTTTTTTTTTTTAAAGTTAACTCTTCATAACTTAAATTTCAAGTATCTAAATCAGGTTGTACAACCGCTGAATGAATCATTACAACTTAAGCCTAGCTTTTAGCCTACAAAGATAAAAGGAATTACCCTCTTGCATGCTCTCCAAGCATACATGAAAATCGGGAAAAAATTTGCATGCCAAAATTAATTTAAATGCAGAGTCTAAGATCTAAACCACAATTGTGAACTATGAGCTTTCATATGCTTGGACAAATTTTAATAACAACATGCAACACTCTAAATAGAATTCAAGCCCAAAATTTTAGCATTAATATAAAACTTTTTTTTGTGAGAAACTGGACATAGAGTTCTTGCACTAAATCTTTCACCACGCACTCTACTCTTCAACTCATGAGGGGGGGGGAAACTACATTATGAAGCTGTCAAAATTTTAAATGGAGTTCTTGAGCAAAACATTAACCAACATGCAGCACTTTTTAGCCCAAAACACAACTTCAAGAAGTGCAGAACATAGATGCAAAAATCTTGCAAAGAAATTAGCTATATGCAGCGGCCTAAACTATATATTTGACATAAAAGTTCATGACCATATGGTCCATTAGCAATGAGTTAAGGTAGACTCGGCGAGTAAGAAAGTAATCTCATTCATAAATTAATAATTGAGACTAGAAGTTTCGGTCTACCCTACTACTCCGACACAATCCAGAGCAAGAAAAATGTCTACTACTCAACCTGGCGTGTCAAGGCACAACAAAAGTAATAAAATTGCTCTACAACACAGCTCAGGACATTTCAGCAGCACATAAACAAGAAAATACTTAACTAAGTTATGTGGGTACTCTACAAGTCTAATCATGCCATTGACGATAATACATATATTTTCAAAGAATGACTTCATGCCCCGCATGCACATAATTTATACATGGAAATCGGTTTGATAGTCTCAAAGTCTAGCCCCTGGTTGAGTGGGCTAAGGAAATGACTAATTAGTTAAGTATGCCTACCAAAATTTAAATCAATGATAACTTAATGGTTATCCAATGCTTTTAAGTCTTCTTACTAAATTCAGCAGCCATTGGCCTTAACAATTTGAGGTTCACCCAATAGCCATAATTGCAATGAATTGATTGTCCGCTTAAATATCCAAAGAAAGCAACAAGTAAAACAAGTTTAATTTTATAATGCGTTTAGATTATCTAAAGGACATATAAGGAAAGTCAATAATGTTGTTGGAAAGTGAACAAGGAAACCAGAACCTAAAACTTTATGTCGATCAAATAAAAGAAAACAAAGAAATACGAAGCGAAACATCCAAGGCAACATAAAAACATACTCCCTTTCGGATCTCTTCCCTTTTCAATAGATCTATCGGTTGTGTCAAAATTCTTCTTCCTCCGAATCTATCAGTCAATCAAACATATATGAGTAATAAAAGAAGGAACAGAACTCAAGGCCCACAAAATAAATTTAATGAAATTAATTAAGAAATAACATTCTAGCTTGCATTAGATTGAATAAAGGTACTTCATTTAATATACTCTTGCAAAGTGCAATGGCCCATTCGAATTTGCGATACTCTTATAGCAAGAAAGCTTGCCCAATGGCCCATTCGAATTTGGAGAATTATCTGTGACTCAACTTCAAAATCCGTTTCATGAAGATATCTAGATTCAAAATCAAGTTGATTACAAGAATCACAAGGAGAATCATCACTCGAAAGAGGCTTGGAAATGGCAAAATTAGAACAAAATGGCATCAAGGAGATAAATCATACAACACAACAAAAATACCCTTGAAACCCTTAATGTAGCTCCATGAAGCTCGAAAGAGGCTTGGAAATGGAAACAAAAGGGTCACTGAAACCGAAATTGAGCGAGTAGGAGCGGTCATATCGGCGAGCTCAAACAAAAATGGATTCGCTTCTCCTTTGATACGAATTGAGGATTAATAGGTTTACCTCTTCTCTCAAAGAACCAAACAAAGCTAAAGAAGAACGGAGGTTTACAGCCAGTGCAATTAAGAATTAAGAGCTTTTCCCTCTTTGGGTTCGGCGCGCGGCAAGACGGTGGGAGGGGACGGCGTGCGGTGGTCGACGGAGTGAGAAGAGGGGAGACGCGGGACGGGAGACGGAACGACTATCAAGGACCGACGGACTGCAAGAGGAGGAATGATGGGAACAGGGGGGAGTAGGAGCTCACGACGGCGGATTTCGGGAAGCAAGGTGGAGGCGCGACGGTGCGAGAGGGAGAGAGAAATGTGAGGGATTTCGAGAGGAAGACTTGTGCGCTGGAGATGCTCGACTATGTGAATGAAAAATGGGAAAGCAGTGAAATTAGGGCTTGTTTGGCGTCCTACACCATACTTAGACGCGGAAAAGCCCAAAACCTCATAAATTTAGCGCCAACTTTTTTGTTTACCGCCACTTTTGGGCCTTTTTGGGTCACTTTTGGCGTCCTAATAACGTTTTAGGACGTTTTAAGTACACTTTTCGCGTCCTAATATTTTTTAGGACGTCTAATATATCAAATTTTCTCCATATATTTACAAAATTGCCACCGCGTTTATATTTTACTTCCTTTTTTTAAAATAGGACGTCCTTCAGGGAAGTCATATCTATTTTTTGTAGTAGTGTATGTATGTATGTATGTATGTATGTATGTATGTATGTATGTATGTATGTATGTATGTATGTATGTATGTATGTATGTATGTATGTATGTCAGAAGGCGGAGTTCTAGAAAAAGTGTCAAATAAAAGGAGGGGGAATCTAAAAACAAAATTATTTGATGCAACTCTTCTTAATTATTCTCAAAAGTTTTTTGAGCTTTCCTCATGGGTCTCATTCTTCTTATGCCAAGGGTTTTGTTCTGCCATTGCAATTCTCATCCTCCAACTGCCATGGGACTTCACTCTGCAGCTCCTTCCTCTCGTGATTTTTGTTTTTAGTTTCATTTAATTTTTAATATAACGAGAGCTTGCTAGTTGAGTCTCAAGGTCATTGGCCGGAATTATCTAAGAAAAAGAATTGTAGACAAAAAACAATATCTAATTTCTAATGATGATAATTGGTTTGAAGATAAAAGTATAGGAAAAAAAACATAGGAGAAAAGTAGAGAGCACGAAAAAGATGACGATGCTGGATTTTTTTTATTGTTATTTTGCTGCAATGAAAATAATGTTGATTACACTAGATCATATCGACCAAAAACAACTAACATCTAACTTAAATAAATAAACTAGAATGGTAATAAATCAATAGCAATTTTTTCTCCTAATTTTTAGTAACTAGTTAATTCATGATCTTTTTGAACACGGAAAAGAACCTCTCCATTACCAAGTGTATCCATTTCCTCTCCATTGCTTCAAGATGACATCGTTTTAATTAGAGTAAATACCCTTTTTGGTCCCTGGAAAAACACATTTGACCCTTTTTCGTCCCTGAGTAAAAGAAATGTCATTTTGGTCCTTTTTAGGGACTAAAAAGGACCGTTTTAATTAAATGCAATCTTAGTCATTGATCTCCAATATGATCCTGCCCATCCATGCTTTAGATATAATTGAAAATGCGTTACCTTGACTGGACCATGGGTTAGTGTGAGAAGCTCCTCCTTCTCTCTTTTTTCTTTCCTTCTCCTTAGCCATGCTTCATCATGTTCCCTTTGAAAGTAATATAAAGAACGTCCCTCCTCCTCATCCAGGAGAAGATCAATCATCCAAGCGTGCGAAGATTGATGAAGATCTGATTCCAGAAGATAAGATGGAGGCAGACGTGTCTCTTGAGATGGGTTCTTTAGATACCCATGTCTCTGAAACATGTTCCATTGAGTTAGTCCCTTAAACACAACTGCCCTCTGTTCCTTCCACCTTGCAAGATATCCATATGGGAGATGACTTTGTCAGAGATGCTCCCAAGATTCTTTCATTTAAAGATAAGCTCCTTAACCATTCGGAGGAGGAGGATGAGGATATTGTCCTCAACCAGGGAGACATCTCCATTGGTTTGAATGAGAAAGTTCCAACTGTTGATTTTTCTTCCCACGTCATTGATACTCTCAACAAGAAGATGGGATTATCGGTAGCAGTTAAGTTGTTAGGGCGGAAAATTGGCTACCGCTACCTTCGATCACAACTTCAATCCTTATGGAAACCCTCAAGTCAAATTAAGCTCATCGATCTCAATGATGAAAGTATACTCAAAGGGATTTCCATCAAGATTTGAACCAAACAAAACGGATTTCGGACCCGGGAGATATGGCCCTCGAAAGTGGACGATCAATTCGGAATGTAGCAAAAACGTTGGTCAAGAACACCTCCAATCATCGATTGATTTCCTTCTAATAATTATTGGATCACCTTACCATTATTACCGATCATATTCAAACTGATTTATTTCTATCTTTAATCTTTCTACTTAAGTGAGTTTCGGGAATCAACCACAGATTGACAAACGGAAAATCGAGCATTTACTTTCACGCGTCAACGAGAGGAAAAGTCAAGAAGATGAAGCTCTTTATTTGGAAACAATTGATATAGTCATTACTCGAGTGATTCCTGCACAAATAAAAGGAAGGCACTAAATGATGCAACGGAATCAATCATTGATTGACGAAAACAAAATCGAGCATTGATTTTAACGCGTCAACAAACGAGAGGAATAATCAAGAAGATGAAGCTCTTTATTTGGAAACAATTCATATAGCAATTACTACGAATTATTCCCACGATCAAATAGAGGAAAGACAATACATGATGCAACGGTCATAATCATCAAAGCGAGCAATCATCAAATCCAAAAGACAATATGTCCCAACGGCTATTTCTCCAACGGATGATATTCAAAATAATTACTATTCACAACAGCCAAAACGCAACGGACGAATGCTTCCAACAACATCAATACAAAGTGTCTATAAATAGAGAAAGAGCAACGGAAGAAAAAGCGAACACGAGACGCAAGCTTACAATCTTCAAAATGCCAATACTTTGATATACACATACACCTACTCTCTAATTATCTCAATGATCATATAGTTTATATTAGAGAGTGAGATTATTGTAATGAGCATCGGTGTTTATCTTTATTTCTTCGAGAGAGAAGGTTATTTGTAATCATTCATTACAAAGGTTGTATCATTACGGTGAGTAAGGGGAGTATCTCGTAAGAGATTTTTAAAAGGCTGCACAAGTGCCCGACTAAACTTGTGGGTTTGTAAAGGCTTCTTTTGTGCCGGTTCAAACAAAAGGATAGTGGATTGAAAATCTCAAGTGGAACTTGAGGGTGGACGTAGGTCAAGGATAGGCCGAACCAAGTATAAATCTCTGTTTGCATATTCTCTTATCTTATCTCTTATATTCCAAACATATATATATTTGTATGTCTGTTTATTGTTTTATAAATCCTTCTGTCATACAAACTATTTTTAGTAAGTTGCGAAAAGATCTTCAAATTTTCAAAGTTTTTATCGGACACCCAATTCACCCCCTCTTGGGTGAAAGCCGGGACTATAACACTGACTCCGGGGATCGCGGGAAATTTTCAAGAATCGTTGTAGTCATCGACCTCACCAAGCCTCTAACCTCCAAAATCCAAGTGGATGGTGAACTCATTTTTGTGGAATATGAGGGCCTTTTTTCTATTTGTTTTGAATGTGGAAAGTATGGCCATCTTTAAGACTCCTGCCTGGAAAAGATGGGGGCCGGTGACGGTGGTCTCTCGGTGTTGCCTCCCTCTTCGATGACCATTGGTGTCCCTACATAGGAGGCACATGAATCAACCCAATATGGTGCCTGGATCCAGGTTCAGAGGAGAAAGTGTATAGTTCATAAGGGAAACAAACTGAATGTGTCGCCTAGTGCGTCTGGCAGCAAAAGCGAGGTCAATGGTTCACATTACGAGGTTCTTGAAGCTTTGGAGGAAGAGAGACCAACCTCCCTTGATCAGATGAGAGGTCATCATTTCCTTAACGATGAAAATGCTTCCCACAAGGTAAAATCAAAAGGGACAAAAGGTCCGAATTAGGACCTAAGCAGCAGGCGGCCACTTTGCAAGGCAAAAACCGTGATAGCTCCCTCTCTGCATAGTAGAAATATGTCGTGAAGCAGTCTGACATTTCTCTAGACCAGAACACCAACTCTGCTGTCCGTATTGAGGACCCCAGAATGCCTCGGTCAAACCTTCCCTCCAAAGGCAATAAGGTTGGGCCTGGGACTAATCATCCCATTGGCGGTAATGACCCTCTCTCCAAAGGCCTTGGGATGAAGCTCTCCTCGGGAGTAAATATTCATAATTTGGGCCATAAGGCCAACTCAGATGGATCTGGGTCATCAGTTAGAACCATTAAGGAACTAGCAAGGGGCATCCAAAGCGAATTGGATTTTCTTGATGTTGTTGGATAGATCGAGGGAGTAGCTCATCCTCCTATTTTACCCTCCTAATCTTATTTATGTCAATAATTACATGGAACTGTCAAGGATCTTTTAATAAAAAGCTTCCTTCCATTTTAAAATCTTTTACTGCTATTTATAAGGATGACATTTTTGTATTATTGGAACCTAGGATTTCTGGACCTAAGGCTGATTCCGTTATTAAAAAATTGGGCTTTCCTAACTCTCACAGGATTGAAGCTACGGGTTTCTCTGGAGGCATCTGGATTTTATGGTCCTCTCATGTGAAAATTAATATATTGATGAATCATTCTCAATTTGTCCACATGGAGGCTTCTTGCGCTAGTCAAAACATTAAGTTTCTCTTTACCGCTGTGTATGGGAGTCCTCAAAAGCAGTATCGCAGATATATCTGGCAGGATCTTGCTTCGCTAGCTAAGAATATATCCTCTCCATGGATTTTAGTTGGTGATTTTAATGCTATCCTTCATCACAATGAAAGACAGGGGGGTCGGTTTCCAGAGCCAAAGGATGTGAGCATTTTAATAAGTTCATTCACTCTATTGGGCTCTTAGAATTGGGTTCCCAAGGGCCCAAATTCACCTGGCGCAGGGGTTCCCTTTTCATGAAGTTGGATTGTGCCTTATGTAATCCTGAGTGGATTCTCCTTTTCCCTGGTATTATGGTCAACCACCTCCCAAAAGTGCTCTCTGACCATAGACACATATCAATTTCTTTGGGCCCTATCAGCCAGGCTAGCCCACACCCTCCTCGGTTTAAGTTTCTAGCGTCTTGGATATCTCATCCAGGTTTCCAAGGAATTGTTCAGCGAATTTGGCACTCCGGCGTCGATCTCCTGTCCTACATCAATACGTTCAAGGTGGAAATCCAGCAATGGAACTCTGATGTTTTCGGTGGGATCGGTAAGAGGAAAAGAAGGCTATTGCGTCGGATTAAAGGTATCCAATCGAGACTTGAACTCCACCCCGATGACCCCCCCCAATGATTTTCTCATCGATCTGGAAGTGTCCCTCAGAGAAGACCTTGAAGAGGTTTGCTTCCAGGAGGAGCTCTTGTGGATTTAGAAATCTTCCTCTAATTGGGTGTGCTTAGGGGATCGAAACACCAATTTCTACCATTTAAAATCGCTGATGCGGAGAAAGCGAAATCGGGTCTCCCAACTGATAACTCTCCTTATTTTGTATATTTAAACTTTAAAGTACATTTTGAATATATTTGGAGAGTTATCTAAACAATATTAAGACGTTTAAATGAGATTACATTATTATAAGTTCAAATACAAATTGGTATATTATTTAGGGGATTTCATTGTAAATATCATAGTTTTCAAATTTAAATAGAAATACTTTAGTTTAAATAAATTTAAAAAAAGAAAGAAATAAGTTTATGTTTTAATTATTATTATTATTAATATATAATTTTTGTTTTTTTTAAAAAGGACCAGAGGCGAGATGCTTGGAAAAGGGAATTGATTATTGCTTGAGAATTGGAGCAGCGACACCGTTTGGGGCAAAAAGGAATTGAATGGATTAAAAACCTAATTGAACACCATTTTGAGGACTCGGCTGGAACGAGAGGTGCAGCTGGAGAAAAAAAAAAGAGAAAGAGCGGCTGGGACGAATTAAAGAGGAGGATTTCGCTGGTTTTGGAGAGACGCACAGACCGAACAAAAGAGACGGAGAGGACGACTGGATCAAAGAGAAAAGGAGAGACGGACTGGAGGTGAGATTTTGATGGAACAGGGAGACGCATAGTGAGGAGCGACAGAACAAAGCAGCTGTGCCATTTTTTTTCCTCTCTGCATTCTTTTCTAGTTCAATCTGCGACGAAGAGGGAGACGTTGTTCTGAGTCTATGTTCTTTTTCTTGGTTTTGATATCTCACTTGACTCTGTTTCCAGTTTCTTGTTAATTTCCAGTATGTTTTTGAACTCTGATTTTATTGGTGTTGCTATGATTTTTGTTAAAGCCATGTTTAATTTGGCTAATTTCTCTTTTCAACCTAGAGTAGCTATGAACTTATAGGTGGATTAAACTTTGTTTCCATTGTTTAGTTATAATTAATATTAATTTTGGTTACTTAATCTTGTTGAGATTTATCTATTTAGTGATTGGCCATCATTGAATATGAATTTGAGTATTAGGATTTACCTTGACGAAGGAAATTTTAATTAGGCTCTGAGATTAAGTAATATGGGATTAAATTACGATTTAATTTGCGGTTAGGATATACATATACCTAATGGCCCCATATAATTGTTGAAGAGTGTGTTTAAGTTTTATTGCCTCTTGAGTAATTATGTTAGACATAACAAATTATACTTAAGAGAGGGTTGTAAGTGGACCGACAGACACTTATAGCTATTTATACTCGAGATTAACAAAATTGATAGTATGTCTAATTAAATTAATGAAAACAAGGTTTATGAAGCTAATAAGGGATTAGTGACTCTGGGTTGCTCATTTTTATTATTGAAATTTTCTCTTTTGAAAGTTCTTGTTTCTATTAAAATTCTTTTTACTATTTTTGAAAACAATTTTGATTTTCTCAACTTAGACGAAAAAAGGAAATTTAACACCTAATCGCTAGTTTGACTGAGTCTCTGTGGGATGACCTTGATTTGCCACTAACTATTTTCATGACCAGTACACTTGTGGTGCTTAATTAAATTTTGGTAGCATCACCAACTGAAGATGCCGGACGGAACGTGGTTAAAAGACAAAGATCAGCTATCTACCTTTGCAAGGCAGTTCTTCGTGGATCTTTTCTCCCTTGAGGAGCCTTCCTTTACCCCTTTTTCCCTTAATGGTGCCTTTCCACCGCTTGCTTCTCAACATCGATTACTATTGGAGAAACAGTTGACGTTGGAGGAAGTTAGGCAAGCTTTATTTGAGATGAAACCTCTTAAGTTTCTGGGGCTGGCCGGTATTCATGCCCTCTTTTATTAGTCTCAGTGGTCCGTGGTCGGTCCCAGTGTCTTCGACTTTGTTCATCGGATGTGGTTAGGCAATTCTTTTGAGCCCTCTCTCAATCATACTATGCTTTGTTTGATCCCGAAAGTGAACCAGCCCTCTCTTATCAATGAGTTTAGACCAATTAGCCTCTGCTCAGTGTTATACAAAATTATATCCAAGACTGTGGCTAATCGATTAAAAGCAATAATGCATGATTTAATAGGCCCCTTTCAGTCTAGCTTCATTCAGAGCAGGAGCATCATTGACAACAATTTAATTGCTCAGGAAGTAATCCATTCCATGAGGGGGAAAAAGGGAAATCTAGATGGATGGCAATTAAAATAGATTTGCATAAAGCTTTTGACAGGCTTCGTTGGGACTTTATTGCAGATACTCTTAAGGATGCTGGCATCCCTTGCAACCTAGCTAGTCTAATTATGAATTGTATATCTTTAACCTCCATGCAAGTCCTTTGGAATGGGAAGCTTTCTAGCCCTTTTTCCCCTGAGCGTGGGGTGAGACAGGGAGATCCCCTTTCTCCTTACTTATTTGTACTGTGTATGGAGCGCCTTTCTCATTTAATCGAGGCCAAGGTCAACTCTAGGGATTGGCAAACCATCCGTTTAAGTCAGCGAAGTGTCCCTCTTTCCCACCTTTTTTTCGCTAACCATCCTTTTCTGCCAAGCTACTTCTCAACATGTTTCTCTGATCAAAGAAATGCTTCATGATTTTTGTCTTTCTTCTGGCCATCTGGTGAGTCATCCCAAATCCAAAGTCTTTTTCTCAAGAAACGTGGACTCAAGGGACTGCAAAAGAATTTGTGATGACCTGGGCTTTCAGAAATCTGACTCCTTAGGGAAGTACTTAGGAGTTCCCCTGTTAAATGGAAGAATCACCTCTATTACGTACAAGTATATCCTGGATGTCGTTCGCTCTAAGCTTGCTGGATGGAAAAGTTGATCTCTCTCTTTGGCGAGTCGAATCACCCTTGCCAAATCTGTTTTATCAGCCCTCCCCCTTTATACAATGTAGAGCTCCTCTCTACATGCATCATGTTGTGCAAATATTGAGAAATTAATCCATAAATTCATATGGGGATATACTAATGATCATAAGGGTATCCATTTGGTCAAGTGGGATGAGCTCTACCAGCCTACTAAGCATGGGGGGTGCGGTCTTCTCAAGCTTGAGTCCCAGAATAGAGCGCTAATGATGAAGCTTATCTTCAAGATTCATTCCCAACCGGGTTCTCTATGGGTTAGAGTGTTGAAGCAAAAATATGCCATTAAGGATCTCCGGGAAACTCCTTCACGGGCTCGCATGTCTTATTTTTGGCGGAACCTGATTAAGTCATGGGAAGAGGCCTCTCTATACATCAAATGGCTTCTTGGTGATGGAGGCTCGGTTAAATTTTGGGATGATTTTTGGGTAGGTGATCTTGGTCCCCTTAAGAACCTATCTTTCTCCCTTGTCTCCTCTTTGGATCTCTCGAAGCCTATTTCTGATTTTGTGAAGAATGACGGCTCTTGGAATTTGGAGCTCCTCCAGCATCACCTTCCTCCAGAAGTGTTGCAGGCTATTTCCTTGATTTCCATTCCTAGAGCTCCCACAGCGGCCTCTTGCTTTTGGAGTTTAGTTAGCAAAGGTCAATTCACTAACAAATGTGGAAACTTCCAATGGCTTAGAGGGTTAAGACGTTCATTTGGCTTCTTCTCAAGGGGAAATTTGTAACACCCCAAATTCCATACCGTTTAGTGTGTCCGTTGACACGTAGTTTAAGGAAAATCAACAGAGTTTGAGGTGCTACATCAGAGTACTTCGGAAACAGAGAGCATGCACTAATGTTTGGACAATGAGTAACTGATATAAAATACCCAGGCGTATGCTGGTTAAATTGAAAATCCTGAAGGAATATTCATGTGATACAATTATCTGAAATATGTATAATTACAATTCTTGACATAGTAACTATACAACCTTAAATCAAGCCTTAACTAGACTTGTGGCTTAGAATCCAACTTAGTTAATCAAACGCATTGGCCAGGATGGATGTTAGTCAAGTGGAAGTCTCCCCGTCTTTCACGACGACTTATGACTGAACCACAAGACCAACCCTTCCTTAGACATCAAGTTGTTTGAAGTAACTTTATTGAATTCGTACCAGAAACTAAGCCTCTATTGTCCTTCTTCGGACTCTTGTCTTGGCTGGTGCCTTTCCACGGCTTCATCCATCGTTGCCTCTCCACGGCTCCGTCCATCGGTGCCTCCTCAAGTCCAGGTTTCATTCCTGAACTAATAGTCAAGGCTGAGATTCAACCGAAATTGAACCCCAGGTAATAGTTGACCTCTATAGCATATATAACAATATATGATAGATATTCACAGTTTGGAAAACAATCAATCATGAATCAAACAATCATATATAATCATACAAGATATACACGATTAAAGTTACCAGTACGCGAACATACCTTTCACCGTGTATTTAGTAATATGTTGTTCGACCTTTGAATCCGACTTCGGACTTCCTGGATATCCTATACATTACCGTCGGATTATTATATGATATTGTGATAAATATCATATTGCTTAGAATAAAATCCTAAAGGTTTAATTTACCTTTCTACCCTTGGTAGATTTATTATTCCAATTTTTCCCTTCTATTTTTTCAAAAACGCAATCTTCAGCATTATACTCAGATTTTTCACTAAATTTGAAAAAACATAATTAATTCTACAAAAAATTTTTTTGAGTGCTTCGAAAATCCTCATGACCTTTGATATATCTATTTTCAATTAAAAATATTCCCAGAAGCTATAACATCAAGATTCATTCCCGGTTTTGTGTTTTCAAACACTGTTCAGATTTAATCCTAGAAATAAGGCTTATATTCAAAACTTTATATCTCCTTGACCAGAGATCAAAACGTTTCATAGTTTATATATTTGGAAATCCATGGATGTCTACTTTAGTCATGTAAAGTTTCATGGTTTTTGAAGATCATTTCATACATAAAATAATAGCCTCAACGAAGCTGACTCCAAAAAACTTCTAACCGTAAACTTTGCCAGAATTTCGCTACTTTGATCTTCAATCTTCAATAACTTTGCTATACCACATTTTTCATCTAATTTTCGAAATAATAACATTTTTAACCATAAAAACATGATAACAAAACTACTTTGGAAGATTAAAGATCAAACCATAATCTAACTACAAATTCAAAGACTAAACTCAAGAACGTACTTGAACCTTGCTTCTACTTCTTCAAGCTTCTCCACACTCACTCTCTACTCACTATATTCAGATCTTGTTGCTTGTTTTGGTGTGAAGATTATGAAGAGAGTTGCTCTCTATTTATAGGGAAAATTCAAGAATCTAAACCTTTGGATCATTTTTTCTTATCAATGGTTCATATGATTTTTGGTTTTCATGAAGACATAAATTATGGATAAGAGGTTCTCATTGGTTCATCTTAATTGCATAGGATTTAGCATATTTTCCTTTATTTATCCTCTTCCATGTATTTTATAAGATACCACAAGATATCCCATGTGCTTGTTTATTAATATCTTGGATATTCTTTGCAAAATCCTATCAAAATCTTATCTCATTCTTTCCCCCATGTGCTAGACGTTTTTGTGGGCTCTTTACAAGTGTAACATCTCATTTTAAAAGAGGAATTTTTTTTTTTTTCAATCAGAGTAGAGCATTGGAGCGAAAGAGTAACTGATTCACATTCAATCATCAACCATAGTGCAACATTGTATTGATACAGTCATCCTATTGTTCTCAAAAAGTAATAACTAAATAAACAAAAGGAACATCTCCGGTCAACGGTCTAGTCGTGTAGCTTGCCCCGCTCTCCGATCCTTGGTCCTCCGGACCCTGAAATGTGTAGAGATGAACAGAGACGATAACCCATACGTCATTTATCACGGCATGAGGAGACGTACAGCTTGGAAATCTACTGTACCAGGAATGATAGGAAGAAGACTGAACCCTGATCCTATATACCCTCCGCCTGAACCCGAACCCCCGATTGTTTTAGCACACCCTATCCATGAGTACTACAATGGTTTCCCCTATAACCCCGAATTCCCAATAGAATAGTGGAATAACCCAGAACCCGAGTACCATCCGGAACCCGAATACACGGACCCCGAGTACCCAAATAATGACATGGACGAACTAGAACCTGAATACGAACTAGGAAGTCCAGCCGGATCAACCCATTCATCGGTGGGTGACAACTTTGATTATCCTGAAATCCAAAACATAGACGATGAAGAAGTCAACCCTGATGAGTACCATTATGTCCTGAATGATAATAGGGCACTAACACAGTTGTTAGAGTCCTATTACATGCAAGCCGAGGACTACACCGAAACTGTTAAGGAAAAGTACATGCTGTTCTTAAGCCTAGTTAAAAATTACCAAGCCGTTTATGGTCGTCATTCAGTTGGGGACTGGATCAGATCCACCCTATACTATTTCCCTCAAACCCGACGCTTGGCTATAATCATAAATGAGCTACTAGATGAAGGGCCTATCTTGGGCATCCGTATCTTTTTCCGTTATTTGAAGTGTTTGGTACGTCAACACATGTAGAAACAATGGTCGAAGAAAGTTGTGGAAGATTAGTAGAAGCTAGTTAGTATAGCATAGGAAAGATCTCTCTAGAAACCCTGAGGGATTGTAAAATAGTTTTGAATAAAAGGGTTGTAACATATTGGCTTGTACTAGGATATGACTGACTACTAGGTCAATACATGATGTACAAATGTTATGCAATATATGAAAATATATATATGTTTTGATGCCAATTGTTGTGTTATTTTTTTGATATTTATATCTGTTATGATTAAATAAAGGAAAAGATAAAATATGGCAAACTTAAGAGGTGCCGGTGCACCAAGAGACAGAGGCCGAGGCCAAGGCAGAGGCCGAGGTCGAGGAAGAGGTAGACAGCCTCGTATGAGACCATTACCAGAACAAAACCGAATATCGAATCAACCAGAACAAGACGACATTCAGGAGATGAGAAGAACCCTGCAGGAGCAGAGAGCTCTTATTGATGTACTTCTGGAGAGACAGGACAGACAAGATCAGGAAGCCCAAAGACAGTTAGAAGCACGACAACATGAGGAAGAGCGAAATGATGAAGAAAATGACGAAGAAGAAGAAGAAGAAGAAGAAGAAGAAGATGACGAGCAAAATGAGGAATATGCCGAGGAATCTGAGGGGTCTGATAGATCCCAATCACCTCCTAGACAGGGAAGACGGGAAAAGACCACACAAAGCTGGGTCAATCAGTTTTGCAAGCACAAGCCACCTGGTTTCCAAGGGAAAAATGAATTTGCTGAAGATTGGCTTCTAAGTCTGGAGAAGATTTTTGAAGTCATTGAATGCCCAGAAAATCGGAAGGCTCAGCTGGCAATCTACAAGCTTGAAGGCGATGCACACAGATGGTGGAAGAGCGTTTCTACAACCCTTCAGAGCCCTGTCACTTGGGAAAAAGTTCTAGAGAAATTTAACGAGCAATATTTCCCTCCCTCAATATAGGTGATTAAGGAGGAGGAATTTCTTCATATCCAACAAGGCCAGGAAGAATCATATGATGATTACTTTGCCCGGTTCACCAACCTGTCACGATATTCTTCATATTTGAAAAAGCAATGTTAATGAGAGCTGGAAGGCTAACAGGTTGATTTACGGACTAAAGTACGACATAAGGGCCAGATTGGTGTCTCAGTGATTCCCTGACATGGCCCAAGCTGTGGAGTCTTGTCGATTAACTGAGCACAACTTGAAGGAACTGCGCAGATTCCGGAGCCTTGAGGGTAACAATGCAGGTCGCGGTGGTTCTAACCGCGGAAATTCCTCACAGAAGAGGAAGGCACCTTGGAATAATAACCGAGGTGGGAACAAGAGGCCGTATCAAGCTGGGCAACAGAACAATCCCAGACAGCCGGGATCCCAAACATGTCCAAAATGCAAGAAGTACCATCCGGGAGCCAAGCGTGATGGGAAGCAAATCGCTTCAGTGCCGAAGCCTGGACACTTCAGCCGGGATTGCCCTGAGAAGGCTGCAGAAGCAAGACCTCAGAGTGCCGGCCGGATCTTTGCGCTAACAGATTCAGAGGCCAGGAAGTCTTCGGAAATGGTCCAAGGTACAATTTACCATAATGGGAATCTATTGCAGGCATTGTATGATTCGGGTGCTAGTCATTCGTTTATTTCCTATGATTGTGCAAGTCACCTAGGAATGCATGCTTATAGGTTACCATATGATCTGGTAGTATCTACACCACTTGGTGTAAAATCTTTAGCTTCTGATGCATGTGTTGATTGTACTATGAATGTGGATGGGAGAGTTTCAAAAGTAGACCTTATCCGATTACCACTTCATGGCATCGACGTCATACTCGGTTTAAACTGGCTAACGGCTAACGGTGCAATGATCGACTGTGGTAGCAAGAGGATATCATTTCCCGATTCACCTAGCGGAGACAAGGTTGATGTGAGCCTGAACTTTCTCTCTGCTACAGAAGCTGATAGATGCATGAAGCAGGGATGCCAAGCGTACATGGTATTCTTTTCGGTAAAAGCAGAAGCTGAACTTTCACTCGAGGATATTGCTGTGGCAAATGAATTTCCTGATGTGTTTCCGGAGGATCTCACCGAGCTACCTCCTACCAGAGAAGTGGAGTTCACAATTGAATTGATGCCTGGTACAAGATCAATATCAAAAGCGTCGTATCGTATGGCACCGAACGAGATGCATGAGTTGAAGAAGCAACTAGAAGAATTGCTAGCTAATGGGTTCATACGACCCAGTGTATCACCATGGGGAGCCCCAGTGTTGTTTGTGAAAAAGAAAGATGGGAGTTTCCGACTCTGTATAGACTACCGTAAACTCAACAAAGTAATAGTAAAAAACAAATACCCACTTCCCCGGATTGATGATCTTTTGGATCAGTTATCTGGTTATACTGTCTTTTCAAAGATTGATCTGTGTTCGGGATACCATCAGTTGCGAGTTAAAGATGGTGATGTCCCCAAAACGGCTTTCAGGACCAGGTATGGGCATTACGAATTCCTTGTGATGCCTTTCGGTTTGACCAATGTACCTGCTGTGTTCATGGACTATATGAACATAATCTTTCGTCAACACCTAGACAAATTTGTAGTGGTGTTCATTGATGATATCCTTGTCTATTCTAGGAGCAGAGAAGAGCATGAAGAACATCTCCGACTTGTGTTGAGTATACTCAGGGAGAAGCGACTCTATGCTAAGTTTAGCAAATGCGAATTTTGGGTGCTAGAAGTTAGATTTCTGGGCCATGTTATATCAAGCGGTGGAGTTGCAGTTGATCCAGGCAAGGTGGAAGCAGTTCTGGACCGGAAGAGACCAGAGACAGTGACGGAGATACGTAGTTTTCTAGGTCTGGTGGGATACTACCGCAGATTCATACGGGATTTCTCACATCTTTCCTTACCATTGACGAAGATTACGAGGAAGAACCAACCCTTTGTATGGGATGAGGACTGTGAGAGTAGTTTTCAGAGACTGAGGGAGAGGTTGACTACAACACCTGTATTGATTATCCCAGATCCGGATGAGACTTATGTTGTCTATAGTGATGCCAGTGGGCATGGATTGGGGTGTGTCCTAATGCAACAAGGCAGAGTGGTGGCTTATGCCTCTCGTCAGCTGAAGCCTTACGAGTCAAACTATCCTACACACGATTTAGAGCTTGCGGCTATCGTGTTTGCTTTGAAGATATGGAGGCGTTACCTGTACGGTGCAACCGTAGAAATATACTGCGACCACAAGAGCCTGAAATACCTTTTTGATCAAAGGGAACTCAACATGAGACAGCGTCGTTGGATGGAGTTGCTCAAAGACTACAACCTGGAGATCAAGTATCATCCGGGTAAAGCAAACATCGTTGCTGATGCTCTCAGTAGAAAGACAGTGTAGGTGGCATACATGATGATACAAGAGCAGAAATTACTTGAAAATTTCAGAGATTTGAATCTATCAAATCAGAGTTGTGTGGGTCTCCACGCACCAAATGATGCCTATCTTGCTACTCTTCTGGTGAGTCAAGGGGAGTATGATCTGAGAGATGAAGTCGAGGAAGCTCAGAAGCAAGATGATTGGGCTATCGAGATACGCGAGAAGATCTCTCGAGGTGAGACCCAGGACCATGACCTATCACCTAGTGGTTTGGTCAGGTATAAGAAGCGAATCTACATACCGCCAGTTGATGAATTGAGGCGGATGATACTGGATGAGGCTCATAAGAGTAAATATACTCTGCATCCAGGCATGGTCAAGATGTACCAGAACATGAAATCCGAACTCTGGTGGCTCGGGTTGAAGAAAGATGTAGCCCAGTACGTGGCCAGATGCTTGTCTTGTCAAAAAGTAAAGATTGAACACCGTCGACCCCCTGGTCTTTTGCAAGGACTGGAAATTCCTGAATGGAAATAGGAGAACATGGCCATGGATTTTGTGGTGGGTTTGCCCAAGATCAGGAATCATGATACGATCTGGGTAGTTGTTGACCGATTAACTAAGTCAGCACACTTCATTCCTATCAGTATCCATTATTCTCCGGAACGATTCGCGGAGATTTACATCAAAGAGATCGTAAGACTACACGGAGTACCAAAGAGTATTATCTCTGATCGGGATACGCGGTTCCAATCCCGTTTCTGGCAGGCATTACACGAAGGTATCGGTGTCGGCAGAACACTTAAGAGGAAGAAACTTAGTCCACGGTATGTGGGACCGTTTGAAATTTTGGCTGAGCGAGGACCAGTCGCTTATCAGATAGCCTTACCCCCGAATCTGGGTAATCTCCACGATGTTTTCCACGTGTCAGAATTGAAGAAATACCAACCAGACCGTGACCATGTCATCGAGTACGAAGACGTTGAAGTACGGCATGATAATACCTTCGTAGTCGAGCTGGAGCAAATTATCGGAAACCAGGAGAAACGGCTTAGAAACAAGACCATACCGATAGTGAAGGTAGTCTGGAAGGGTTTATCACCCGAAGAGGCAACTTGGGAAACAATGAGAGATATGAAGGAGAAATATCCGGAGTTCATGACCCGGAGTTTAGTTACGATAGATTAAATTTCGGGGGCGAAATTTTGTTTAACGGGGGGAGAAATGTAATACCCGGATAAATAAAATGGCTATTTTTTATAAGTGAATATGTGGTTTCAATACCTGTGTTATAGTTATGTTATTTCCTAAGGAAAAATCTCTTGGAAATCAGGAAAAAATAATAATGCGCCAAAATGACTAAAATGCCCTTGTGGTGCATAAATGACCTAAGAAATGTATGAAAAATCTTAAGAGGCAGTAAAATAATTATTAAAATTTAGAGAGTATATTGTCTCTAATTTTGGTAATTTAATAAATTATAACATTGGAAAAATAAAGAGGGAAAAATCAAAAAGTATAAATGAGTTATATTGTCTCTAATTTTGGTAATTTAATATAAGGCATGAGACATAAAATACTAATGTCGGTGCAATAGTTGTGAGGTAATGAGTTATTCTAATTAAGAAAATTATCAACAATTAATGGGTAATTAGTTAAATAATTATTGGCTAATTATTTGGGCTTAAAGGAAAATCCAAGGATAATTATGTAAAACCCTATAATTAGTGGTTTATGGCTAAAATTAGCATAGAATATATTTTCTAATTAATTGGAAAATATGAAGAAAAATATGTGAAATTAAGTAATTTTAAGCCTAAAAACATGTATGGACCAATAGGAAAATTTTATAAAAAATTATAAAAAATAATTATTAAATATAATATTAATTAATTAAATAATAATAAATAAAAAAAAGACCAGTTGTTCGACCGACACTTTTGAAGGAATAAGAGGTTAGAATTGATTAGTTAAAGAACTTGTAACTTATGGTTAAAAAGTAATTAAGTTGTAAAAGCAAATAGGATAAATGACCACCGATAGAAATTAAATCCTATCTAGAAAACCATGAGCAAGGTTTCTAAGGTCAGGGTATATTCTAAACAAGTGAATTTTTATCTCAGAGTAGAATTTGTCTCCGAAGTTATTTCCGAAACCGAAAAGGGTTATACTAGACTGACTATAAGTCTATCGATGTTCAAAAACAAATCGAGATAAATGAAAATCCATAGAAACCAAGCCATAACTTGAAATCCAAGAATAAGTTGGTAAACATCGGGCATATTATGAATCGGTGGATTTTTGTCCGAAGATGTTGTTACTCGAAGCGATTTCCACAACCGAAGGCGGATATTCAAAAATCTTCAGCGAAATGGAGAGGCCCTGGATGGGATCAAAAATTTAGTTGATCCAAGTATTTTGAAAGAGGAAGAAGAAATCTTCAGGGCTATGTTCCCGGAATTTTGAGATTTTCCAAGATTACGCGATTAGGTCACCGATCGGGGAAATTATCGGTACAAGACCATAAAGTAAGCTTGTGACATCATCAAAGATGATGTCATTTTGTGTCCCCTAAGGGCTTGAGTTCTGCAAGGGAATGTGGATGGCCAAGATTGTACCACTTCAACAAAGTGCGATCCTCGGGTCCAGAATCCGTCTGGTAAAGCATGAATAGTGCACTGAATTTTCCTATAAATAGGCCTTTGCTCCCATTTGAATTCTCACACCAAAAACCAATAGCTCAATTCGAAATTGGAGCAGCAGGGAGGAGGAAGGAGTCCGGGGAAATTTGCAGCGAAGCTCTGGGTAATTTCTTCGGTCCTTAGTCTTTAGCTTTCATAGTTCTTTCGGTAGTTAGAGTAGAAATGCTAGATTAGTCTTTAATCTTCCAAGTATGATTAGATATCATGTGTAGGGGTAATTAAGGCACTAATTTTGAAAATCATGTTGGAGTCGGAGATATGGCAAAATTTTGGAAGATTAGAGTTAAAATAGCGAAGCGCTGGCGAAATTCCGCCAACTTTCAAGGGTAGGGGCAAAATGGTAATTTGTACCTAAAATGCCTGTTATGATGTTTATCACTAATAAATGTGATATTATCCCCATAGGATATCCGAGATCAAGTACTGTTGTTATACCACCGTCGTTCCGCTGTCGTACCACTGTTTTCCGTCAAAAGCGCAGTTTTCCGTCAAACGTACCAGAAGTACCGTATATTGTCAACGAAGGTACGGACGCGTACTGTAACACTAATCATGTGCTGCTCATATAATTATATGTGATAGATACGTTCATAGGCTGAGGCTCTGTTTAGGATCGTCATTTATACATACAGCTTTACACGAGTTATAATATTGGTAATACCGTTATGTTTTCCTAGCGCTGAGGACACGAGTGGTTATGGTGGCACTGGGTATGTGCGGGCTGTTGTTGTTGGACTTTACATACTGCTTTGTGCTTATGTTCTGTCATTGTTATGATCATGCATCTGCTCTGTGCTTATGTAGTGATATGCTGTATTGCTCATGAATATCATTGTTCATGAATATCGATTCACATTCAATCATCAATTTACCCATTGGATCTCGAGTAACAGTTAACCTCATGCTCAAATAAAACAAATATATGGACAACAAATATTCATGAACAATACAACATATCACTACATAAGCACGAGTAGATGCATCATCATAACAATGACAAAACATAAGTACGGAAGCGGTATGTAAAGTCCAACAACAACAACTGCACATACCCGGTGCCACGATAACCATTCGTGTCCTCAGCGCTAGGAAAACATAACGGTACAGTACTTGATCTCGGATATCCTATAGGGATAATATCACATTTATTAGTGATAAACATCATAACAGGAAATTTAGGTGCAAATTACCATTTTGACCCTACCCTTACAAGTTGGCGGAATTTCGCCAACGCTTCGCTATTTTAACTCTAATCTTCCAAAATTTTGCCCTATCTCCGACTCCAACATGATTTTCGAAATTAGTGCCTTAATTACCCCTAAACATGATATCTAATCATACATGGAAACGAGGTAGTGAATTAAGCAAATGACCTTTAACCTCAAAATTGACCTCAAGGTTAGGGCATGCAATGTTGAAAGGATCATGAGTGACATCCGATCTTGTTACATCCCTAATAGTTATCCTCCTTGGTTGATCATTCTTGCCACCTTCCATAACTGTACCTTGCGAAGCACAATCACTTAAGTTAATGAAAAAATCAAGATTAAAAGAATGCTCAGATTCCCCCTCAAATAGGTCGGACATATAAAGCTGTCAAGCAAGCAGTGAAACAATGGAGTACCAAAACTGCCTTGCACACAAATTCAAGCAAGAAAATGTGCAAGATGGAAGGAGAAGAAGTGTATGTGAGTATGTATGATGTGTATGGACAAGTAGAAATGCTGGAATGCAAATGCAAAAACAAAGAAAATCAAGATATTTTGTTGTTTTGTCAAAAAATTTGATGCAAGAAAACAAACTATGAATTTTTTTTGAAAATTATGACAAATTAAAAGAAAACCTAATAGGCTCAAAAAGGCAAACCCCAGTCAATCTAAACCAATTGACACTTAGTAAACCAAATGAGTCAAAATTGAGTCCCCGGCAACGGCGCCATTGATTTGACGGAAAAACCTTAGTCGCCTCAGGGTCAAATCACAATTCACCACAAATTAAAATGCAATACAGTGCAAATAACTCGGGATCGTTCTCTTATCAAGGAGCCTTTTATTTTGAATTCCCTAGGTTAAACTAAGTGCTAAAAACATGGTTAGAAAAGGGGTTTTGAAATTGATTTTCTCTAAACTAAACTTCATAAAAAAATATAAAGAAACTAATTCTATTCTTTTTGGTATTTTTGGAAAATAGTGAAGAATGCTTTGGATTAAAAGGGATTAATGATGAATGCTATTGGTAATGAAGAAGATGACTATCATTGCTTAAAAAATATATATGGGAGTTAAACTTTCATTAAGTCTAAAGAACAACCTCAAGATAACACTTGAGTCCAATAATCTCAATTAGTAGTAGCTCCTACAAACATAGCAAACTACTACCTCTTGAGATATTGTTAAGATCCATTTAATGTGTAATTTAAATTGGGATGATACAAATTGTTCTTCTCAATAAGAATGTTCTAACGAACCATTCAAAAGCTAAAATCAACTATGATTACTAATCACAAACATAATGACAAGCATAATTTTATCAAGCTTATAAAGAGATATAGAAATACGAACTCCAAAATAATCATCCAATTAAAACTACAATAACCAATCCACATGGACACATAACAGCAATCCAAGTCTCACAACTAAATGATGATAAACCTAAACAAGGAAATCAAACAGATAATCTAAGCAAAAGATTGAATTAAATAACTCCCTTATTGAAGCACAAATACTCAAGCCACAATTCTCCATCACCATCACCAAGAACCAAAGGTTTAGCTACACATAGCCATTAAAAAGTCCAACACAATCTGTAAAGAGAACGGCCATAGGACAAACTCGCCGGAAACTTCAAGAACTAGCCAGAATCTGGGAATTTCTAACCGGAAAATTCAAGAACTCGCCAGAAAATTCACAGATTTCGCTAGGAATGCGGAGAAGGACGATGATGAAGGAATCGAAGGTGTCAAGGTCCGAAAATCCTCGGCGGAATCGCGAAAAGAATCCAAGAAGCCTCCTCTCCGTTCTTTGCTCGTTCTCCTCCGTTTCTCTTCGTCGTGGCGTTGGTCCGATCCGGTGATGATGAAGGACGGTCGAATGTGAGGAGGTGGAGGAAGAAAGAAGAGGAAGAAGAAGAAGGTTCGTTTCTTGAATCCGAAACCAAAACGAAGACCCTTGTTTGTTGCCCCGATTCTATCGAGTCCTCTCCAAAAATTTCGTTCATGCCGTTGCTCTCCCCAGGAATGAAGAAGGAAACCTAATTATTTAATCAAAAACGCTGAGTTTTACGTTTGGGCCTTCTCGACATTTGCTGATTTTGGGCCCTTTTCCGATAGCAATTTAGGGCATTCTCGACATGCTTTCAATTTTGGGCCCTCTTTGATAGTAATTCAGGCCTTCTCGATGATAATTTAGGGCATTTTCGACATTAATTTTGGTCCTAAAAATCTCAAATTTCCTTCTTAAACTCCTACAATGTAAGATTAAACACAATGTAGCATCAAAATTCCAAGAAATCATTTGCATGAATAATTAATAAATTATGATCATTTTGCCCCTAATTTCACTTAATTCAATACAAATGTCCCTAACTCAAATTAGTGTTTAATTATGCAATAATGTCCCAGAAAATGCATTAAGAATCCCAATTTAATCACGAAAAACATATAAAAATATGCTTTGATCAATTCCCCCACACTTAGACCTTTGTACTCCTGAACAAAGGCAATTGAGTACAAAATTCCAAGTTCAAAACACTAATGCATTTGAAATATGAGCAATTTCATAATTTAAAAGCAATGAATTAATCAATCCAATTTCTCAAGCTAACACTAGTGATAATCAAGGATGTAAAGAAATTAGCTGACTACACAATCTCAAATATTAAAATGAAGCATAGGGGAACTCTCAAGGTATTATTTGTGTTTCACTCATCTCATCTAATTGGAATAATTTCACTCTAGCTCACTTAATCAACACCTTACCATAAGCTTGTAACAACTCTAACATCTCCACTATTACTAGCAATTAATGTAATGAATCAAGAGGACTTAAAGGCTTGTGATGATGGATGAAGGCTAAATGGAATGAATTAATGAGAAAAAGAAAATAGTTTATATGCAAGTCACAGTTAATAACCAAGTTCATAGCATCTAAATCACTTTACAAACTTTTGCCAATTCTCTTGAAAATTCATGAACAAATGCCTTCTTCATTTTTTTATTTTTTTATTTTAATACCTTTCTTTCTTTTTAAACTATACTCACTTTTCTTTTCTCTTTTTTTTCTTCATATACATGGCATTTCAGTATATACATTGTTCAACTTTTTATTGGCAATTCACTTTTGATTTTTAGAATACTATAAACACTATGAATAATGAATGACATGCATATAACATAGGAAAGGTTCAAAGGGGTAAGCAAAGGGTAGATGAATGTAGGTTTGTGTTTGGGGAAAAATGGTTTAGAATTGAATGCCTCTTTCATTTTCATCACAATAACGCAAATACTGTTTCGAAAAAGAGTGGAAACAAGTTCTAGAAGGTGAAAAACCAAGTGAACATGCACACATGAAAAGACTTTAAGGCTCAAATATCCTTCCAACAATGTTTTTCTCCAATGCTCACTCTAACAAAATCAATTGCATGGTAAACTAACCACAAAACATCCACTTGACTATTCCAAGTGCTAACCTTACAAACACAACCAATCAAAACATTGCAATCAGCTATAATCATGCTTAACTCTTAAATGCACTAATGATTTATAAACTCTCTTTTTCAAAATGAGGAGTAAGCAAAAATCCAATTGTGGGTTTATTTCTCCTCCCATTCACTTGAAAAACAAAACATGGTTTGATAAAGTTGCCAAAACACTAGATCTTATGAAAGCTCAAAGAATTTCCCACAAATTATGCACTTCCAAAGTGGCAAATGCGACCCTTTACCACTTAGGACATGCATTAAGCAAGTTATTCTACAAAAAATTTTGAAATTTTTTCTAGTTTTTGGCATTTTCTCATTTAAAAACAACCATTTAATTGGGACTTAAAATGTATTTCCCTCCCCCACACTTAATCAACACATTGTCCTCAATGTTTGTAAAGCAATTCTATTATTCTAACTTGTTCCTCAATGAAGTGGAAAGTTGTGAAGTCCAATTGCAATTGGAGCACAACACGTCAACATCATTTAAAGGGAGAAGAAACAGGAATCAAGTCATAATAATAGAGAGAATTAGAGTGAAGAGGCACAATGGTAATTAAGTAAGGTAGTGGCCAAAATGAAAAGCATACATTGGGAGTTATTATTCTGATTACTAAACTATTCTACTTCTACTTTTCTACTGGGATGGTCCCTCCCCCACACTTATTTCAAGCATTTAGATTCACAATAGATTCAAACAATTCAAAGTGGCGAAAGTAAGTGAAGGGAAGAGACAACCTGGCCTTAAGGAGGCTTTGATGATGAATCATGGTAGAGTTTGAGGAGATGTCCATTGACTTGAAATTCTTTTCCAGTAGTCTCGTCAAGCAGCTCTACCATGCCAAATGAATGCACTTTGGTGATAGTGAAAGGGCCATACCATTTATCTTTAAGCTTCCCATCAAACAACTTGAATCGGGCCCTATATAGCAGAACCTTATCACCAACTTTGAAATCCATTCGTAGAATCTTCTTATCATGAAGTAGCTTGGTCTTTTATTTGTAAATGTGGGAGCTCTCATAAGCTTCCAATCGCATTTCCTCAAGTTCTTGCATTTGAAACTTCCTTTCCAGACCAGCTTCTTCCACATCCATATTGCACATTTTCACAGCCCAATAGGTTTTGTGCTCCAACTCTACCGGAATATGACATGCTTTACCAAAGATAAGCCGGTAAGGAGACATTCCTATTGGTGTCTTGAAGGCGGTTCTATATTCCCATAGTGCTTCCTCCAACCTTGAGCTCCAATCCTTTCTTGAAGGCTTGACTATCTTTTCCAATATGTGTTTGCTCTCTCGGTTGGATACTTCTGCTTGCCCATTCGTCTGTGGATGATAAGAGGTGGACATTTTGTGGGTTACCCTAAGCTTAACAAGTAAGTTATCAATAACCTTATTGTTAAAATGGGAAACTCTATCACTCACTATAGCCCTCGGTACTCCAAATCTACAAAAGATGTTAGACTTGAGAAACTTGGAAACCGTTTGGGCATCATCTTTTCTAGTAGGGATGGCTTCTACCCACCTAGAAAGGTAATCTACGGCTAAGAGAATGTAAGTAAAGCCCCATGATGGTGGAAAAGGACTCATGAAATTGATCCCCCAAACATCAAATACCTCACAAAAGAGCATGGGTTGTTGTGGCATCTCATGCCGTTTACCTAACCCCCCAAACCTTTGGCATTTATCACATGCCTTACAATATAAATAGGCATCCTTAAACAGGGTAGGCCAGTAAAGCCGGCATCTAACACTTTCCTAGAGGTCTTTTGAGCACTAAAGTGTCCACCACAAACCATTGAATGACAAGCGAAGTATGTCCTTGGACTCGGTCTCGAAATACACCTCCCGATAACTTGGTCATTGCATAGTCTCCACAAATAGGGCTCATCCCAAATGTAGTGTTCAACTTCGTTTAAGTTTTTAGCCCGAAAGGAAGACATATGCTCGGGAATGAGTCCGGTCACAATATAATTCACTAGATTAGCAAACCAAGGAACACAGAGAGATATAGACATAAGAGATGCATCGGAAATCATCACAAATAAGGTCAGAGTCCAGTACTCCCCTTGTACCATCTGGTAGTCTACTCAAGTGATCTGCTACAAGGTTTGTAGTTCCAGGCCTATCCTTAATGCTCATATCGAACTCTTGCAGCAATAACATCCATCTAATGAGCCTTGGTTTTGACTGAGGCTTGGTGAAGAGAAACTTCACAGCTGCATGATCTGTATACACAACCACTTTTGAATTGATTAGATATTGTCTGAACTTATCTAATGCAAATATTACAGCAAACAGTTTTTTTTTTCAGTGGAAGTGTAATTATTTTGTGCATTATCCTAGGTTTTTGATGCATAAGCAATCACATGGGGTAACTTGCGATGCTTTTGTCCAAACATGATCCCCACAGCAGAATTAGAGGCATCGCATGCTAGTTCAAAAGGCAGAGTCCAATCTGGTGCATTTAAAATAGGAGGAGATATCAAGTGTGCTTTTAACTCATCAAATGCTTGTTTGCAAGAAGTATCAAAGACAAAATCAACATCTTGTTGCAATAGTTTAGATAAAGGTAGAGCTATTTTGCTAAAATTTTTTTGAATCTCGGTAAAAACCCATATGCCCTAAGAAAGAAGCGAAGTGTTTTAATATTAGTGGGGTAGGGCAAGGAGGAAATCACCTCAATTTTAGCTCTATCAACCTCAATGCCCTTGCTAGATATCAAGTGACCAAGTACTATTCCATGATTAACCATGAAATGACACTTCTCATAATTTAAAACCAAATTTTTCTCAATGCATCTAGCAAGAACATTGTCCAAACTATCTAAACAAGCATCAAATGAATTGCCATACATTGTAAAATCATCCATAAAAACTTCCATGCAATTTTCAAGAAAATCAAAGAACAATGACATCATGCAACGTTGGAAAGTGCTAGGTGCATTGCACAATCCGAACGGCATTCTCCTATATGCATAGGTACCAAATGGACAAGTAAAAGTGGTCTTTTCCTGATCTTCAGGAGCAAGTGGGATTTGAAAATATCCTGAATAACCATCTAGGAAACAATAGTGGCTCTTACCTGCCAACCTCTCAAGCATTTGATCTATAAAAGGTAAGGGAAAATGGTCTTTCCTAGATGCTTCATTCAATTTCCTATAGTCTATGCACACTCTCCAAGCATTTTGCACCCTAGTAGGTATCAACTCATCATGGCAATTTTCCATCAGCAGTAAGGAAAGCATATTTCAAATTAGAGGGGAGAGGTTTAAGCTCTAAATGAGGAGGTTGGATAATAGAGGGAATTAGTCTAGGAAGATCAAGGGTAGTAGGAATACTCCCATTTGCAAGCTTACAAGGTGCATGACTTGTGCTAAGCTCCATGGACTCTACCACTTGTTCATTGGTCTTCCCAAGTGTTGAACCAACACTAGGTTGGCTTACAGCAGCAACAGGCTTGGGGAAAGTAGTTTCCTTCATACCCACTTCACAAGGAGTGATTAGCTCATTCAAAAATCTCAAGGTATGAGGAGTGATCTTAGGTCTATGATTAAGCAATGAGTTAGAAAGTGGCAGTTTAACCACATTGTGTTTAGGTCCAAAGTGAGTCACATGAGAGGATGTCTTCGTCGGTGTAAAGGCTATCCCCTTGGAGGATAAATCATCCAAGTCTTGGCTACCGACCTCAAACTCAGCTTCCTCCACCAGTTTGTGACCTGAAACATTGAGAAAAACACCTCCCTCACAAGCATCATCACTAGATAGTGAATCATTGGAAGAATTAAGCTCAAATGAACTAAGGGAAGTAAGAGAAAAATCATCAAGGGATGATAACCAACAATCAACCATCGATGAGTTAAGGTTGGAAATCTCACTCCCAAGTGAATCAAAATTATCAACAGAAGGAGAGGGAAATTTATCATCACATGAATCCAATGAAATACCACATTCAAAACACAATTATCAGTGTGCAAATTAAGCTCATATTCATCAACCACATCATCAATGGCTAAATCAATTGAATTCAAACCTAATAAAGAGTAATCTTCGAAAGGATGTTTCATGGCTTCATACATATTAAAACTTAGCTTATTGCTACCCACTTCCATAGTGATTGTACCATCTCTCATGTCTATAAAGGTACTAGCTGTTCTCATAAAGGGTCTCCCTAAGATAAGGGTGGATTCACTAGACTCATGAGACATGTCTAACACATAGAAGTCAGCGGGAAAACCAAGTCTTTGACTTTAACAAGCAAATCCTCAATGATGCCTAGTGGGTGCCTAATGCTCCTATCAGCTAGTTGGAGAACCACACTAGTCCTCTTAAGGTCCTTGACACCAAGAGATTTGAAAATGGCACTAGGCATGACATTAATGGCTGCACCCAAATCTAACAAGGCTTGAGCTACATTCACATTACCTATGGTACAAGGTATAGTGAATGAGCCGGATCCTTGCACTTAACGAGTAGTTGGGGTTTGAAAAGGGCAAACACATTAGAGCTAATTTGCACTCTCTCATTAGGCCTAAATTTCCTCTTGTTAGTACAATGCTCTTTCAAGAATTTGCAATAACTAGGCATAGACTTAACAAGTTGAAAGAAAGGAAGATTGATATGTAGCTTTTGAACAAATCATACATTTCCTTCTCATTTTGTTCATCATGCATTTTCTTCCCTTGAAAGTAAGCTTTAGGAAAAGGGAGTTGAGAAATTTTTACCTCCTTACCATTAGTACTAGTTAAGATGCCTTCCTCGCTTGTCTCACCCTTCTCATAAGTGCTTCTTTCCTTGGAGCCTACCTCTCTCAGAAGTGGTTGTTGTTCCACTTGAGGTTGCTCAACTGCTTTGCCATTCTTCTTCTCAAGGATAGCCTTCTCTTTCAAGCTCTCAGAATCAGGTAGATTCTTTGGGCTCAATGGTGGACTTTCAACCTCTATTTCCTCATCCACCTCATTGTCAACCTCTTCAGGGAAATGCACCTTCTTACTATTGGGATCCGTACACGCAGCGGAGAAAAAAATTACGGATCCCTTAGGCGGGTCGCTCAATAGCGTTTAAATCTCGATTTAGGGTTTCGAATCATACCTATGTGGAGGTTCAACGTTCCGTTGGCGTTTGCGCGGAGTCTCAAGCGCCGCGACGTCGTACGCATCGAACGAGGAAGCATCCTTTCTTGCTTCTTTATCACGTGGGCTAACGCCTTCTTGTTCGATCAGACGGGAGCGGACTACGCGTGTCCTCTGCCTCTACCGGTATCCACACGAATGGCCTCCAACACTGAGGGCAGCGTGCTAGCGCCTTCTTGTTCTTGCGTCTCTCTCTTTTTCGCTCTAGGTTTTTTGTGTTTCGCGGCCGTCTAATTCATCCGTAGTTTAATACGACTAGATCAGCATCTTTTATAGGGTTTCTAAAACCCTAACATGTCGTATTAAAATATTCAAAATTAAATCAATTAATTTCGAATTTGGATTAAATAATATTAATTAAATCATCCAATGAGATCTAATCTAACTACTTGATCCGAATTAATAGGCCATCGATTTAATTTATATTTATAAATTAAATCAAGATATGATGTGCTTATATTTAATTTAAAATGAGATCCGATATCTCAGTTCAAATTAAATCTGATATGCAATATCTTTATTCGAAAATTAAATCTGAGATACAATATCTCAATTTATTATAGTTATTTAATTTATCAAATAAATTAAATACTGTATATAATAATATTATTGTCAATAAATAATATCATTATTATTTTCGAATTTATTAATATATATATATATATATATACACACACACATATCCTATATAAGTATTCATTAAATCTTAAACACATTTAAGATTCAATGAATCTGGACACTCTTGCTCGTGTTGGGCCATTCTTGTGTGCGACCCTGTAGGCCCACATGAGATTGGCGAGGGCCAATACTCGTACTAGCCCACAAGTCGCAAGCGGCCTCTAGCAAGACATTGCGACTACCCAATTCATATGGGAATCGTTGATAAGTACAATGACTTGCCCTAGGGCTTAATCTCCAACAGACTCCCACTTGCACTAGGTGCAATCATTAATTACCTTAATTCTCATTGCCACGACATGAAGCTCATGTTTTACTTGTGCAAGCGGCTTAGTAAGAGGATCAACGTATTGTTTATTCGATATTACCTATCGTACAACCATGTCACGTCCCTTTTGTCACGCGATAATTTGGTCAAGGATGAGGCATGGAAAATGTCAAGTTCTGTTCTTGACCATTACTTTCTCGATTCTTGAGTAGTCTAACAATTGAGATGGAAACTCCTTTCCATCGTAGTATGGCCATACATTTCTCGACTCACTCGTGAGGGCCCAATATTATCTCTCTACAAATGTGAGGGACAAATTCAGGATAATCTTTTAGACATATCCAAGGATACAGTTATCAATGTAAACATGCAAACAAAAAGATAACTAAAAGGAGAATACTTTATTGAATAATGAAATCGTCTAAAGTACAATGTCTTGCCCCTAAGGCACAATTTCCAACAAATTCCCACTTGCACTAGGTACAATCATTAATTACTCTAATTCTCATTGCCCTAACATGACGCTCATGTTTTGCTTGTGCAAGCGGCTTTGTAAGAGGATTAGCTACATTGTCTTCTCCTGGTACTTTGCATAGGTTTATATCACCTCTTTCATTGATTTCTCTGATAAGATGAAATCGCCTGAGTATGTGCTTGGTCCTTTGATGTGACCTGGGCTCTTTGGTCTGCGCAATAACGCCGCTATTGTCACAGAGCAAGTCTATTGGATCTGAGATGGTAGGAACCACCCCCAATTCAGCACACAGAGCTCATCTTCCAAGCCACCATATACCAAGAATAAGTCCTTAGTCCTTCTTAAGTACTTAAGGATATTCTTGACAAGAGCCCCAGTGACCCTCACCGGGATCTTGTTGATATCTGTGGTCATAGTCAAGGCAAATGACACATCCGGTCGAGTACATAACATGGCATACATGATAGATCCAATGGCGGAGGCATATGGAATCTTACTCATGCGGTCTCTTTGATCTTGTGTACTAGGACACAGATTCTTACCGAGATGGATGCCATGAGACATGGGCATATTACCCCTTTCTGAATCCTGCATACTGAATCTATGCAATATCTTGTCTATGTATGTGCTCTGACTTAGGTCTATCAGCCTCTTAGATCTATCTCTATAGATCCTAATCCCAAGGATGTAAGTGGCTTCGCCTAAATCTTTCATTGAGAAAGACTTTCCTAACCAAGACTTGATACTCTGCAAGGTAGAAATGTCATTCCAATGAGTAGGATGTCATCAACATAAAGCACTAGAAATACAACCGTGCTCCCACTAACCTTCTTGTAAACACAAGGTTCATCTATGTTTTGAATGAATCCAAACTCTTTGACTACTTCATCAAAACGATGATTCCAACTCTCGAGATGCTTGCTTCAAACCATAAATGGATCTTTGAAGCTTGCAAACTTTACTGAGTCCTCTGGACGCACAAATCCCTCAAGCTGTGTCATGTACACATCCTCAAGGAGCTTTCCGTTAAGGAAGGCTGTTTTGACGTCCATCGCCATACTTCATAGTCATAATATGATGCAATGGCAAGAAGGATTTTGATTGATTTGGCCATTGCAAGCGGGGAAAAGGTTTCATCATAGTCCACACCATGAGTTTGAGTGAATCCTTTTGCAACCATTCGTGCCTTGAAGATATTTACTTTGCCATCCATGTCGGCTTTCTCTTTGAAAACCCACTTGCACCCAACGGTTTTTACACCTTGGTGGATCGACTAAGGCCCATACCTCATTGTCGTACATGGATTGCATTTCGAGACTTCATGGCACTAAGCCATCTTTCGGAGTTGGGTCCCACCATGGCCTCGCGATAGGTAGTTGGCTCATTGTGCTCAATGAGCAAAATATCACGGGTTCCAAGAATCGAAATCCATATCTCGAGGTACTGTAGCCGTGTCCTATCGGACCTTCGTGGATCTTGTGTTACATGAGTAGGCTCAACAACTTGTTGTGAGTCTTCTCGGTTTCCATCTGTGGTTCTACATTGTCATGTGACTCTCGAACTTCTTTGAGGTTCACCTTACACCCATTGGTTCTTTTAGAGATAAACTCTTTTTCCAAAAGACACCATTCGAATAACAAACACTTTGTGATCGGTGGGATTGTAGATATAGTATCCTTTAGTTTCCTTAGGATATCCCACAAAGAGGCATTTTGAGGATCTCGGATGATAATTTATCGGCAATGCTTGACATAAACCTCACATCCCCAAATTTTAAGAAATGACAAACTGGGTTTCTTCCCAGTCCATATCTCATATGGTGTCTTTTCAACCGCATTTGACGAACACGATTTAGTGTGAACGCAATGTTTCTAGGCGTGGCCCCAAAAAGGAAGGTGGAAGATCTGTTTGACTCATCATAGATCGAACCATATCTAATAGAGTTCGATTCCTCCGCTCAGAGACACCATTCCATTGAGGTGTTCCGGAGGAGTAAGTTGCGAGACGATCCCACAACTCCTAAGATGGTCAATGAACTCTTGGCTCAAATATTCACCACCCCGATCGATCGAAGTGTCTTAATTGTTTTGCCAAGTTGATTTTGCACTTCATTTAAAAATATTTGAACATTTCAAAAGATTCCGACTTATGTTTCATTAAATAGATATATCCATATGTACCGAAATCGTCTATAAATGTAATGAAGTACAAATGACCTCCTCTCGCGAGATGTATTCATTGGTCCACACACATCGGTATGTATGAGGCCCAATAAATCGGTGGCTCTCTCACTGTGTCCAAGTAAAGGTGCCATTGTCATCTTTCCCAATAAACAAGACTCGCATGTATCAATTGCTTCAAAATCAAATGAGTTAAGAAATCCATATTTATGGAGTTTCGAAATGCGTTTCTCATTTATATGGCCTGAGACGACAATGCCATAGATAGGTCGGATTCAAATCATTTGACTTGATCCTCTTAGCGTTATGTCATAGATATTTCCATTATTAGGATGTTCTAAATTAAGTACATAATGACTAGAATGCAAATCACCATGAGCATAAAAAACATCATTATGATAAATCGAACATTTACGGTTCCTAGTAATGGAAGTAAAACCTTCCTTATCCAAATAAGAAAGAGAAACAATGTTGCTACTCAAAGCAGGACATAAAAGCAATTGTTCAACAATAACAAAAGCCCATTTAAGGGAGAACTAATTCATAAGTGCCTACGGCTAAAGCGGCAACTCTTGCTCGGTTTCCAACTCGTAGGTCCACTTCGCCCTTCTTCAATCTTCTATCTGTCCTTAGACCCGCACATTTATACAAATGTGAGAACCACATGCGTATCTAATACCCATGTAGTGGAAGTAGAAAAATGAATATCTATGACAAAGATACCGGCGATAGTCGTGCTATCCTTCTTGTTCTTTTTCAGATCTTCTTGATGGAGTTTGCAATTCCTCTTCCACTGACCGGGTTCATTGCAGAAGTGGCAGACTCCATCCTTAAGAGGCTTTGCCTTCCTGGCTGCAGGCTTAGATTCGGGCTTGTTTGACTCAGTGGTCTTACCAGCTGAGCCCTTACCCACTCGTTTGCCCTTGCCTTTCTTTTTCATACCCTTTCCTTTCTGAACCATCAAAACAGTGCTGGGCTTCTTCTTAATGCTTTGCTCAGCTGTTTTTAGCATCCCATGCAGTTCAGAAATTGATTTCTCCATGTTGTTCATGTTATAGTTCATGACAAACTGGTCATAACTATCCGGGAGTGAGTTCAAGATCAAATCTGTAGCTAACTCCTGGCTCATGGGAAATCCAAGCCTTTCAAGGTGATCAATGTAGCCCTTCATCTTCATAACATGAGGACTAACTCGATGCACCTCACCATCTTGCAGAATGTAAGGCCTTCGTGGTCTCATACCTCTCTTGCCTTGCCTGTTGCTGGAACATTTCCTTGAGATGAACAAGCGTCTCAAAAGCCTCCATGTGTTCCAGATCTCTTTGGAGCTCGGAACCATAGTGGCAAGCATCGTGCATCCTACATCCACGAGTCATCAATATGCTTCATGTAAGCATCTTGCTGAGCTCTTGGAACATCACCATGAGCTCGTTAGAATGGGTTGATCAAGGACATAAATCTTTCTTTCCCGCTTGAGAACAATTCTCAAGTTTCTAAACCAAATCAAGAAAGTTTGTCCCATTAAGTTTATCCTTCTCAAGGATAGATCGCGATGATAGCGTTGCGGTGTTACTATGCGTAATGATTCTACAATTAAAAGGATATGCAAAGTCGCTTAATTATCTCCCACTAAATTAACAACCCTCATTATAATTAGTGGGCTAAGACCCATATTTGGCTTAAAATTAAGTCCGCTTTGGGACGCTTAAATTTAAGTTATTTAGGTAGGAAAACATTTGCCAATTACATCACATGTAATTCTTAGATCTTTATGGGATTCGATCATCATATGACCGCACATTTAATCCCATCTAATGCCTTGAGATCCAAAACCGTTTTGATGATCTCAATTAAGTCAAGACAATTAATGAATATTGAGTATCACCATTACTCACTCGTCTCACCAAGATAAATCGATGCATCCACTTTGGTGGAACATACAAATGGGTGATCTAGGTTTTGACAAGCATTCATTAATTGACGGCATTAAGACTTAATATTTGATTTAGAGGGTATTATTTAATTTAATCTAATTAATCCTATTAATTATACTTATATGAGTGCAATCCCTATTGTATCTTATACAATCACTAAATTAAAACATGCAACAATCAAAATCAAAACATAATCAAGGATCGTGACACAACATGGCTCGCCTAACCTAGAATCCTCTCAAGCCAATGAGAGGACTTCTCTAGATAAAATTAAAGGAAAATACATATGAGAAACCTCATTTCAACATACGAGGGGAGTCAGATGAGAAGAGAATTTTACATAGAGAATGTTGAGAGATAGGCATGGCTCGCAGGCCATATTTAAAATACAACACTTGTAAATTCTAGAGCCATATTGTTCACCATACCCAAACAAGTTAGATCACACCTTATATTTAACTCATACAGTTATGCAATAAAATATTATGGTTAATTTTTATCATGATATAAATTCTCTAATTTATATTCAAGATTTAAAATCTCGCGCTAGCGACAATCGGTAGGGATTCCTACTGCGGTCCATGCATGATCAACGAATCCGAACCTTTCGTAACGTGATCGCGCTCGAACATTCGACCCTACTTGATCATGCGACTTCAACGTGATCTCCGATGGGCTTCCTGGTTCAGGGTGATACTCAGGCTCTGGGTCGTTCAAATGAACAGAAGGAAAATCTCGGTTGTATAGGGGTTCAAAATAGTATTCAGGAGCAAGGTGTGCTGGAGCAAGCGGGGGTTTAGGTTCAGGCGGAGGGTAGATCGGATAAGGGTTCAGTCTATGTCCCACCATTCATGGCACTACGGACTTACGAGCGATACGTCTCATCTTTCCGAAATAAAGGGTATACGGATTTTCATCTCTGTCCATCTCTACAACTGTAACATCCCATTTTTAAAGCGGATTTTTCTTTTTTCAATCAGATTAGAGCATTGGAGCGAAAGAGTAACTGATACATATTCAAAATATAAACCAGAGTGTAACATTGTATGGATACAGTCATCCTATTGTTCTCAAAAGTAATTACATAAACAAACAAAACATCTCCGAGTACTGGCCTAGTCATGTTGTTTCCCCCGCTCTCCGATCCTTGATCCTCCGGACCCTGAAACTACAGCTGAGATCCAATTTACCACATTGGATCTCAGGTAACGGTTAACCTTATGCTCAAACAATACAAGATACGAGACAATAGATATTCAAGACAATACAACAGTATATCACTACATAAGCATACAGCAGATGCATGATCAATATGACGACAGAACATAAGCACAGAGCAGTATGCAAAGCCCCATAAGGTAAATAATAACAATAGCTTGCACAAAAACCAGTGCCACGATATCCACTCGTGTGCTCAGCGCTAGGAAAACATAACGGCATTATTATGACTATAACCCGTGTAAAAACTGTCTGTATATTCGGTCTATGAACGTATCTATCACATATATGTACTTAAGCAGCACAGGATTAGTGTTACAGTACGCGTCCGTACCTCCGTTGACAATATACGGTACTTCTGGTACGTTTTGACGGAAACTGCACTTTTGACGGAACAGCGAGCTGACAGCGGCACGTCGGACAGCGTAACGACAGCAGATCAAGATTATTGATATCCTATAATGATAATATCACCATCATCAATATTTGACATCATAACAGGCATTTTAGGTATAAATTACCATTTTGCCCCTATTCCCCTAATCGGCGGAATTTTGCCAGAGCTTCGCTACTTTGACTCCGACTTTCCAAAATTTTGCCAGAACTTCGACCCCACCATGATTTTCGAAATTTAAGACTAAAATGTCCCTATCATATGATATCTAATCATACTTGGAAGATTAAAGACTAATCTAACATTTCTACTCTAACTACCGAAACTTAAGACTAAGGACCGGAAAACTTACTCAGAGCTTCGTTATAGAATTCCCCGGACTTATTCTCCTTTTTGCTGCTCCTCCAATTCGAAATTCTAGAGTGAATTTTGGTGTGAAGATTTCAATTGAGGGCAAGGGGTATTTATAGGGGTTTTGAAGTTACTATTCACACTTTACCAGACCGGATATCGACCGTCGAATCGCACTTGGATAAGGTGGCACAATCTTGGCCCTCCAACCCCTCTTGGCCGACCTCCCCCCCTTAGGTGGCACATTGTGACATCATCTTTGATGATGTCACATGGTACTTTATGCTTCCGGCCAGGTAAAATTCCCCGATCGGTGTCCGAATCGCGTAATCGCGTAAAATTTCAGAAATTCAGAATCGCAACTTTGAAGACCTTTTCTTACTTATTAGAAATGTCTAAGTTAACCTAATTTTTCATTCCATACAGGGTTTCAACGGTCCTGCTAAAGTTTTACGGAAAAACGTGCCGGTTACGGAAGTAACTTCCGGAATCGTCAACCTCTTGACAAAAATTCACTGATTCCTATCATGTCCAGATAATTATCAACTCATTACCGGATGTTGAGTTATAATTTATCTTCATTTCTACTATCTGCCTTATTTTCCTTTTTCGTCTTATTCCCGAACCGGTCCGCCGGTTACGGAAATAACTTTGTAGATAGTCCACTTTGGGATAAAAATTCACTTGTCTAAAATATACTCTGACTCTAGAAACCTTCATCATGGTTTCCGAGTTAGGGTTTAATTTCTATCGGTGGTCATTTATCCTATTTGCTTTTTCATACATTATATTATTATTTTATTGCAAGTGGATTCACAAATATCATGATATTATATTACTTCCTTCTTACCCATATTTTCTTGCAAAATTCGGCCAGCATGTATACATATATACTTTCGGAATACTTTCTCAATACTTTCACATACTTTCCAATTTTCCCACATACTAATACTTTCAGAATACTTTTGGAATATTTTCTGAATACTTTCTAATACTTCCTGAATACTTTTCAATACTTCCTAATCCAATACTTTCGAGGATTAAAATGTGCAAAAAAGATCAAAATGATACTTATTTTTCCATTTTCCTATACTTTCAAATACTTTTCTATACTTTCTAATCCAATATATTATATATATATATATATATATATATATATATATATATATATTTTTTTCCTAATACTCTTGAGATTTATCATATTTTTCCTTAGGCTATTTTATGCCTCACGAGGGTATTTTAGTCATTTTGACTCCTTATTTTTTTCCCCTAATTTTCAAGAGATTTTTCCCTCATAAAAACGATAAATACAACATTGAAATTGAGACCATAATTTTACCTATCAGAAATAGCCATTTTATTTATCCGGGTATTACAACAACATTACACCAGGGTTATATCACTACTCATTTTCAAAATATGCTCAAAGTTAAAAGGCTTAGAACCTAATGCAGTTAACGGAACAGAATGGCCAGGTAAGTGTCTATGATGGGGGCCTCACCGAGTTCACGGTGACTAATTGGCTGACTCACATTGACTAGCCTTACCTTCGGCACCAAACTGTTCGAAATAACTTCGTTAAATTCTTGCTAGAATGAATACTCTGATACCAAAAATGTAACATCCCATTTTTTAAAAGCAGAATAATTTTTTTCCATCGAGTAGAGCATCGGAGCGAGTGAATAACGATTCATATTCAAAACATCAACCATATTGTAATATAATAATGGTACATTTATCCGAGTGTTCTCAAAAGTAAATACATAATCAAAAAGGAAAGTCTCCGGCCAGAAGTGTACTCGTGCTGCTTGCCCTACCTCCAACCCTTGGCCCTCCAGACCCTGAAGCTACAGCTGAGGTCCAATGCCCATTGGACCTCAGGTAACGGTTAACCTCATGCTCATATATGCCAGTATATGGAAGACAGATATTCATAACAATACAGCAGCATATCAGTACATAAGCACACAGCAGATGTAAAGTCCTACACATATGTCTGCACTACCCAGTGCACGATAACAACTCGTGTCCTCAGCGCTAGAAAAACTCAAACGGTATTACCAATACTATAACCCGTGTAAAGTTGTAAGTATAATCGATGACCCAAAACAGAGTCTCGGCCTATGAACTTATCTATCACATATATGTATATGAGCAGTATAGAGTTAGGGTTACAGTACGCATCCGTACCTTCGTCATCAAAATTCGGTACGTCTGATGGCCGGAACGTGATCGCAGATATCCTATAAGGATAATATCGTATTTGTTAATGATCAACATTATAACAAAAATTTTAGTCACAAATGACCATTTTACCCCTGACTTTACTAATTGACTAAATTTTGCCAGAGCTTCGCTACTTTGACTCTAACTGTAATACCCTAAAAATCACACTTATGATAAGTCTCATAATTTAGTAAATAATACCTATTGGGAATAAGTGAATATGTGGTCTCAAAGCTAGTGTAGTATTTATCTTATTTTCTAAGGTAAATTCTATTAAAATTAGAAGAGTTAAGGTGCCAAAATTCCTAAAATACCCTTGTGAGACATAAAATGCTTAGAGAATATTATAAAATATTGCAAAAGGAAATAAAATAATTGTTAAAAATTAGAGAGTATGTTGTCTCTAATTTAGATAATTTTTGGGATTATTTTCCTTGGAAAATATGAGGCAAAAATAAATATTATTTTGGGGTACATAAGTGACTCAAATGATTTTAATATTTTACATGGAGCGTAAAATACCAATGTCAGTCCAATAGTTGTGAGTAAATGATTAATCCTAATTAAGAAAATTGTCAACAATTAGTAAGTGATTAGTTAAATAATTAATGGCTAATTGTTTAAGCATGATTAAGGGAAAATCCAAGGGTAAATATGTAGAAACCTTTAATTAAATGTTTATGGCTAAAATTAGCATAAAATATACTTGCTAATTAATTGGAAAATATTAAGAAAAATATATGAGATTAAGTAATTTTAAGCCTAAATCCATGTATGGACCAATAGGAAAATTCTGTGAATTATATAATATAATTAAAATATATATAATATTTATAAATAAATAAAAAAACAGAAAAATAAGAGAGTTGGCCGAATTATAGGTGTGAAAGGGGTTAGAAGATTTTTCAAATAATATCATGATATTTGTTATTATTATAATAATATAAATTGAGATATTTTGTAAAAAACAAATAGGATAAGTGACCACCGATAAAAATTAAATCCTATCTAGAAAATCACGAACTAGGTTTCTAAGGTCAGGACATATTATAAACGAGTGTAATTTTATCTCGGAGTGGGTTGTCTCCGAGGTCATTTCCGTAACCGGCGGAATGATTAGGGAATAAGACGAAAAAGAGAAAGGAGCAGTTGAGGAAATGAGAACCAATGGAAAATAAATCCTAACTCAAAATCCTTGAGCTAAGTAGAAAACATCTAGGCATATTATGAATCAGTGCAATTTTTTCCAGAAGTTGATGTTACCCAAAGCGATTTCCGTAACCGAAGACGTTTATCCGAAAATGTTCGGTAGGCAACGGAATTCCCTGAATAGGATCAAAAATTTATTTAACCAAGATATTTCCAAGGAGGAAGAATAGACCTTCAGGGCTATGTTGCCGGATTTCTAAGATTCTTCAAGATTACGCGATTAGAACACCGATCAGGGAACTTTATCGGTAGAACCTCCATAAAGCACATGGATGACATCATCAAAGTACATAGGTGATATCATGGGTATGATGTCACATGGAGGAAAGAGAAAAGGATGGATGGATGATATCAAAACTTATTTACTAAGTTAAATCCGACGGTCGAGAATCGAGCAGAAGAAGTTCAAAGGAACTACCAAAATGCCATAGACTTTTTCTATAAATAGGGCACCATCTTCACTTCATTTCTTCACCAATTCACTAGCTCTAGTTAGAAATTTCCTAGAGAGAAGAGAGGAGGAAGAGCTCGGAGAAAATTGTAGCGAAGCCCTGGGTAAGTTCTTCTGTCCCTAGTTTCAAGTTCTAGTTTTTGTTCGGTAGTTCTTGAAGTTCTAGGGTAGATGCTGTTTTGATCTTTAATCTTCCAAGTATGATTAGATATCATGTTTTAAGGGTAATTAAGGTATTAATTTCAAAAATTATGTTGGAGAAGGAGTTATGGCAAAATTTTCGAAGATTAGAGTCAAAGTAACGAAGTTCTAGCGAAATTTCGCCGATTAGTCAAACTAGGGGCAAAATGGTAATTTGTACCCAAAATTCCTGTTATGATGTTGGACGTTGATATATGTGATATTATCCTTATAGGATATCTGTGAGCACGTACATTGTCATATCATTGTCAATTTACCGTATTCGCGTAAATACCGTATAACGTCAACGAAGGTACGTTCGCGTATTGTAACACTAACTCTGATGGATATAGTATGCGTATATGTGATGTGTGTATGGTATGTATGTGTGTGGTATGTTGATTGAATGCATATGAGTGTTAGAAGATAACTGTATGCATGCTGGGAGCGATATATCTGTAAGGCTGGGAGCGATATGTCTGTAATGCTGGGAGCAATACATTTGCATGCTGGGAGCAATACATTTGCATAGGTTGGGTGATTTGTTGTGTTAATATTGTTCTGTGACCCATATGTTGTATATGTAAACATGAGGTTAACCGTTACCTGAAATCCGGTGCGGATCTCAGCTCTTAACATAGCTTCAGGGTTGGGAGGACCAAGGACCGAGGAGAGAGGGAAGCAGCCAGCTTAGAGATCCGGCTGAAGACTTTCTGCTGTTGTTCTTTACTTTTGAAAACTCTCGGTTACTGTACCGCTTCTGTAATTAGCCAGTGGGCATTTTGAATATATATATCAGTTACTCAATCGCTCCGGTGCTCTACTATGATGATTTTAAAAGAAAAAAAAATTATTGCTTGTGAAAATAAATATCATATTTACCCCTAAAACATGATATCAAAATTATACTTGGAAGATTAAAGATCAAACTAACATCTATACTAAAACTACCGAATGAAATACTAGAACTTAAAACTAGGGACTGAAGAATTTACCCAGAGCTTTGCTACTTTTTCCTCAAGAGCTCTTCCTTCTCTCTTCTCTCTTAAGTTTCGAAATTCTCTCTTGAATTTGGTGTGAAAATTTTGAAAGAAGAGGCAAGCTATTTATAGGCAAAAATTGCAACTATTTATCACTTTTTCTCCTTCAATTCTAACCCTTAGATCTAGGTTTTGCTCAAGCTCCAAATCCTCACCCTTCCTTGCCTTGGCCGACCTCCCCTTACCTCATTCATCCAAAAATGATGTCATGCACATGATGTCATCTCCCTTGCTTTATGGATTTTACCGATAAAATCCCATGTTCAGTGTTCTAATCGCGTAATCTTAATTAATCTCAAATATTCCTTGACGTAACTTTGGAGGTCTATAATATCTCTTGTGAAATATTTGGATTAACTAAAATTATGGTCCCATTAAGGGTATTTTCCAGCCTGTTAGTCATTTTAGGACAAACACCGTCGGTTACGGAAATGACTTCAGGAATAACCAACTTCGGGACAAAAATTCACTTGTCCATAATATGTCCTGATGTTTAATACTTAGTTCATAGATTTCAAGTTAGGATTTAATTTCTATCGGTTCCCATTTATCCTATTTGCTTTTTACAAAATATCTCCTTTTATATTATTATTTTATTTCCACTTGAAAAAACTCACTCGTTCACTCCTCAATATTCAAACATTTCGGCTACCCCCCTTTTGTGTTTTTATTTATTTTTTAATTAATTTCATTATCCTTTAATTATCCTATATTATGTAGCATAAATTCTCTCATTGGTCCTTAAGTATTAACATGGATTTAGCCCTTTTAAAATGTTGGAATTCTTGTAACCTTTAGATCTTACTTTAGTAGATTACATCCTAACCATTCCTTAATGTTTAATTTTTCTAATTTGATTGGTAAGTTTAATTAGAGTCTTAATCATATGATTAGTAATCTTTTGTTAAACAATTAATCTTTATGGAATTTATGTACTTAATCTTATCCATTTCTCTTAATCATTCTTAATTAATTAGCAAGTATCCTTTATGCTAATCATGGCCATAAATATTTAATTAAGGGTTATTCACAATTAACTCTGGACATTTCCCTTGATTTATGCTTAAATAATTAGCCATTAATTATTTATTTAATCACTTACTAATTGTTGATAATTTTCTTAATTAGAATTAATCATTTTCTCACAACTATTACACTGACATTGGTAATTTATGCACCATGCAATTATATTAAAAATCATAGGGTCAATTATGGTCCCCAAAATAATATTTGATTTTTGCTCTTTTAAATTCCAAGGAAATAATTTAATAAATTACCAAAATTAGAGACAATATACTTTCCTATTTTTAATAAATATTTAATTGCCTCATTAGATATACTATAATATTCTCCGGGTATTTTATGACCCATAAATGTATTTTTAGGACTTTTGGCACTTATTCCCTTCTAATTTAAGAGAAATTATCTTAGAAAAATAAGCTAAGTATGTAACATCCCGTTTTCACAAGCAGTAATTTTTTTTCCTCAAAACATCATTTCAAATCATCAGAGTAGAGCAACAGAGCAAAAGAGTAACTGATATTCATATTCAAAATGCCAACTGGCGGTACATTGATTCGAGAGTTTCTGGAAGAAAATAACAACAAGAGTGTCTTTCTGGCGATTCCCACGTTGTGGCAACAAAAGATGGTCTTCAACCGGGTTCCTATGCGGGCTGCTTACTCTTCTCCTCGATCCTCGGTCCACCCGACCCTGAAGCTATATTAAGGGCTGAGATCCGATGCATCTGGACCTCAGGTAACGGTTAACCTCATGTTTATATACACTATATATGTACGACAGACATTCAAAGAATTTTGGCAACATTTACTACGGTCAGATATAGGGTATACATATCAGATATGTATGGCAACAACAATTCAGTCGGATGCAAGGTTAAGCCATAACGAGAAATGTACATGATCAGATATGCACGGCAATAACAATAATGTCAGATGTATGGTTAAGGCACAACGAGAAATGTACATGATCAGATATGCACGGCAATAACAATCTTGTCGGATGTATGGTTAAGGCACAATAGAAAAGAGTACAGTCAGATATAAGGCATGACAGACAATAATACAGTCGGATGTCAGACAATAGTACAATTGCATGACAGAAAATAGTACAATCGGATGACAAACAATATACATATAGCATACAATAAACATCAGAGTTAGTGTTACAGTACGCGAACGTACCTTTGTTGACGAAATTTCGGTATTTTGATAGCGGTACGAGATCACAGATATCCTATAAGGATAATAGCGCATTTATTAATGATCAGGCATTATGACGGACATTTTAGTCATAAATGACCATTTTACCCCTGATCCCCTAATCGGCGGAATTTCGCCAGCACTTCGTTACTTTGACTCTAATCTTCCAAAATTTTGACATATCTCCTACTCCAACATATTTTCCAAAATAAATATCCTATTTAATCCTAAAACATGATATCTAAAATATACTGGAAGATTAAAGATCAAACTAACATTCCTACTATAACTACCGAACTAAAGACTAGAACCGAAGAACTTACGCTTGAAGAACTTCACTACAACTTCCTCCGGCTCCTCCTTCTCTCTAACCTCTCTCTATATTTCGAAACTTGCTCTTGGAAATGGTGTGTGAATTATGAGAAAGGATGAAGCCTATTTATAGACTTTGCCAAGGGCATAAATTTTCTTCCTTTATTCTAAGCCATCCATTTTGAAACTTAGCAAACAAGTTTTCTCCTTCATTCTCCACCACAAAAACGTCCCCTATGTCATCTTTCCCACCAATGAAGTCATCCTAATGATGTCATGCATGATGGCATCAACTTGCTTGAGAAGTTTTCCTACCGATAAAGTCCCTGTTCGGTGTTCTAATCGCGCAATCTTGATGAATCTTAGAAAACCGGCAACATAGCCCTGAAGGTCTATTATTCATCTTTGGAAATATATTGGTTAAATAAATTTTTGATTCCATTCAGGGCATTCCGTTGCCTGCTGAACATTTTCGGATAAACGTCTTTGGTTACGGAAATCACTTCCGGAAACACCAACTTCTGGATAAAAATTCACTGATTCCTAATATATCCAGATGTTTTCTACTTATCTCAAGGGTTTTGAGATAGGATTTATTTTCCATTGGTTTTCATTTCCTCAACTGCTCCTTTATCTTTTTCCTCTTATTCCCTAATCGTTCCGTCGGCTTCGGAAATTACTTCGGAGACAGCCCACTCCGGGATAAAACTACACTTGTTCATAATATGTCCTGATCTTAGAAACCTAGTTCATAGTTTTCTAGATAGGATTTAATTTCTATCGGTGGTCATTTATCCTATTTGCTTTTTCACAAATATCTCTTCTACTTTTCAAAACTTCTTCATTAAGTCTTCTTTTTAATTTTCTTTCTTTTTCCCTTCTAATATTTTCAAAATTATGGCCATCTTTTTTACAAAAGATGTTGCCTCCACTTGCATCAAATATCCCTTGCTTCATGTGTTTCTATTGGCTTGTGATTATGTTGACTTTTCAACAACTTAACAACTAAGTTTCCTACCTCGTTTTCTTCAATTTTTCTTCTTCTTTTTCGAAAATGATGGGCATCTTTTGGCCAAGTATTTTGCTTCACATTATCCTCCAATTATCTCATATTTAATTAGCAAGAATTTCTCTCATTGGTTGCTAATCTCTAATTAGGATTTTACCTAATTAACTTCCTTTGTTTGTTCCTAAACAATTAGCAATTAATTACTTATTTAATCACTAACTAATTGTTGACAATTTTCTTAATTAGAATTAATTATTATCTCACAACTATTGTACTGACATTGGTATTTTATGTGCCAAGTAAAATATTAAAAATCATGGAGTCGATTATGGCCCACACAATACTTTTTGGATTTTTCTCTTTTAATTTTTCCAAGGTTATAATTTATTAATTTGTCTAAATTAAGGACAATATTCTTTCTAATTTTTAATAATTATTTCACTGCCCTTTAGAATTTATCATAATATTTTTAGGTCATTTTATACCTCACAAGGGCATGTTAGTAATTTTGGCACTATTATTTTTTCGTACTTTTCAAGAGATTTTTCCTTAAGAAATACGATATTTATAACTCAATATTTGAGACCATATATTCACCTATATATATATTTTACTAATTTATGACACTTATCATAAGTGTGATTTTCAGGTTATTACAAAGTACAACACCAGATTTGAGACCTCATATTCACCTATTAAGAATATGTGTTATTTATCACAATATAATATTTAGGATAAATAATTATCCGGGTATTACAAATAAAGGTAATCACAAGAGAAATAAATGGAGTTAAAAGAATCTAGGGGGTTAAAAAAGTATTAAAGACAAATATGTGAATGACCAATTTTTTTTAATACCCTAGATTGTTTTAAAACAAGACAAATATGATCAGTTACAAGACGAATAAAGAAAATTACATGACAGATATAGGCATTTATAAGACAAAAAATATTTATATCTATTTTTGGACTCAATAATAGACTGAAAAGATTTCTCACACTCAGATTTTCTCGGCCCCGCAACAAGAAAAAGACGAAGAAAAAAAATAACAAAGGACCAGAGGAGAGGTCACTACTAGCAACTTGTTGGGTTATTAAAGACTATAATGCGTTTGTGTGGCAGTTGGGGTTTTCAAACCCCACGCCACCCACTATTTGATTTCATCACATCCCCTGAAACGTATATTAAAACTTGCCAAAATTCATAGAGTTGGTCCGCCATTCACGCCATCGTCCTCTTCACTTAATTAATTTAAAATGATTGTTTTTTTAAATATCTCATAGCAAGTTCTTCCTCTTGTTTTTAAAGTAGAACATATTGGTTATAAATGTAAGACTTATTTATTATGGGAAAAACACTTCTCATGTTGTAGGAGAAGAGTTTTCTCATGTAACACACACATGAAATGGTGGGGCCCACATATATATATAATGAGCATTATATATATATGTGGGTCCCACCATTTCATGTGTGTGTAGGAATCTTCTTATTCTCATGCAACATGAGAAGTATAAACCTCTTTATCATATTTGTCAATCATTTTTAAATTTATTCTTATTTATGCTCTGTCAACAATAATCAAGTAAGACAACGATGAAGGGAATTAAAGAAGATGATTAAGTTGTTTTAGAATTACAGTCTTAGGCAAATAACAGTCATAGACTAGTAAATATAAATTTAAATGTAATTAAGGGGAAAAATTAGACACTAAGAAGTAATCAAGGCTATAATATCTAATTTATGATGATAGCCATTGGTTCAAAGGTTCAAATAGAGAAAACACATAAGAGAAAGGGAAAATCCCATCAAAAGCCTTTTGAAATAGTCAAATCCTAAATAAGGCTTCTAAATTTAACAAATTCTAAATGAGGTCAGTCGTCCTAATTTAGGATTTTAGAATTGAGTTATTTGACCTTTATACCCTTTTGCTCCCTCCCTCGTCTTCTATCTCAATCTCATTCTCCTCCATCCTTCTCCTATCCTCTCCTTCTAGTTCCATTGGTATCTCTTTAGGTCTCAAATTCAATTTCACACTGGGATAATAATATATATACATATGAACACAAAAAATTAATATTTCACTTGACGGTTCAGAGCTTCTCCATATTTGTTTGTTCATAAATTCTCTTGAAATGGTTGTCGAATTTATGCTAATGATGGGTGGCTGCTTTGTTACTGTGATCGGAGGAAGATCTACCAACTATATTGCTTCTTTTTGAACCAAAAGGTTGCCGAGAGGATGAAGACATTAATTTTTATATCTAGAGCAAGAAAAACGTGTGTTGGTTGTGGTAAAGGAAATTGCTATACTTGTGGCACTGAATAATCCCATCATGCTACATAATACATTTTCTTGAGCATTTGAAATGCGATCCTGCTGAACATCAAAAAACTAATTAGATTGGGACCGATACAGAAACTTGAAAGTAACAATTTTTGTTGCTGTAGGGCTTACTGTGTGTTTTTTTAAAGTAGTAATTATTGGTGAAGGATTTGACCTCCTCCATTGTGAATTTGAATCTAAGACTTGGAGCGATCCCAATGGAGCTTACAGGAGATGAGAGAGTAGAAAGATGGAGGAGAATGAGACGGAGATAAAAGACGAAGAGGGAGAGAGAAAAGGGTATAAAGGTTAAATAACTCAATTCTGAAATCGTAAATTGGGATGACCGACCTCATTTAGAATTTGTTGAGTTTAGAAGCCTTATTTAGGATTTGGCTATTTCAAAAGGCTTTTAATGGAATTTTCCCCAAGAGAAAAGTAGAAAACACAAAAAATAATGAGGTAAAAAGCTGATATTATATATATATATATATATATTGTTGAGTATATCTCACGTTTCTAAACACTAGTAACCTAAAATGTATTTGAAATTATATTCGTTGAATCAGATTTCGAGATTTTCTCAAGTTTTTATATTTGTCAATTTGTACTATATTCTAATTTTCACAGTGATATTCCAAGTTTTGTTTAAGTTTTTATATTTGTTTACTTTTACGACACACATATACATACACACACCCACATACACATATATGTATTTGTACACACGCACACATATATATATATATACATACATAAATCTCTTTAAAAATGTATGACATTTATCTATAATATATTGAATTTTGAATACTATAAATATAAGTTTTTCATTTAATATTATTATCTTGTTATTATTAATGATTATATTATGTCTTATATAATAAATATTAATTAATAGTAAAACTAAATAGAAAAATATTTATATATTATAAAAAATGAGGTCAATTTATTAAAAATTATTAACAAAGAACCGTTATGTATATTCTCAATACATCACAATTTAGAATTGTTAAGTACCTGTGCCAGACATGTATAACATCTTTAAATATGACAGTTTGGAACCATGATGTATGGTTGAAAATAACCATGATGAAAGGCCTTTTTAGTAGTAGTGTTTGAAGGTATTTTTCTGAAATTTTCTCTTTATTTTGTCCCTTTCCAAGAGTTGATAAGGGTAGACAACCATGAATGATTTATTAAAATTATACTGTTACGTTGTGTTCACATGAAATTAAAGATAAGTTACACTATTTTTTTCTAATGAGTTTTAGATTGTGCATGACAACCATTTCGTTCCCAGCCACAGATTTTCGAGATGGAACAATTTTTCGATTACGTGCACGGGAAGAGTTTTGAGAATCGAATTACGTTTGTTAACTCATTTTATTTTTACTTCAAGAATCAATTACGTTTGTTAACACAAAATTTTTTCATTCCGATAATCAGAATTACGTTTGTTAACACATTTTATTTTTATTTCTGTAATTTTTATATTCAAAAAATTATTTATGTGGTGGTGTGGTGGTGGCGGTGGTGGGGCGGCGGTGGCGGTGGCGGTGGTGGTGGTGGCGGCGGTCGTGGTGGTGGCAGTGGCGGTGAGGTGGGGGTGGCGGTGGCAGCGACGGTGACGGTCATGGTGGTGGCAGTGGTGGCGATGAGGTGGGGGCGGCGAGGTGGGGGTGGTGGTGGCGGTGAGGTGGGGGTGGTGGGCGTGGTGGCGATGGTGGTGGGGGTGGTGGTGGTGGCGGTGAGGTGGGGCGGCGGCGCGCGCGGTGTGGTGGTGGTGGTGGTAGTGGTAGTGGCGGTGAGGTGGGGCGCGGCGGTGGCGGCGGTGGCGGCGGGGATGGTGGCGGTGGCGGCGGCAGTGCGGTGGGGTGGTGGTGGCGGTGGCGGTGGGGGTGGGGAGGGTAGTTGACCTTTGCGAAAGGTTTTCGAGAGAAAGAAGAGAGGTTGTAGGTTGAGGAATAAATTCGATTTTGTGCCCGAAATAGAAAAGCATGAATTTTCTTCTTTTTTCTATTTAGATTTATATTCAACTAAATTAAATGGAAAAATGATTACTTTAAGACAAAGATATCATTAAACAAAAATCAAAATTCTAAGGTTGTTGACATTTTCAACGGAATGCAAATAAAACACTACAAATCTCTACCAACTTCTTCAATTGATAGTCCTTTTTAATTCCTATAAGTCTTCAGCTGACTCGGACTACGTCAAAGTCTAAAGGCCAGCATTCTTAGAACGGGAAACTTCAGCTAGGATATATGTTGGGCAAACCCATTAATCACTTCCAAGTGGGAATTTAGTGCAATATATTAATGTGTATGTAAGAATATATAAAATTGAATTTGATGTCGTTTATAATGTAAATTAGTCCGATTTTTGCTTCTCAAGAATGCATTCGTTTTGGTAGATAAGAGCAATAATTCCGGGTGACAAATAAGAGCAATAATTCAATGGTCAAGATCAGCGATGGGCAAGATTGCTATGTTTTTAAACCTTCGAGGCAAAAATGATATCAAAAAAACTTCGGGTGTTGAATGCTCCTAGCCAATATTTCCGTGGCAAAATTGGTATTTAACCCTTAAAATAAATTTTCAATATTAGGATTTATATATCTTCCTAATTGTTTCATTAAAATACATATTATTCCAATTTAATTGATTCCAAGTATGTTCTCCTTCTCCAACTAATATGTATGGTGAAAATATACATGATTCATTTCTCTTTCATGCAATATATATGAACTTTCGGGTAACTTATTGTTACGGATTTTATATAAGGCCCATTAGCGATGCGGCCCAACAACAGTAGATCTATCGTGATCGCGGTAGATCAGATAAGATCACAACCAACCTACAATCAAGGAGAGAATCAAGGGAAATCTCTATCACAAATAGAGGGCCCATGAGCCCAAGACCACCAGTGCACTCTATACATACGAGTTAAACCTAAAGGTACACATCTTCTACACGGTCTACGCTCAGGCTATTCACATACAGCCGTCACGAGCATACGACCACCCCTTTGGCTAAACGCCTCATCTAATCCTCGAACTACGTGGACTTTGATCCCTCTTCGAAGTACGTAGGCCCTAGGAATCACTCCTAGGTCAAGTCCCAATCAACATCAGCATCCTAGCCCCTCGGGGCTAGACAATCTGTGTTCTACACCGAGCAGTGGCGCGGCCAGTGGGGATCTATAAATTTTGATTCCCATGACCAACGATGGTCCTAAAACGACAACACTTTTCACCTCGGCATAAATTTAGATGCCCTATTCTCATGGGTTTTCTTTTGTTTCTTCGTGTCTTCACATGATTGAGCAATGTGGAATGAAGGATCCTCATCCTCTCTCCGTGGGAACCCAGATTTGAGCGGGATTCTCATCCCCTCTTATTGGGAACCCGATTTGAGCCATCTTTTCTCCTTTTGGGAACCCATATTGAGCAATGTGGAATGAAGGATTCTCATCCTCTCTCCTTGGGAACCCGGATGGATTCTCATCCTCTGCGGGTGGGAACCCGATTTGAGCCATCTTTTCTCCTTTTGGAAACCCTGAGCAATGTGGAATGAAGGATCCTCATCCTTTCTCAGTGGGAACCCAGTTTAGCGGGATTCTCATCCTCTGCGGGTGGGAACCCAGATTTGAGCCATCTTTTCTCCTTTCTCCTTTTGGGAACCCAAATTGAGCAATGTGGAATGAAGGATCCTCATTCTCTCTCCTTTTGGGAACCCAAATTTGAGCGGGATTCTCATACTCTCTTCTTGGGAACCCGGATTTGAGCCATCTTTTCTCCTTTTGGGAACCCAAATTGAGCAATGTGGAATGAAGGATTCTCATCCTCTCTCCTTGGAAACCCAGATGGATTCTCATCCTCTCAGGTGGGAACCCAGATTTGAGCCATCTTTTCTCCTTTTGGGAACCCAGATTGAGCAATGTGGAATGAAGGATCCTCGTCCTCTCTCAGTGGGAACCCAGATTTGAGCGGGATTCTCATCCCCTCTTATTGGGAACCCAGATTTGAGCCATCTTTTCTCCTTTTGGGAACCCAGTTGAGCAATGTGGAATGAAGGATTCTCATCCCCTCTCCTTGGGAACCCGGATGGATTCTCATCCTCTCTCCTTGGGAACCCGGATGAATTCTCATCCTCTGGGTGGGAACCAGATTTGAGCCATCTTTTCTCCTTGGGAACCCACAGGATTATCATCCTCTCTCCTTGGGAACCCATATTGAGCAGGATTCTCATCCTCTCTTCTTGGAAACCGATTTGAGCCATCTTTTCTCCTTGGGAACCCAGGATTCTCATCCTCTCTCCTTGGGAACCGATATTTGAGCGGGATTCCCATCATCTCTTCATGGGAACCAGATTTGAGCCATCTTTTCTCCTTGGGAACCCAAATTTGGCAGGATTCTCATACTCTCTTCTTGGGAACCCAGATTTGAGCCATCTTTTCTCCTTTTGGGAACCCAAATTGAGCAATGTGGAATGAAGGATTCTCATCCTCTCTCCTTGGAAACCCGGATGGATTCTCATCCTCTCGGGTGGGAACCCAATTTGAGCCATCTTTTCTCCTTTTGGGAACCCAGTTGAGCAATGTGGAATGAAGGATCCTCATCCTCTCTCCGTGGGAACCCAGATTTGAGCAGATTCTCATCCCCTCTTATTGGGAACCCGATTTGAGCCATCTTTTCTCCTTTTGGGAACCCAGATTGAGCAATGTGGAATGAAGGATTCTCATCCCTCTCCTTGGGAACCCAGATGGATTCTCATCCTCTCTCCTTGGGAACCCGGATGAATTCTCATCCTCTCGGGTGGGAACCCGATTTGAGCCATCTTTTCTCCTTGGGAACCCACAGGATTATCATCCTCTCTCCTTGGGAACCCTGATTTGAGCGGGATTCTCATCCTCTCTTCTTGGAAACCAGATTTGAGCCATCTTTTCTCCTTGGGAACCCACGTGATTCTCATCCTCTCTCCTCGGGAACCGATATTTGAGCGGGATTCCCATCATCTCTTCATGGGAACCAGATTTGAGCCATCTTTTCTCCTTGGGAACCCAGATTTGAGCAGGATTCTCATCCTCTCTTCTTGGGAACCAGATTTGAGCCATCTTTTCTCCTTTTGGAAACCCGAGCAATGTGGAATGAAGGATCCTCATCCTCTCTCCGTGGGAACCCAGTTTAGCGGGATTCTCATCCTCTCGGGTGGGAACCCGGATGGATTCTCATCTTCTCTCAGGTGGGAACCCAGATTTGAGCCATCTTTTCTCCTTGGGAACCCAAACTGGGCAATTCGCACAAATTTAGATGCCCTATTCACATGGGATCTAAACGAAATCTTAAAAGGTTTCATAAAAGGACCTAAACAAAAATCTATCATGATCGCCAACGGATCGATAAGATCATAACAACCTACAATCAAGGAGATAATCAAGGGAAATCAGTACACCAAATCAAGATCCCTAACCCTAAGGTAACCTCTATATATAGTTGGTTAACCCGACAGTACACATCTTCTATCTCCTAAGCTCTCTCTCAATTGCATATACCGCACACGAGCACACACCCCACTCCCTTTGGCTAAATGCCTCCAAGTATCCTCGAACTACGTGGACTTTGATCCCTCTTCAGGGTACGTAGGCCCTAGGAATCGCTCCTAGGTCAAGTCCCAATCAACATCAACATCCTAGCCCCTCAGGGCTAGACAATCTGTGTTCTACACCAGAACAGTGGCGCCGACCGTGGGGATCTATAAATTTCGATTCCCATGACCAAAGATGGTCAAACTCCCCAAATCCTAGCGGCCAAACAAACAATTGCAGAGTTTTATAGTTAGGGTTTGGGATGTCAACATAGCAAAAAAAAAAATTTGGACGCATTTGGCTTCTGATCTACCTATGAATAGTGAATAGTGATGAGTACCCACGGGTCCGACTTGATTTGAGGTTAATACAATTTTATTGGGTGGGTTTGTAAATGCCACGGTTGCAGGAAAAAAAATTTGTAAAATTTACCGGATCGTAAGAGTCTCCGGCCGAGGTCATTCTCTCGGAAGACTTTCAAGAACTCCAAAGAGATAATAACCACCATCGCCGCCGCCTTCAAGTCTCAATCTAACCCTACGGCGGAGCATAATCCGAGATTCCATGGCAAGAGGTGCGATCACCTTAGCGTCCCGTTCATCGCAAGAAATTGGCAAGAGAAACGAAATAAAAATGCGAGTCTGAGAAGGTTTTCGGCGATTCAAGATCATACTTCCTGTTCGGAGCTTTCGTTTTCGCTTCCCTGGTCTTTTGTGGCTCAGTGGTTAAAGATATGGGTTCTTCATTGAAGGCGTTTTGGCTCTCCGACTATGGCCCTTATTATGCTTGGCTGAAAGCTGAATCGCGATCTGAGATTTGCGCTACAACAATCGTAACCTAGAATCATGAACTGAGTTCATACGGCACCAATCCAGATCTGAAATCGCGGCATCTGAGTCTAAATCAGAGATTGCGAACAGGGGAGAATTGAGATTAGAAACATCGAAAATCACATTCTTGAATCTCTGTGTGATTTCTGATCATACATCTTTCCGTCGATTTTGAAGCAATTTTTGTGGGGGCAACGCAGAAAAATAACCCAGCGATTGCTCCACCGTCAATGTCGTGAATTCAGTCACTCGGATTATCTTGGCCTCAATCTCAGCTGATGATTATCTGGGCTTACACCATATTGCCGACTTTTCTCAAAGAGAGACTATCCCGGCTTGATTCATACCTGAGTCTGGTATCCCGGATATCTCGGATGTGGAGCCTTGTAAGTCGCCACGGTGACGGCAATAAGATGACGAGATGATGAAGTCGGTCTACCTAGCCAACATTGAAGTACGAAAAGGATGCTGAGTTGATCTTCAAATTGTCATCTTCATGATCTTCACCTTCGTCAAAGCCCCTAACCGAAGCAATTCTAAATGGCCAGAAGGTTTGATTGATGAAGAATGTCAGAGGAGACTAGCAGCTTTTGGGCCCAACAATCTCGAAGAGAAAAAGGAAAGCAAGATTATGAAATTCTTTGGCTTTGTGGGAATATTACTCACTGAGACTGTAGTTGCAAGATCCTCTCCACATAATGGTTCCCCAAGTACACTTAAATATATGATTGGCGCAAGTTTCATTCCTACTTCACCTGAAATATTAGGAGCACGAGTAAGAACCTAAGGAGTGCCAAACGTTGGGCAATGGAGATGTTGGTTTAGCATTTGCATGCTCATAGCCATCATATCTCGTCTCCTATGGATCTCCAAAATAAATGTAAACAATGCTTCATTATTTGGTATGTTTTCTATAAATTACAACTGCCATTATTTTAAAGGATATTGTGTTGTCTGATGTATAAACATTGCAAATGCAAAATGACATATTTGGCGAGGATATTGAGCCTTGCACATATTATTCATATTGTTGCAATCGTCAACACCCGGCTTCAAGCACCTAACATTTTGGGGAAATTCTTTTTGAGGCACATGAGCAATATCTTGCATGGAAAATTAACCATTTTCATTGGCAACTAATGCATGGCCGTGATTGGTTTCCTTTTATTATACTTTTGGCTGAGTCTCTTGTTCTCAATGGCTATAACTGTATGTCAAGTTGATTCCACTACTTCGAGTTCTAGCTTATTCTCTCATAGCATTGGTCAGAAGAATATTATTGTTACTGTTGTTGTCACCAATGAAATCTCATTGTTGACATGGGTGTTCAATGGAAGCCCGGTATTTTCAATTCACTTTGGTTGCTACATTACAACTTTATATTGGACATATATCAATGCTTGATTTATCAATTAAATCATTCCTCATCTATGCCTAAATGTCTTCAGCAATTAAAGTTTTGAAGGCGGACCCCGGTTACACTGAATACTGTTAAAATCCCGGCTCCGTTTAAATTTGAAGGCAGACCTGTTACACCAAATCTGGTTAGGACCCCGCTCGCCAAAGTTTTGAAAACGGATCCCGTTACACCGAATCTGGTTAAAATCCCTACCCGAGTAAAATTGAAGGCATACCCCGGTTACACCAAATCGGTTAGGACCCCGGCTCGCCAAAGTTTTGAAGAAGGACCCTGCTACACCGAATCAAGTTAAAACTCGGGCTCCGTGTTGCACCAAGCAATCCCACCAAGAAGGTTACGACACCCATAATGGACAAACGAGTTAAGGGTTACGACACCCACAAATGGAGAAACAAATTCCGGGTCACGACACCCAGAACGGACCTCGGTTACACTTAATACGTGCATCAACTTGGATTGTTTCGATATGACAACCGTTATCGTCAATGCTAAATTTTGCATAAATTGCGGGGTACAAGATCTTATTCGTGGAGGTCAGAAACCCTGCTACGCTGAATCAAGTTAAAACCGGCTCGTGCCAAGTCTTGCCGTAAACAAAAGACGGACCCCGATTACACCGAATCCAAGAAAAATCCGGTTCCATGAAAAATCTTGAAGGCGGACCCTGCTACACCGAACTCGGTTAAAATCCGGCTCGTGCCAAGTCTTGAAGAAGGACCCCGATTAAACCAAATCTGGTTAAAACCGGCCCGTGTAGAGTTTTGCCGATAAAGTCATACGGTTAAATCCACGTTTCCATAACCAGTTCGAACCCGCCACACCGAAAGAATGCTTAAATCCGCCTTTCCATGGTCGGGCTGAACTCGGATAAACCGGCCGTGTTCCCTAGTTGGAACTCTGATACATTGAACAAAGGATGCCGAGGCCATCGAACCCGGCTTTCGGTCAAGCGAAGTCGTCACCGTAAGTTTTTGCAACTCGGTCGCTTCCAAGACTTCCTTAAATGACACGAGGGCCGTCATCGGCCTTTGTATTGACACCGAGGTCCATAAGGCCAGTAAATTCTACAAACCACGCAAGGCCGCGATTGTCGGTCGTGGTGTATACTTAGAATGCTTGGCAATGACGCTAAGTAGGTAGACCGACACCGAGGCTCACAAGCCTGGTAACCTCTACCAACCACGCAAGGCTGCGATTGTCAGCTGTGGTGTAAATTTTGATGCATCGAAATCGACACCGAGATATCGAGGCGGACAGTCATACCGGACCCTGATCAGGTCAAAATGCTTGAGTAGGCGTCGCCTTGGCGGCCCCAACTAAGCATGTGGCCGTCCACCCTTATTTTGGTTAGATACGGGAAAGACGACTCTGTCAGCGTAGCGGTATGCGTAAAATGTAAAACCGGTATACGTAACGTAAGACACCCCTACTAATACACCCTGCTCTCATCGCACCAGAGTACTAAGCGAGACTCTAATTAACGAAGGACCTGGGCCCGGTCTAGATCTTAACTACGTGCAGTCTATGCATAAAGTTAAAAGTACACAATGGACTAACTACTTGAATTTTCATTCATAAGGTTAATCATTCAAAAGTACAAACAAAACCGGCACCATACGCTGAAACAAAAGGACAAGGAAAAATACAGAAAGAACTTCAAGTCGTAGATTGTCATCATGACACTTCACAAGACACAGGACGCCGCCCCGGCTCATCGGACCTTGCAACGTTACCACGCACCTGTGGAAAGGAGCTCGGCAAGTCCTAGCCCGACGCAGACGTCGGGAGATGGGCAACACCTCGGATGACTTATCCAGACATCATACACCCCGTAGGTCAAAACCTTGAACTACCGGGCCGGGGGCATCTGCTACGGATTTTATATAAGGCCCATTAGCGATGCGGCCCAACAACGAGTAGATCTATCGTGATCGCCGTAGATCGATAAGATCATAACCAACCTACAATCAAGGAGAGAATCAAGGGAAATCTCTATCACAAATAGAGGGCCCATGAGCCCAAGACCACCAGGTACACTCTATACATACGAGTTAAACCCTAAAGGTACACATCTTCTACACGGTCTACGCTCCGGCTATTCACATACAGCCGTCACAGAGCATACGACCACCCCCTTGGCTAAACGCCTCATCTAATCCTCGAACTACGTGACTTTGATCCCTCTTCGTGGTACGTAGGCCCTAGGAATCGCTCCTAGGTCAAGTCCCAATCGACATCGCATCCTAGCCCCTCGTGGCTAGACAATCTGTGTTCTACACCGAACACTTATTATATTCAATTTCATAAATTCTAGGTTCTGATTTCATAATTACATTCATTATTACACAACTATAGCTTATACAAATGTTAAACAATCAATAAGTTGCTTTTAAAGTGGAACCAAGTGATGGTTATTGAATTATCGAAAAGGAAGTTTTAATATTACATTTTAAACTTCAATTTTAATTTATTTAAAATTTGCCCGGACAATATCTTGTCATGTGGTATTTAAAGGTTTCATTAGCATCCATTGTGAAAGCAAGGGTAACGTGCGTCCGCTTTGAGATCACTTGTTCAATATCACAAGACGTGGGAGGTGGAACAACTTTTCAGAGATAGAAATTCAAAGGTTATGTTGAGAAAGTTGAAATATAAAAACCATTCACGAAAGATCCCAATTTCAATGTCTTCCCGCAGCTGGGACCCCATGCTTCAAAAGTCAATTGACTTGAACTTTTCATGTTCCAGCAAGAAAAATCTCGATGCCTTGCAGCCCTTGATAATTTATAAGTGGTTGATAACTTAATTGGGCCATTTAAGAACACTGTTCAAATTGGTTAAAACTACTCCCTCCTCCAATGAATATAAAACTTAATTGACTCGTTTTTAGAAATAAAGGAAGCCAAATTTTTGTTTGGAGGGATAAATAAATTACATAATCATAACATATGTTGTATAAAATTTGGTTTCCTTAATCCTTTAAAAAAATCAACTGAGTCTTTTATAGTAAGGATGTGATGAAATAAAAATATGTAAGGTATGAACCTTTTTTCCAAGTATATCCTTATTTATAGAGGGTAAATAAGAGAGAGAAATATAGTAGTAGGGAGAGAAATTATGAATAAGAATGTATTTAAAAAAATGATGAGGAGAGAGAATTGAAACCCGTAAAATAATAAAAACACATTAATGTTCAAATAACCCTCAGTAAGATCTTATAAAATGGAGGTAATTAAAATTTCAGGTTCTTATAGGAAGAAAAAGAGGAAATACTAACTTATTCACGTGTCATCATTCAAGTTGTCTTTTGATAATATATATATATACGTGTTGTTAATTAGTTTACGTATTTGAAGTTTCCTTTCTTGCTCTCTAATCCTATATGCTTCTCTTTCTTTTAAACATCGATTGTCGCCACAACAAAATTTACATTAGTTCTTGGTGAAGTTCGGGGTAGACCAAGTGACAACTTACAAGATTATCATGATAGCAAATGAGTTGGTTATTTTGTTTGTTATAATCCATCACTGCTTCATGTTTTGTGCAGCCTCTGACACCATAACCTTTGACAATCCCATAAACGATGGCGAGCTTCTGGTTTCTAAAGGAAGAAAATTTGCTCTTGGGTTCTTCACTCCAGGCAAATCAAACTATCGCTATGTTGGAATTTGGTACTACAATTTGGAAGAGAAAACTGTTGTTTGGGTGGCTAATAGAGACAATCCCATGAATGACATCTCTGGAGTTCTCTCTATCAGCTCAGATGGAAATTTAGTTCTTCATGGTAATGATTCCAACTTGCACATCTGGTCTACAAATGTTTCTGTCACTGTTCCGAATACAAGAGTTATGGCTCAACTCACAGATTCAGGTAATCTTGTTTTGATTCAGAATGACTCCAAAACTGTTATCTGGCAAAGCTTCGATCATCCTACCGATACCTTGCTTCCGTATGCCGGAATTGGAGTCAACAAAAGAACTGGTCAGAGTCGGTTTTTGCAGTCATGGAAGACTGAGGATGATCCTGGTTCAGGAAGCTTCTCTGTTAGGTTCAATACTAGTGGGATATCTCAATTGTTTGTGGACAATAAAAATGCACCGTGGTGGCGAATCGGATCCTTCAACGGCGAAATGTATGTTGGCAATCCTTTTATGAAACAAGCAATGACAACTGATTTCAACATGACTATCTTGGATGATGATAATGAGATTGCGTTTGGATATAACCCCTTTGACAAGTCAATAGTTGTGCGAGCTGTGGCTGTTCAATCTGGATCATGGCAAGTGCTGGTATGGGATTCGAATAAGAAACAATGGAATCGATACTGGTATGGTCCAAAAGTGGATTGTGACATGTATGGTTCTTGTGGGGCTAATGGCAACTGTGACTCTTACAATTATGCCTACTTCAAGTGTTTTTGCCTACCTGGGTTTGAACCCAAAAATCCAACGGATTGGTACCAACGTTTCCATAGAACAGAGGGTTGTGTGAGGAAGAAAGGGCCATCCATGTGTGGGAATGGAGAAGGCTTTGTTAAAGTAGGAAGTGTTAAAATCCCTGATTTTTATAGTTCTTCAATGCAATTTGATGGTTTGAAGAAATCTGCTTATGATGTTTTCCCTTCATCGGGACCTTTTGTAATTTCAATTCCCCTTTGTTTTCCCCTCCTCTGTTTCTTGCTCTGCCTTTATGACTTCTTTCTTCCAACTTTTCGCAGCAAAATATGCTAGAAAACCAAAAGGAGGACTTGCTAACTTTGGGAAAGTGGGAATTGCAATGGCTTGTGTCGCTTTGGTTATTCTTCTTACGACCTTATTTGTATATTGTACTCGGAAGAGAAAAAGAAGAGGTAGCTATTTCATTTCATGTTTTACTTTTATGACTTCTTTCTTCCAACTTTATGGATTGTAATTATCTTCTTTCACTTAATATCGAAATCTTTTACTATAACCAAAAGTCATTGTGTAGCTAATTCTTTTTGCCTGTACTCATTTTTATTTGTTTCTCCACCATTGTCCTTACCCAATAGTACTTGATTTAGTGGTTAAGCAAACTAAATTCGAATCCACCTTGTTCAAAAAGACCCATGAGAGAGTCATCCTAATTGCTAGACTAAAAGTAATTAAGCAAACTAAATTCGAATCCACCTTGTTCAAAAAGACCCATGAGAGAGTCATCCTAATTGCAAAGCCTTGATTCAGATTAGTTGGTTATTCGGATACTAATATGATCTAGAAAAAGAGCCAAACACCAGATGGCCCAAAGGGTTATCAAGGAAAAAAAGAACATTATCCTTTGTTCTACTTCTTTGGGTTGTCTTCTTCATTGTTTTTAAGTCTTCTTTGTTAAGAGCAGCAATCGCAAGTCTTTGCTAATAGATTAGTCATTATTATGATTATTATTATTATTATTATAATTTGAATTAGAGGGCCAGTCACCACTGTCTTTGGTTACATGTAGGATGGAACTGTAGCCTCATGCTTTTAGAAGAGTTTTCATAGCACTACACCACAAGACTATTATTTATTTGTTAAAATACTCTATTCAGTCCTTGATGTGGATTTATTTAATTGTGGAATTAATCTTAATTCTAAATGTATGACCTATTTCTCATATATCTATCAATCTTTTCTCGTTTTACCCTTATTGATACTCCCTAAGCCATAATCATGTAAAAGAGAAATGGAGGGAACTAAGGGAAATGATTAGATTGTTTTAGGGGAAAATATGTCATATTAACTACTTTAATTAACTTTCTTAATATAATCAAATTAGGTAAATAGGTCTTACATTAAGGACTAATGTGAAAGCAGCGTATCCAAGCTCTGATTGAATTACCTCATCTAGAAAGTTTATTTTTTATAAAGGGTCTCAATGTATCTTTTGCCTTTTTCCTGAATATTACTTTTTCAAATGTTCTTAACTTCTTATGGACGCTTCACCTCGTTTTCTTTATATTCTAAGATGAAATTCCCGAAGAGGAATTTGAGTCAGATTCCCCAACAAATCAAGAACAACATGGTGAAAATAGAGCACAACCAAGCTTACCATTTTTCAGCACCAAATCATAATGACTGCAACAAACAACTTCTCAAATGACAATCAATTAGGGCAAGGTGGATTTGGTTCTGTATACAAGGTAAGTGAACCTCCCAAAATCCTAATGCTATGCAATTGGTAATGTCTTGCAGATCAATAATTAGCATGGCAATAGGCCCCGTTAATGTCTATTTATATATCATATTGGTTATACTATAGTATAAATTTTATGATATCTTGTAGGGGTTATTAGATAATGGACAAGATATAGCAGTGAAAAGATTGTCCAAAGATTCTGGACAAGGGATTCAAGAGTTCAAGAATGAAATTAAAGTAATTGCGAAGCTGCAGCATAGGAATCTTGTTAAGTTGCTTGGGTATTGCATTCATAAGGAAGAAAGGATGTTGATATATGAATACCTATCCAACAAAAGCTTGGATTTCTTTCTATTTGGTGCGTCTTCTTCTCATTCTCTTTCTTTAAACTGATATTGCTTTCAGATATCACACTTTCAATTAACATACCTCAATAATTAGAGAAGTGGGAATAAATTTATATACATAAATTTTAAAATCATGAAATTTGGATTAGACACGATTTCTAATGTATTATGCAATTGTTAAAAGGCAGTATTTTAAAAGGGCTCAAAGTATTCGTCTTCAATATGTATCAAAGACAGCTATACGAATCTGTAACTAATAAGACTTGAATGCCTATTGTATCAAACTTAATTTGGGTATTAGATAAAACTAGATTCACTTCCATGATTTTCAATGTTAATATTGTTTTGTGGTTCATTTCAGACACGAAACATAGAATGCCATTAGACTGGGAAACACGTTTTCATATTATATTTGGAATTGCTCGAGGTCTTCTTTATCTTCATCAAGATTCAAGGCTGAAAATAATCCATAGAGACCTTAAAGCTAGCAATGTTCTCTTAGATGGTACAATGAATCCCAAAATTTCAGATTTTGGCATGGCTAGAATATTTCGTGAGGATCAAATACAAGCAAGAACGAGACGAATTGTTGGGACATAGTAAGGACAAATTTCTTCCACATATTCTAATATAAAGAAATTGGGTTTCACAACAATGTTGTAACTATTTTTCTTATTTCAGTGGTTATATGGCTCTAGAATATGTAATGGTAGGACAATATTCAACAAAGTCCGATGTTTTCAGCTTTGGTATCCTTTTGTTGGAGATCATTAGTGGCAAGAGAAATACAAATTGGTAGAATGGAAGAGCATCCCAAAATTTGATTGGACAGGTAAGGCTAAGGAAAGCCATAACGCTAAACTTCAAACATAATCATTCATCTCTTCCATTTCCTCTCATATTTAACCTTGGAACATATTTTGTTAAACCATGGTGCCACTTTTCTTAGTAATATATAATACATGGCATTCACTTAATTTCCAGGTATGGGATTTGTGGAGAGAAGGAAAGGCCTTGGACATAATGGACTCAGCTCTTGGTGAATTATATCCTCTTGATGCAGCCCTGAGGTGTATACAAATTGGGCTCTTATGTGTACAAGAAAGTGCCTTCTACAGGCCATCCATTTTAGAAGTTGTTTTCATGCTTGGCAATGAAGTAAGCATACCCTCACCTCGCAAGCCTGCTTTCCTATTCAATTCTGAAATAGAGCATTTAGAGTTTTCAACATCTGGGGATCCTTCAGTAAACGAGATGACTACTTCAATCAGTGCTCGGTAAACATGACTTGGTAAATATGAGAGAAATGTACTTTATGATCCTATTTCTTGTTAATTATTACTTCTCTAGTCCTATATATAAGGCATAGTATGCCACAGAGAGACATTTTTCATAATTATTGTATTTTTATTCTCATTCGGTAAGTAAGTTTATATTAAACATGGATAAAGTTGGAAATGTGTTACATTTTATAGAAGAGTTAATAAAGTTTAAGGTTTTTTCAAGTCTATGTTAATCATGTTGAAAGTATCTTATAAATAGGATTATATAAGTATATACTTAGATTTTGATTATCCTAGTTACTTGATTTTGTGTCAACGTATATGTATTTACCCATGTTACTTGTATTAGTGACAGCTAAAAATACGTTCCTTTTCTTTTAAAACGAGTTGTATATGCCATACTAAAAAATGTAATCGCTTTATAGGGAAAGTTAATTCTTTTGGGATTATATAGTTTTCGTCAATTGTTGTTTCGCTCTCTATAGTTTATTTCTTTTTAACGTTATCACTATATCCAAATGTTTCCATGTTAATCCCATTAGTTTTGAAGCAATAAATTATCGTTCATTGCCCACCATGTTTCCTATATTATAAACATCATAAAAAGTAGGTGGAGATATATCGTCAAAACGAAAAAGGTGGAAATATGAAAACGAGGTCCACATGGCTGGCAGTATGATTATTTTACTTTGGACTATTGGGATGCAAAAAGATTCCCACTTTGTATTTTTCAAGTACAAAAGACTTATAATACTGTTCTCTATGATAATTAATGCGAGTCTAGGGAATTACCAAGAGTGGAGTTTTAGTCCCTGAAGTTGAGTTGTATCAATTATTGATTCCGTCTTTGAAGTTTAGCCTTTTTTTTCAATCAAGTATGTAGAAACTTTTATAACTTTTATGATATTGTTTTTTTTTTTTGGCCGTCGACCTTATGATACTATTTCTCTTTCAAACTATAAGTAATAATTGTGTTTTTACCAACTTCCTCTCTGTCGAAGCGTAGACATCTATCAAATTAATGTAGAGGCATGTGCTTTTTATGGTTTAGATGATAAATCTTTAGATCATCTGTTCCTTTCTTGTCCGTTTGCTAGAGACTGTTGGTTTGATAGTATTTTAGGAACTAGAATCGATTCTTCATAGGTTAGATCATTATTGCAATGGATAACCATGGGGTGCAAGCTTCAACTGATGTTGGTAATTTTATTTCTTTTTACCCTTCTATATTATGGATTCTTTGTGGTTTGCACGTAATAGTACTTGTCATGCAGGGCGAAAATTCTCTCCTATTTAAGTAATGCAGATGGCACAAGCCAGGGCAATTGCACATATTGCTTCACTTCAGCAGAAAAACGGATTCAACAATAGCTTGGCAAGAAGAAGAATGCAATGATTTATATCCCCAATCACTACGACGATGCCATGGACCTAGATGGAACGTGGTATTCAAAATCAAAACAATTCACCCAAGAAAGCATTCCATTCATATTATGAAAATTCGGGTATGTATATGTATATGTATATGTATATGTATATGCTATGGTAGAACATAGCTTTAAGTGCTACTATGAAAATTTGGGTCATTGTAGAATTTGTGGGAAGTTTGATATATAGAGGAGACTTTCCCCGAAATTTTATAAGGGACTTAATATTTTGATTATATGAGGTGTGCTATTATATATGAATTTAAAATGGTTTAAGTATGCTTAGGATTATTCTTCTATTTATTATTTTTTAATGGTATCATGTGTATTATTTAATATATGGATATAAGTTTAAGACTTTAAGAATGTGACTCCACATATTTCATGCTAGTCACCCCTTAGTTTTTAGGGCATAACATAAGTATTCTTATTTAAAAGATAAAAATGATAATCATATATATATATATATATATATATATATATATATATATATATATGTATGAAGGTGGAGTTCTAGAAAAAGTGACAAATAAAAGGAGGGGATTAAAAACAAAATTATTTGATGCAACTCTTCTTAATTATTCTCAAAAGTTTTTTGAGCTTTCCTCATGGGTCTCATTCTTCTTATGCCAAGGGTTTTGTTCTGCCATTGCAATTCTCATCCTCCAACTGCCATGGGACTTCACTCTGCAGCTCCTTCCTCTTGTGATTTTTTCTCATATAAGCTTTCATTTTTTTTTTTTTTTTTAATTTACGTTTTTAGTTTCATTTAATTTTAATATAACGAGAGCTTCCAAGTTGAGTCTCAAGGTCATTTGTGATGCCCTGAAACCTAAAGGGGTGGACTCGCACGGAATATGAGTGGACTCACATTCCTTAAGCCTTAAACTTAAAAAAAAAACATATGATTCAAAATATATGGATATTACCTATAAATTACATGGAGCATCTAGCTCTAAATATTAATAGAAAAGTCTAGGGCTATGATTACATCAACTACTAGCACCTCATGATGTATCAACGATCTCTACATCATTAAAGAGGCCCTTCATCGCTATGTAGGAGTTACATGGTCGGCAATATTATGCAGAACCAAACATGTTCCATTGAGTTAGTCCCTTAAACACAACTGCCCTCTGTTCCTTCCACCTTGCAAGATATCCATATGGGAGATGACTTTGTCAGAGATGCTCCCAAGATTCTTTCATTTAAAGATAAGCTCCTTAACCATTCGGAGGAGGAGGATGAGGATATTGTCCTCAACCAGGGAGACATCTCCATTGGTTTGAATGAGAAAGTTCCAACTGTTGATTTTTCTTCCCACGTCATTGATACTCTCAACAAGAAGATGGGATTATTAGTAGTAGTTAAGTTGTTAGGCGGAAATTGGCTACCGCTTACCTTCGATCACAACTTCAATCCTTATGGAAACCCTCAAGTCAAATTAAGCTCATCGATCTCAATGATGACTGTTTCTTAGTGAGATTCCAGGAAGATCTCGATTATCAGAATGCTCTCCTGATAGGCCCTTGGATGATCTTTGGACACTACCTGACTGTTCAACCATGGACACTTGCGTTTAAACCTCATGAGCACGTGGTTAACCAGATGAAGTTGGATCGTGCCTTATGTAATCCCTGAGTGGATTCTCCTCTTCCCTGGTAATATGGTCAGCCACCTCCCAAAAGTGCTCTCTGACCATAGACCCATATCAATTTCTTTGGGCCCTATCAGCCGGAGCTAGTCCACACCCTCCTCGGTTTAAGTTTCTAGCATCTTGGATATGTCATCCAGTTTCCAAGGAATTGTTCGGTAATTTGGCACTCCGGCTCGATCTCCGTCTGCATCGATATGTTCAAGATGGAAATCCAGCGATGGAACTCGATGTTTTCGGTGGGATCGGAAGAGGAAAAGAAGGCTATTACGTCGGATTAACGGTATCCAATCGAGACTTGAACTCCACCTCGATGATCCCCCCAATGATTTTCTCATCGATCTGGAAGTGTCCCTCAGAGAAGACCTTGAAGAGGTTTGCTTCCAGGAGGAGCTCTTGTGGATTCAAAAATCTTCCTCTGATTGGGTGTGCTTAGGGGATCGAAACACCAATTTCTACCATTTAAAATCGCTGATGCGGAGAAAGCGAAATCAGGTCTCCCAACTGAAGATGCCAAACGGAACGTGGTTAAAGGACGAAGATTAGCTATCTACCTTTGCAAGGCGAGTTCTTCGTGGATCTTTTCTCCCTTGAGGAGCCTTCCTTTACCCCTTTTCCCCTTAATGGTGCCTTTCCGCCGCTTGCTTCTCAACATCGATTACTATTGGAGAAACAGTTGACGATGGAGGAAGTCAGGCAGGCTTTATTTGAGATGAAACCTCTTAAGTCTCCGGGGCTGGATGGTATTCATGCCCTCTTTTATCAGTCTCAGTGGTCCGTGGTCGGTCCCGGTGTCTTCGACTTTGTTCATCGGATGTGGTTATGCAATTCTTTCGAGCCCTCTCTCAATCATACTATGCTTGCTTTGATCCTGAAAGTGAACCAGCCCTCTCTTATCAGTGAGTTTAGACTGATTAGCCTCTACTCAGTGTTATACAAAATTATATCCAAGACTGTGGCTAATCGATTAAAAGCAATAATGCATGATTTAATAGGCCCCTTTCAGTCTAGCTTCATTCAGAGCAGGAGCATCATTGACAACAATTTAATTGCTCAGGAAGTAATCCATTCCATGAGGGGGAAAAGGGAAATCTGGATGGATGTAAAATAAAATAGATTTGCATAAAGCTTTTGACAGGCTTCGTTAGGACTTTATTGCGAGATACTCTTAAGGATCTTGCATCCCTTGCAACCTAGCTAGTCTAATTATGAATTATATATCTTCAACCTCCATGCAAGTCCTTTAGAATGGGAAGCTTTCTAGCCCTTTTTCCCCGAGCGTGGGGTAAGACAGGGGAGATCCCCTTTCTCCTTACTTATTCATATTGCGTATGGAGCGCCTTTCTCATTTAATTGAGGCCAAGGTCAACTCTGTGGATTGGCAAACCATCCGTTTAGGTCGGCGAGGTGTCCCTCTTTCCCACCTTTTTTCGCTGATGATCTGATCCTTTTCTGCCAAGCTACTTCTCAACATGTTTCTCTGATCAAAGAAATGCTTCATGATTTTTGTCTTTCTTCTGGCCATCTGGTGAGTCATCCCAAATCCAAAGTCTTTTTCTCAAGAAACGTGGACTCAAGGGACTGCAAAAGAATTTGTGATGACCTGGGCTTTCAGAAATCTGACTCCTTAGGGAAGTACTTAGGAGTTCCCCTGTTAAATGGAAGAGCCACCTCTATTACGTACCGGTATATCCGGATGTCGTTCGCTTTAAGCTTCTTTGGATGGAAAAGCCGAAAATATTGAGAAATTAATCCATAAATTCATATGGGGATATACTAATGATCATAAGGGTATCCATTTGGTCAAGTGGGATGAGCTCTACCGACCTACTAAGCATGGGGTGCGGTCTTCTCAAGCTTGAGTCTCGAATAGAGCGCTCATGATGAAGCTTATCTTCAAGATTCATTCCCAACCGGGTTCTCTATGGGTTAGAATGTTGAAGCAAAAATATGCCGTTAAGGATCTCGGAACACTCCTTCTCGGGCTCGCATGTCTTATTTTTGCGTAACTCGATTAAGTCAAAGAAAGAGGCCTCTATACATCAAATGGTTGCCTGGTGATGGAGGCTCGGTTAAATTTTGGGATGATTTTTGGGTAGGTGATCTTGGTCCCCTTAAGAACCTATCTTTCTCCCTTGTCTCCTCTTTGGATCTCTCGAAGCCTATTTCTGATTTTGTGAAGAATGGTGGCTCTTGGAATTTGGAGCTCCTCCAAAGATCACCTTCCTCCGAAGTGTTGTAGGCTATTTCCTTGATTTCCATTCCTAGAGCTCCCACAGCGGCATCCTGCTTGTGGAGTTTAGTTAGTAAAGGTCAATTCACTACCAAGTCCGCTTACAGTGCAATCGAGACTCTGAATTGGAATGATCACACCACAATCTGGTCCCTAATGTGGAAACTTCCAATGGCTCAGAGGGTTAAGACGTTCATTTGGCTTCTTCTCAAGGGGAATTTGTAACACCCCAAATTCCATACCGTTTAGTGTGTTCATTGACATGTAGTTTTAGGAAAATCAACGAGTTTGAGGTGCTACATCGAGTCCCGCAAACGGAGAGCATGCACTAATGTTTGGACAATGAGTCACGATATAAAATACCCGGGCATATCTTTGGTTAAATTGAAAATCCCGAAGGAATATTCATGTGATACAATTATCGAAATATGTATAATTACAATTCTTGACATAGTAACTATACAACCTTAAATCAAGCCTTAACTAGGCTTGTGGCTTAGAATCCAACTTAATTAATCAAACGCATTGGCTAGGACGGATGTTAGTCAAGTGAAAGTCTCACCGTCTTTCACGACAACTTATGACCGAACCACAAGACCAACCCTTCCTTAGACACCAAACTTTATTGAAGTAACTTTATTGAATTCATACTAGAAACTAAGCCTCTATTGTCCTTCTTCAGACTCTTGTCTCGGCCGGTGCCTTTCCACGGCTTCGTCCATCGGTGCCTCTCTCACGGCTCCGTCCATCGGTGCCTCCTTAGGTCCGGGTTTCTTTCCCAAACTATTAGTCAAGGTGAGATTCAACCGAAATTGAACTCCAGTACTTGATTAACCTCTATAGCAGATATAACAATATATGATAGATATTCACAGTTTGGAAAACAATCAATCATGAATCAAACAATCATATATAATCATACAAGATATAGACGATTAAAGTTACCGATGCGAACGTACCTTTCACCGTGTATTTAGTAATATGTCCGACCTTTGAATCCGACTCCAGGACTTCCGGATATCCTATACATTATCGTCGGATTATTATATGATATCGTAATTAATATCATATTGCTTAGAATAAAATCCTAAAGGTTTAATTTACCTTTCTACCCTTGGTAGATTCATTATTCCAATTTTGCCCTTCTATTTCTTCAAGAACGCAATCTTGACATTATACTCAGATTTTTCACTAACTTTGAAAAAACATAATTAATTCTAAAAAACTTCGTTTTTGAGTGCTTCAAAAATCCTCATGACCCTTGATATATCTATGTTCATGGAAAAGTATTTCCAGAATCTATAACATCAAGAATCATTCTCAGGTTTTGTGTTTTCAAACCTTTGTTCAGATTTAATCCCGAGAAAATAAGGCTTATTTTCAAATCTTTATATCTCCTTGACCCGAGAGATCAAAACGTTTCATAATTTATATATTTGGAAATACCTGGATGTATAATTTATTTATGTAACATGTCATGATTTTTGAAGATCATTTCATCATAAAATAATAGCCTCAACGGTTTGACTCAGAAAACTTCTAACTGTAAACTTTGCCAGAATTTCGCTAGTTTGATCTTCAATCTTCAAGAACTTTGCTATACCACATTCTTCATCTAATTTTCAAAGTAATAACATTTTTAACCATAAAAATATGATACCAAAACTACTTTGGAAGATTAAAGATCAAAGCATAATCTAACTACAAATTCAAAGACTAAACTCAAGAACTTACTTGAACCTTGCTTCTACTTCTTCAAGCTTCTCCACACTCACTCTCTACTCACTATATTCAGATCTTGTTGCTTGTTTTGGTGTGAAGATTATGAAGAGAGTTGCTCTCTATTTATAGGAAAATTCAAGAATCTAAACCTTTGGATCATTTTTTCTTATCAATGGTTCATATGATTCTTGGTTTTCATGAAGACACAAATTATGGATAAGAGGTTCTCATTGGTTCATCTTAATTACATAGGATTTAGCCTTTTTCCTTTATTTATCCTCTTCCATGCATTTAATAAGATGCCACAAGATATCCCATGTGCTTGTTTATTAATATCTTGGATATTCTTTGCAAAATCCTATCCAAATCTTATCTCATTCTTTCCCCATGTGCTGGACATTTTGTGGACTCTTTACAAGTCATTGGATGCGTGTTTCTTGTGTCTTCATCCAATGGTTTAAGCTTCGAATTGGTTGATTAATTTCATGAGGATTTAGCCTAATTAGGTGATTAATTGGGACCATTGGATTTAATTTGTGTTTGTTTAAGTTCAATCTTCACCCTTAATCCATGGCTCAAGTCTCCCATTGGTCAAATGAATTACCTAAGGATTTAGCTTATTTTTCTTGATTTTTCATTGGCTAGTTACCATTGTTGACTTTTCAAAGCTTGATTAAAGTTTAATTAACATCTTAATCAAGTGATTACTTCCTCCCCCTTGGCTGCACGTTTTTATGGCTCTTGGGAAGATTTTGTAAGCTTTAATTAACTCCTAATCAAGTGACCCTATTTGCCACTCTACCAGTGAAAATTTAGACCACGTGTTCAAGGGATGCGGCACAGCCTCCACGATCTGGAGGAAAATCTTGCCCCTGGATATGATTCATGATTTCTTTGGGATGAGCATTCGAAGCTGGCTGACCCGGATCATCCAATCGGCTTCCCTAAATACTTCCTGGAAGATTGGGATTTGTATCACTTGTTGAAAACTTTGGGAAATTCGTAACAAAACGATTTTTGCTGATGGAATTTTTACCATTGACGGTATTCTAGCTCAGATTAAGGCTACAGTAGTTCATACTCAAAAGTGCTTTACCAAGTTTAATCTCCTTTTGTAATTCCTTTTTGGCTTCATAGGAATTAGTCTTTCTAGATTTTAGCTCATTCTGTAATTTGTCTGTTCATTCTTGTAATCTTTTTGATCATTATTAATGGAATTCCTTTTCACTCAAACAAAACCTAGAGATAAGACGAAACCTCCTCTTTTAGCGTCCCAACATCTCCGGCTTCCTCTCCACCATGTTCTCTGTCGAAGGCTGCAATACATATTCGACTTTCTCTCTACCAAGTTCTCTGTCAATGGCTGCGACATCCAGCGACCAAGCTTCCAGCATCAGCAACTTGTTCTTCTCTGTCAAAGGCTGCTACGACACCAGATCTAGCAACCAACCCAGATCTAGCCTCCACGTATCTCACATTTCTTTTGTTTTTTGGTTATTAATCATTTATGTTAAAGTTAGACGACTTCCTTAGAGTTGTTTTCGTCTTTCTTGGCCTTCAATTAAGTTGCAATGTCAAAAAAGATTGTTTAGCACTTGGAACCCATTCGGTTTATTTTTTATGCAGTTGGAAGATCACATCAGTTCTTGTTGGAGGTATGTTTCTAAATTATTCAGGCCATAGTATATATGCGTATACGCTTAATATTTTACAAATGAATGGCTATGATCATATTGGAGATTAATGGCTGAGATTGCATTTAATCAAAATGACACCGTTTTGAGGCAATGGAGACTAAATGGGGGCACTAAGCAATGGAGACATCCTTTGCCATCTTCAACGCTAGTCAATTCTTTGATTTTGAGCACCTATTGTTCATAAAGTTTAGCAACCCAATCTATATATGTTAAGATCACGTTTGTTAAATAAGGTTTGTTGAATCATATGTTATGTCATTTATTCAAGTTTTTATAATTTTCAATTTTTATTATATTCTAATTTTCATATTTATATTCTGAAATTTGCCTAATTTTTTATATTTACTTATTTTTATTATATTGGGAAAATACCCCTTAGGGTCCAAGTAACCAAAAATTTGTCAAAAAAGGTCCAAGAAAAAGTTAGTACAACATTATTTCAGAAAAAAGTCAAAAACGGCCTTAGGACCTTTTCTGATATTATTTCATAAACGTTAACAACTATATTAGTACAACATTAACAACTAAATCAGTAGATGTTAACAACAATATCCTAACTGTAACACCCTACTTTTGTAATCAGTGTACAAGTATAAGCTAGTGGAATAATATGACGTTTGAGTACAAATTTTAGTTATTTTCCTTGTGCGATTTACCCTGTGAATTGTTTTATGGACCCTAAGGAGGTAAGCCAGACCCCTAATTAAAAGTAAAGATTCCAAAGTAAAGTTAAGAAGAAAACCCTGCTAGATACATGGTAACTTGTGAAGGAAGAAAGCACAGGGAAGTGTAAGCCAATATAATGTATAAGTGACAAGAGGTATGTGTAAGACGCGGACCCCGACCCTGTGGGACATGGTATGCGTGTCCAACCAGGGAGAGGGAGAGAGAATGAGTATCTGGACCACGAGCAGAAGATAAAGTCAGTAGTAGTGATGATTCGTCGGACACTTGGCGTTACAGGGTCAAAAGTTGGATTTTCAGGTAGTACGTAGTATGAGCTAGTTGGAAGATACTGAAAATATGGATTTCTTGCTCCCCAAGGCACTATATTTCGACCAGTTGTGGTTAGGGAGAAGAGACTGTTGATCCGGGCCCACACAAGTCCAATCGAGTGGCACGAGTTACAAGGAAAAGTGTAACCAGCAAAAAGGTAGATGAGCGGGACCGATTAGGGTTTTCTGGAGATAGGCCCAGACCCCTGGATACAGGGAGAGGGCGAAAATTTAGTGGGCCAAAGGAGAGAGAAAAGTAACTTGGAGGGAAAGTAGAAGGTCACATCAAGTAATAATGAGGAGAAGATATAATGGGTCCCACTGACTTGGAGGAAAAGCATACAAAATGATTGTTTTACCCCTGAAGTGTTATTTTAATTACCGGACAAAAACCTACACCCAGTGACTCCAAAAACCACCATCAAGGGAAATTTGGGAATCTAATTTTTGGGTATAAAAGGCGCCACCCATATGCCAATAATTCTCTAGAATTCTTGAGAATCAAGTCAAGGAATTATATTTTAATCCGAGACATCCTTCTGACCAGTGGATAATAACCAAACTTGGATAATAGCCCTAACCCTTGGAGTCTATAAAAGGGACCTCACTTTCTCATTTTCTCCTACCCAAGGAAAAGCTTAAGGTTCTGGAAGAAGGTGCTCAGCTGAAGGTGGTGATTCAAGAAGAAGAGAATGTCATCCACAACCGAAATTCCAAGGTAAGCACATAATCGGCAATCTAGAAATTCTTGTTTTTGCCCTATGTTGTTTTTCATGGAGTTGCAATAGTATTCTCATATTTTTAAGGTTTAAAATGAGTCCAAAAATTTACTTTGTGTGGGGGTAGGTCAAGGTTATCTATTTCACACACGAAAAACCCTAAGACAAAAAAATACGTAAATCTACCAACTCTTACGGTTTCTGGGCAGCGAATGGAAATCGATGGTTTTGAAGTAGTAAATGAAGTCCATTTTCTCTGAGATTTTACATGGTGAAATTAGACATCATAGTGATGATTTGGGTATAATATTTTGTGTCATTTTGATCTCCCAACTGAGATTTATTTACTGTTGAAAATGACCCAAAAACCTGGACTTTGTCTCAGACCAGTGCCTAGATTTTGGTTATAATAAATGGATAAGAACCCAGGTGACCTTGGAAATTATTTTTCCTATAAACTAGACATCCTAAGGGTTCAATTTCCACTAATTTCATGTTAATACTATTTTTTAGGAATTTAAAAAAATCGGTGAAGTTGGGTCAGAGGTTCTGGGAAATTCTAGAGTTAGGCGAAATTTATGGAACTTGAAGTAAAGTTTGTACTAGTGATTGAAAGTCTGATATTTCTGTTGGAAATTATGCCCTAGGGGCAAGTCGTTGTACTTTAGACATTTATGTTATTTAAATTATTCTCTTTTAGTTATCATTTTGTTTGCATGTTTACATTGATAATTATATCCCTGGATATATCTAATAGATTATCCTAAATGTCCATGGTCGGTCATCTACGCGGGAGCGAAGGTGAGTGTAATACCCTAAAAATCTCACTTATGATAGGTGACACATTTTGGTAATTTTTAAAATAATACAGAGTGCATAAATTACCAATGTCAATACAATTGTTGTGAGAAAATGATTAATCTTAATTAAGAAAATTGTCAACAATTAGTAGGTGATTAATTAAATAATTAATTGCTAATTGTTTAGGCATGAACAAAGATGATATCCAAAGTTAATTGTATTTAAACCCTAATTGAATATCAATGGTTAGTAAAGGGTCAAGATTGAATCTTTTAAAACTAATCTAATGGTTTTAATTAATTGAACCTTAATCCATGTGATAATGGATCAACCAATGGGAGAATTTCTAGCTAAAATATATAAGATAAGGTGGGATAATTAAATAAACAAAATGTGAAATAAATTAAAAGGGGGAGGGGACAAATTTTGGAGGAAAAAATGGAAGAGGGATTAATGTGAAAACGGTTAAGGATATTTAAAATAATATCATGATATTTTTGGGAAAAAGAATATATTTGTTGAAAAAGCATATAGGATAAATGAGAACCGATAGAAATAAAATCCTATCTTGAAATCCTTGGATTAAGTAGAAAACAACTGGACATATTATGAATCAGTTAATTTTTGTCCCGAAGTTAGTGTTAGCCGAAGTCATTTCCGTAACCGACGGTGTTTGTCTTAAAATGATCAGCAGGCTAGGAAACACCCTTAATGGGATTATAAATTTTTTTAATCCAAATATTTCTCAAGAGAAAGAATAGATCTCCAAGACTACGTCGATGAATTTTTGAGATTAGTTAAGATTACACGATTAGAACACCGAACAGGGGATTTTATCGGGTAAGTTCATAAAGTGAAGGGATGACATAAGGGGATGACATCATTTTGTTGAAAACAAGGGGGGGAGGTCGGCATCTATGTGTATGGTGGAGATCAAACCTTGACAAAAACCTTGATCCTAAGGCTAGAATTCAAGATGGAAAAGTGCAATTTTGCCCCCAACAAGGTCTATAAATTGGCCTCCCATTTGCTCTTCATTATTCACCAATTCACAAAGCAATTCTAGAGAGAATTTAGAGAGAAGTGAGAGCAAGAAGGTTGAAGGAAGTTCTTCAAGGGTAAGTTCTTCGGTTCTTAGTTTAGTTCAGTAGTTCTTGAAGTTCTAGGTTAAGTTCATAGCTTATGTTGTTTTGATCTTTAGTCTTCCAATATATTGTTGATATCATGTTTTATGATTAAAAATAGTATTTATTTCAAAAATATGATGAAGAAAGAGATATGGCAAAATTTTGAAAGATTAGAGTCAAAGTAACGAAGTTCTGGTGAAATTTCGCCGATTAGTGAGGTCAGGGGTAAAATGGTAATTTGGGACAAAAATGTCCGTTATGATGATTGATTATTAATGAATACGTTGTTACCATTATAGGATAAATGTGATCACGTTTCGATCGTCACACGTACCGTATATCGTCAACGAAGGTACGTTCGCGTACTGTAACACTAACTCTGATGGTTATTGTATGCGTATATGTGCTATGTGTATTGTACGCTTATATGTGGTAGCTGATAGCTCTGTTGTATGTTATGTACTGTCGATATGTTTACGATTGCTAAGGGCCTAGGTGCTGCCGGGGTACGCTTCAGGGGGAGGCCTAGGTGCTGCCGGGATAAGCTTCAAGGGGGCCTAGGTGCTGCCAGGGTACTCTTCAGGGCGGCCTATGTGCTGCTGAGATACGCTTGTTTGTGTGATACATTTGTTGTGCGTTTATATACTGTTAATATTATGATTATCTGTAATACATATGTGTGTATGTAAACATGAGGTTAACCGTTACCTGAGGTCCGGATGCATTGGACCTCAGCTCTTAACATAGCTTCAGGGTCGGGAGGACCAAGAACCGACGACCGAGGATAAGGGCAAGCAGCACGCTTAGAGATCTGGGTGAAGACTTCTTTCTGTTATGTAGTTACGTTTATGTTAGACACTCAGATTAATGTACTGTTACGACAATTAGCCAGACCCACACAGTAGGCATTTTGAATATATGTATCAGTTACTCTCTTGCTCCGATGCTCTACTCTGATGTTTTAATGAAAGAAAAAAATTATTCCGCTTTTGAAAATGGGATGTTACACTTTTGGTATCAGAGCAGTTGTCCTGGCATATATTTGACTAAGTTATTCCAAACCTTTTGGTGCCGAAGGCAAGGCTAGTCTATGTGGGTCAGCCAATTAGTCGCCGTGAACTCGGTGAGGCCCCCATGATAGACACTTACCTAGCATATTGGTTTGAGTAACGGAGTTAGGCTCTACGCCTTTTTAAAGAGCATGTTATGAAAACGAGTACTGATATAGGCCTAGGTCGGTGTACCACCCTATTTCGGTATACCAGTTTGAACTAGTATACTATCCTGAACCGGTGTACCACCCTCTGTCGATGCATCACTCTAACCCAGGGCCGGTGTATCCATCGTCTGTACTTATATCGATATCAGTCCCTGATACTTCTGATAATCTTGATAACCCTGATAATTCACATCACTCATCGGTAGGCGACAACTTCGACTACCTGGAGATCAGAGATCTTGATATCGACTCTGACGCGCACTCGATAACTCGATAATTCGATAACCCCGATAATCTCCGCTTGTACCGGACGGTAATACCATTCTAGCACAGAGCTTATATGTGAAGCTGGGCCATACCGGACGAAACTCTGTGACTGACAAAGATAAATACATGCGGTATTTGACCCATGTTGAGAACTTCTATCAGAGGAACCATTACATATTTCCGTACTCTTCCGGAAAATGGATTAGATCCACTTTTCATCATTTTCCTCCTACCCATTTTTGAGTGTAAAGATCCAACGAAATTCTGAACGAGGGAAATATTACGGGTGTCTGTTTGTTTGTAGTGTAAATACTAAGTGCGATAAAGTCTAAGTGCAGTGTAAATACTAGTGCGATGAAGTCTGTGATATACTAATCGTTGTCCTCCTTATATACATCTAACGTTTTCCATAATAAAGGACAAATAACAAGTTATGGCAAATTAAGAGGAGCCGGAGCTCCCAGAGGCCGAGGCAGGGGCCGAGGCAGAGGGCGAGGTAGACAACCTCAGATGATTCCAGTACCAGTAGTAGATCCTGAACGGCCAGTTGAAGAACCAAACCAACAGATTGCTTGGCAAGAGGTAATGACCGTAGTACGTGAACAAAGAGAGATGATAGAGGAACTTCATGCAGAAAGGCAAGCGGAGAGGCAAAGACACGAAGCTGAAGCTGAGAGTGGAGAAGAGAGTGAAGGAGGTGATAGACAAACCGAGGAAGCTGAGGGATCAGAAAGATCCCAGTCACCACCAAGACATGGGAGAGCAGTGGTGAACTTACCTCGACCACCCAGAGATGTCGACACTTCACAGTATTGGGTTACTCAGTTCTTTAAGTTGAAACCTCCAGTTTTCCAAGGAAATCTAGAAACGGTTGAGGATTGGTTGATGAAGTTGGAAAAGATCTTTGAAGTAATGGAATGCCCGAAAAATCGTAAAGCTCAACTAGCGATATACAAGCTAGAAGGAGACGCAGACCGTTGGTGGAGAGTCATGGCAACAACACTACGAACGCACTATTGTCCCGTTACTTGGGAAAAATTTCTGGAGAAGTTCAACGAGCAGTACTTTCCTCCCTCTGTACAAGTGACCAAGGAGTCAGAATTCCTCCACATCCGACAAGGTCATGAAGAGACATTCGATCACTACTTTGCCCGGTTCACTAATCTATCACGTTATTCGTCACACCCGATATGGCAAACATACTAATATACGGGCTCAAGTACGAGATTAGGGAAAGATTGGTACCCAGCGGTTTTCGGAATTGATTCAAGCGGTAGAGTCATGCCGGTTAATTGAGCGTAACCTAAAGGAGCTGCGTAGATCCTGGAGTTTCAACACTAGCAGTGCAGGTCGTAGCGAGGTCAGCCATGGGAATTCCTCGCAGAAGAGAGAGGCACCATGGAGTAACTCCCAAAGAGAAAGCAAGATGTCGTTCCAGTCTGGGCAGCAGAACAACCCAAGAATATCGGGGAACCGACCATGTCCAAAATGCGGGAATTACCATCCTGGTGTTGCCTGTGAAAGGAGACGGGTTTGCTCCAGATGTCGGAAGCCAGGACACTTTATCGTGGACTGTCCTGAGAAAGCTACGGAGTTAAGGCCACAGAACTCAGGTCGAGTGTACGCACTAACCAGTACAGAGGACAGAGAACTTCCAGAGATGGTCCAAGGTGTCCAAGGTACTATCTCCCTTAGTAGCGAATCTTCTCCAGGCATTGTACGATATAGGTGTTAGTCATTCGTTTAAATCATATGATTACGCAAAACACCTCCATAACGCGTTCCATGTTTCTTAGTTATTACAATCCGACCGCGATCGTGTCATTGAGTATGAGGTATCTTATGTTGCCATGGTGTATGGGCGCCATGGAAACAGTTAAGGTATCTTGTGTTGTCATGGTGTATGGGGGCCATGGAGACATATATGATATCTGGTGTTGCCGCGGTGTATAGGCGCCACAGAAACACTATATATCAAAGTACGACATGACAAGATCTTTGTAGGTGAGCCAGAGCAAATTCTCGATCACCGAGAGAAACGACTTAAAAATGTTCTGATAGAATAAGTATCCGGAGCGTATGGTCCAGAGTCAAGTTAGTGCAAAGGCTAGATAGTATAGAGTAAATTTCAAGGGAGAAAATTTATTTAACGGGGGGAGAAATGTAATACCCTAAAAATCTCACTTATGATAGGTGACACATTTAATTAAACAATACCTATTGGAAATAGGTGAATATGTGGTCTCAAATCTTGTATGAGATTTATCTTATTTTTCTAGGGTAATTTCTCTTGAAATTAGAAGAAATAAAGTGCCAAAATCCCTAAGTGAATTTAGGGGTCATAAAATACCCTGAGAATGTTATAATAAATCTTAAGAGGCAATTAAATATTTATTAAAAGTAGGAAAGTATGTTGTCTCTAATTTAGGTAATTTATGGGATTATTTTCCTTGGAAAATAATTAGGCAAAATTTAATATTATTTTGGGGATCATAAGTTGCCCCATGATTTTTAAAATAATACAGAGTGCATAAATTACCAATGTCAATACAATTGTTGTGAGAAAATGATTAATCTTAATTAAGAAAATTGTCAACAATTAGTAGGTGATTAATTAAATAATTAATTGCTAATTGTTTAGGCATGAACAAAGATGATATCCAAAGTTAATTGTATTTAAACCCTAATTGAATATCAATGGTTAGTAAAGGGTCAAGATTGAATCTTTTAAAACTAATCTAATGGTTTTAATTAATTGAACCTTAATCCATGTGATAATGGATCAACCAATGGGAGAATTTCTAGCTAAAATATATAAGATAAGGTGGGATAATTAAATAAAAAAAATGTGAAATAAATTAAAAGGGGAGGGACGGAATTTTGGAGGAAAAAGGAAGAGGGATTAATGTGAAAACGGTTAAGGATATTTAAAATAATATCATGATATTTTTGGGAAAAAGAATATATTTGTTGAAAAAGCAAATAGGATAAATGAGAACCGATAGAAATTAAATCCTGAAATATTTGGATTAAGTAGAAAACAACTGGATATATTAAGAATCGGTGAATTTTTGTCCCGAAATTAGTGTTAGCCGAAGTCATTTCCGTAACCGACGGTGTTTGTCATAAAATGATCAGCGAGCTAGGAAATACCCTTAATGGGATTATAAATTTTTTAATCCAAATATTTCTCAAGAGAAAGAATAGATCTCCAAGACTACGTCGATGAATTTTTGAGATTAGTTAAGATTACACGATTAGAACACCGAACGGAGATTTTATCGGGTAAGTTCATAAAGTGAAGGGATGACATAGGGGGATGACATCATTTTGTTGAAAACAAGGGGGGGAGGTCGGCATCTATGTGTATGGTGGAGATCAAACCTTGACAAAAACCCTAGATCCTAAGGCTAGAATTCAAGATGGAAAAGTGCAATTTTGCCCCCAACAAAGTCTATAAATAGGCCTCCCATTTGCTCTTCATTCTTCACCAATTCACAAAGCAATTCTAGAGAGAATTTAGAGAGAAGTGAGAGCAAGAAGGTTGAAGGAAGTTCTTCAAGGGTAAGTTCTTCGGTTCTTAGTTTAGTTCGGTAGTTCTTGAAGTTCTAGGTTAAGTTCATAGCTTATGTTGTTTTGATCTTTAGTCTTCCAATTAATTGTTGATATCATGTTTTAAGATTAAAAATAGTATTTATTTCGAAAATATGATGAAGAAAGAGATATGGCAAAATTTTGGAAGATTAGAGTCAAAGTAACGAAGTTCTGGCGAAATTTCGCCAATTAGTGAGGTCAGGGGTAAAATGGTAATTTGGAACTAAAATGTCCGTTATGATTATTGATCATTAATGAATACGCTGTTACCCTTATAGGATAACTGTGATCACGTTCCGATCGTCACACGTACCGTATATCGTCAACGAAGGTACGTTCGCGTCATCGTAACACTAACTCGATGGTTATTGTATGCGTATATGTGCTATGTGTATTTTACGCTTATATATGGTAGCCGATAGCAGATACGCTTGTTTGTGTGATACATTTTTTGTGCGTTTATATACTGTTAAGGTTATGATTATCTGTAATACATATGTGTGTATGTAAACATGAGGTTAACCGTTACCTGAGGTCCGGATGCATTGGACCTCAGCTCTTAACATAGCTTCAGGGTCGGGAGGACCAAGAACCGACGACCGAGGATAAGGGCAAGCAGCACGCTTAGAGATCTGGGTGAAGACTTCTTTCTGTTATGTAGTTACGTTTATGTTAGACACTTGGATTAATGAAAGAAAAAAATTATGTATTAGCCAGACCCACACAGTTGGCATTTTGAATATATGTATCAGTTACTCTCTTGCTCCGATGCTCTACTCTGATGTTTTAATGAAAGAAAAAAATTATTCCGCTTTTGAAAATGGGATGTTACAATGAGATAAGACCAGTATGACTTTGATGAGGTATGGAGATACGAATCAAAGTCATGGGCACTTGTAAGAGTACAAGGTGCTGGTCCGACCCACTATGAGAAAGCTACATGGATTTAGTCATAAGATTATCTCATGTATAACCGCGTCACGACGCCTTATGACCTGAGATCATCATGGATTCCTACATGATGAGTCACTGATCTTTGACCTAGTCAAAATTAATCTTTGACCAGGTGATGATAAAGGCTTGGATCAAGATCAGTGGTTATCATGCAGAGGAATGTGAGTGGTCAAGATAGGATTTGTCCCTCACATTAGTAGAGAGATAATACTGGGCCCCTCGATGAGTGAGTCTGAGAAATGTATGGCTATACTACGATGGAAAGGAGTTTCCATTTCAATTAGACTACTCAAGAATCGAGAAAGTAATGGTCAAGAGAAGGAAGTTGAAATTATCCATGCCTCATCCTTGACCAAGTTATCGCGTGACAAAAGGGACGTGACATAGTTGTACGATAGGTTATATCGCATCAACGATCCCCATGTGAATTGAGTAGTCGCAATGTCTTGCTAGAGGCCGCTTGGACTTGTGGGCTGGTACAGTATTGGCCCGCTGCCAATCTCATGTAGGCCTACAGGGTCGCACACAATAGGCCAACACGAGCAAGAGTGTCCAAATTCATTGAATCTTAAATGTGTTTAAGATTTAATGAATATTTATTTAATCTAGGATGTGTGTGTGCGTATTATTAAATTAAAAAATAATAATGATATTATTTATTGATAATAATATTATTATATATAGTATTTAATTTATTTGATAAATTAAATAACTATAATAAATTGAGATATTGTATCTCAGATTTAATTTTTGAATAAAGATATTGTATATCAGATTTAATTTGAATTGAGATATCGTATCTCATTTTAAATTAAATATAAGGATATCATATATTGATTTAATTTATGAATATAAATTAAATCTGAAGGCCTATAAATTCGGATCAAATAGTTAGATTATATTTGTTTGATAGATTTAATTAATACTATTTAATCCAAATTCAAAATTCGAAATTAATTAGATTAATTTTGAATATTTTTATACGACATATTAGGGTTTTAGAAACTCTATAAGTGATTTTGATCTAGTCGTATTAAACAGACGAACGAATTAGACAGCCGCAAAAACAAAAACCCTAGAGAGAAAAAGAGAGAGAGACGAAGAATGCTGAGGCGCTAGCACGCTGCCGTCAGTGTTGGAGGCCGTTCATGTGGATACCGGTAGAGGGAGAGGACACGCGAAGTCAGCTCCTGTCTGATCGAACAAGAAGGCGTTAACCCACGTGAATCAATAAGCACGGATAAAAGATGCCACCTCGTTCGACACGTACGACGTCTCAGGCGCACGAGGTTCTAGATGCAAACGAGAACGGAACGCAAGTAAGCTTGCATAGGTACGGTTCTAAATCTAACCTTGATCTAAACGCGGTTGAGCGATCCACCTAAGGGATCTGTAAAATTTTTAATTCCGCCGCGTGTTTGGATCCCAACAATTTTGTTGTATCTAGGGTAATGGCACGGGTGGAACATACTTCAAGAACCGAATAAGAGGTTGCTATTTTTCGAGGGGTGTCAGGTAGTAACTGTTAACTTGCATACTCTATGTTGCTCTTGTATGTATGTTTTATCATGATTGAGGATGTAGGGTAGGTGGAACCTATGGCACTGTGTATCCTATGGTTGCTATTGAAGCCCGAGGATTGATAGGTAGGTGGAACCTATGGGACTGTGTGTCCTATGGTTGCTACTAAGCCCGTGGCATGTAGGGTAGGTAGTACCTATGTGATTGTGTGTTTATAAGTGACTACTGAGGCCTGAGGTATATGAGGTAGGTGGAGCCTATGTGATTGTGTGTTCATAGGTGTCTACTAAGGCCTTTTGGGGTAGGTAGTAGGGTTGGACACCCTAGCTACTGAGGCCCTTCGTGCGCTGGTTCCGGGGACTTGTCTTGACCAGGCGGTCCTGCGGATTGTGGTACATGCCATGTTTGTTTTCCTGACTGTGATTTGCATTGCATGCATTGCATACATATTGTATATGACTTTAACAGTTACTCTTGGGTTCAACTTTGAAATCTATACCATTTTGGAGATACAGGGGTAAGACAATAGCAGGTTGGAGGTTTGAAGAAGGTAGGGCGTGCTGTGGAAATTGAAGAAATAGGGAATGCCGTATCATTTTTTGTATTCTTATATTTTGGATGACTGTTGTTTATAATCAGTACTTTGGATAACTGTATTAAACCCTTTGGGGACTTGCCTACTATCTGTATTTTACATGTTTATCAGTATGTGGTACTTGTCCAAACTAGATTATGTGCTCTGCTGCATTCACTCTGATGAATCTTAAATGGATTAATAATTAAGGAAAGGTAACTAATTAAAAGGAGTCCCTCTAACCTGCCACCTAAAAGGGCGAGGCCGGTAGGGGTGTAACACTAACACCTAAATCAGTACACGTTAATAACTATATTAATACAACATTTTCTGAAATAAAATCAGAAAAGCCCATAGGGCCTTTTTTGACATTTGACTTTTCTTTGGGTTTTTTTTTGACAATTTTTTGGTTACTTGGGCCCTGAAGGAGATCTTCCCTATTATATTTTGATTTTGATTTTCATATTATTGTCTTGCAATTAAAGGTTATGTGATTGAAACCCTCAAATTATTGATACGTGTTCTATGGACAATCTACAAAAAGGTGTAACATCCTGAATTTTGGATTAGAGAATTATAAATATATAGTGATGAACACTTACATTATGAGATATATAGGTTAGGAGAAGAATTGATTCTAGCCACAAAACCTAAGAAGTCTTGTACCATCTCAAATTACACAGCAACTTGATGTAGGAAGTAGTACTCTCTTAGATAGAGTGAGACTAACTAGCTCATAAACTCTCACATTGAGAGTTTATGACTGATCACAATGTTGAATTTCAAAGCTTTTAACTTATGCCACCTGCTCAATAAAAAATAAGAGAGGAACCTTTGATCATAGCAGTAATGACTTTTCCAAAAAAGAACAACATAACTTCACCAAAGCAATTTAATATGTCTCCTTGAATGCTTTATCGCATCATGATTTCACAAATGTTGCATGTATTCACTGTTCATGTATTGTTGGTTAAATGTTGGGGTGTCGGCTAACATTTAGGTAACTTGCTCGTGAGGTTGAGAAACAAAAATTTTGTCAATCATTACAGAACCTATAAGTCTTTACAATCCTCATGAGTTATGAACCCCTTTATTGTACTCATGAGAACCTGCAACTCTTTAGGGTGATAATGAATTATACCTATTTCAACCATGATTAGCAAAACTAATCCTCATGAGTTATAACCCGCAACTCTTTACAATGCTCTTGAGAACCAACAACTCTTTACAGTGCTTATGAGTTATAACTTGTAACTCTTTACAATACTCATAAGTTGTTCCTAGGTGATTTTCAAAATAGTTCATTATATTTCTCATGAGTTATAACCCATAACTCTTTACAGTACTCATTAGAACATGTAACTAAATAATAAAAAATACTCATGAGTTATGTTTAGGATCTACTTGTTAAAACGCATATAGGGGTCTAGGATTACCTTTGATCACTTGAAGACGTGAAAGATTATGAAGTCCTCTAACGTTGATCCATGTGGTTGTCTCCTGACTGCAGTGAGAACTCCTTCTCCTTGGATCCTTACTCGGCGATGGCAAGGTGGAGGTTTCAAGTCTCTGAGTTTTCTTTTCTCAAGACAACGATGGTGTCTTGAGGTTAAGTAAGGTACAAGATTGAAAGATGGGATGAACAAGATTGGGGGCTTACCTTTTCTTGAATTGGTTGCACACAAGTGCATAAGTAGCGCCTTTTCAACCTTTCAAATTGGTGCCTTCTTGCCTCATTGAACCCTTCATGATTGGCGCCTTCTTGAACCCTTCAAGAATGGTGCCTTCTTTCCTGGAGAAAGTCGCACATGCCAAGGGGCCATGAGCCATCAAAAAATTACGCACGGTTGGCTTTTACGACACACGAAAATGTCACACCAAAGGCCATCACTTATTCAGCCACATAATTAGAGTTTCACCCTAACTCAAGTGCTTACTAGAAATGTCTATTCCATCTAGAAAGAAGCAGCCAAACTAGAAAGTACTAATCCATGAAGCCCAATCCAAGAGAGGTGTTATCCATGAATCTTAATCTATATCCAATCTTCATTGGATATTTATTAGATCTTTATCCAATTTTTATCTAATCTTTATTGGATATTTATCTAATCTTCATTGGATCTTTATTGGAAATTGCTTTGGATAATTCAATATTATCCTTTATCACCTAGCCTCATATGGCCCAAGACTCTGTTGGGTCTTCTAACAAATTTAGGCCTTTTAGTGGAGAAACCAACTTCTTATAAAATAACCAAATGTGGCACCATATATAATTGGATTTAAAGTCCCACTCTACCCTAATTATACCTATAGTCTTGATAAAGCTCAATAACAATTATTAGCCCAAAGTTGCTAAACAAAGCAATTAAGAACAACCTATGTGTATGATTGATTAGGCCTAATTAGTCACTAACATAGATAAACTTGGACCAATTGAAATCCTTTAATGGGCCCATTTATCTAATGACCACATAAGACACTAGCAATGCTTTGTGGCTCCAGAATTAATCGAGTTGATCAGGTGATCTACCTTTCTAATTTGGATACCGTGCTGACATCATCCCTCACATCGTCGTTCACATTTAGTCGAAAGTAAGGATAGAGTATCATCTTTCTTGATTGACTAAAAGTAGCGATTTCACAGAACTAGGAATCTTCTTCTATTAACCCTAAAACAGATCATGACTCTTCATGATCGCTTACTGTGCACAGATTCTCAAGTCAACTAGAAGACATCAGTTGGTCGAATTCCCTTATGACAAGTGAACCAGTCAAACAAGTAATAAAGAATGAGCAAAATATCGTCCCACAGAGACTGTTGAAACTGAAGATGACGCTAGTTTCTAATGACAATTGTGTGAAGTAAAAGTAGAGTTGATTTTGGTTGTTTTTGCTATTACTAATGACAAGAAATAAACAAGTGATCGAAAATCGAAGGAAGATATCAGTTTAAGAGTAGGCTGAGCCGGATTTCATCCTAAGTCATGTCATTCCCCCAGTTCGCATCTAACACATTGCTATAGCAATTATGCTGCATAGCTTCCGCAATCCTATAGCAAACCCACCTTTCGTAACGTTATCCAATCAACCCACCACTATCCTATATAGAAGCTTCTGCAATCCTATAAGTACAATCCTCTCTCTACTCTCCCATATTCTTATGGAGATTCCAAGTTTAGTCTGTCGGATTAAACCTAGGTGTTACTATTTATGAGCAGTAAATCCATTCCTAGCATCTACAGTTTAGGTCGAGCCGTGCACGAGCTCTCCTAGCAAGCACTGTCTAACAGAGGTCTAACCTTGACCCCCGTCTGGTAAGCGAAGACCACTGGGAAGGTTGACGGCATAAGAGGCATCCTGTCATGCGACGTCTCTATGTCTTCTATGATCCATCTTACTCTAGCAAATAATTTGATTTGGTCTATTGTCCTATCGGTCAGTCTTCTCTTTCATTCTTCGATGTGAGTTCAGTCAGATGGGACTTGTGTTGACTGCTTAACTCTCATCACCTCTGACGCTTCTAGGTTTTGCCGCGCTTTCCTCTTATAGTTAGGTCTCCTTTGCCGCTTGTACGGTGAGTTAGGCCTTCCAAATCTGTCAGGTCCAAGATCCTAGATTCAATTGATTGATCCTTCTTTTAATATCACAAGATTCTTTAAATATCTCTTTCGATTCTCCCCATCTTCTGGATTCGGCTTGAGTCAATCATTGTCTTTACATGTGTTAGGATGACCACTCTTAATTTCCTAAAAACTCGTGAGGAAATGTTAGAATAACTTAGTGCATAATTCTGCATCATTTACGATGCTACAGCATAGCGATCACATTGTATTGATAGCGCAGTTGTGGGCATATGATATATCATATCATTGTATCTGCTTCGTTATGTGCTTCCACGAAAAACCATAAAGTGATATTTTTCTTATGCACATGAGTATGATAATGATATGAATGCACCATTTTGTAAGATCTATCTTTATTTCCCTATGTGCATGAATTCTCAAACATTCTATCATATAATAAACAATAAAGCTCAGATTCAACATTCAAAACAATCAAAACACATTGGGAAAACATGGCATAAATATTACTCATCATTATCCAAGCCCTACCGGTCTTGTGAACAACTAATCCCTTGTAGGGAACTGTGAGTCCTTTTGGTATGTCCATCTATACTCATGTGTTCAAGTTACATGCAAGAGTACATTGTTCTCCCTATTTTTAGGTGGATAGAGTTGTATATTCAAAGCATAACCTTAGGACATAGTATTCGATGACACTCTCAAGTCTAGGATGATCCGTACTACCAAACGATGAGAGACATTACCAATCCAATGATACTCTCTACAATGAATCCTTATGGAGTCTCTTGGCGGGTCAGTTCAGTGTTATCTATTCTCTAACAGATCAACCCACGACTTCACCATGCCTACATTCCATGAGGTCCCTACCTTATATCTCTATACAAGTAGATGATGACATACTAGTCTTAATGAGATCATCAATTCCCTTTCTTGGTGATTCAAGACTAGGAACAAGTTTCAAGCAACAAACATTTAGTGTCCTTGAGCCCTCTTGATCATTATCCCTATCATAGATCCTCGAGTAAACACTTATTCTATTTCTTGGGCCTTTATTTTTAAATGAATATTAACATATAATATAGGCGAGACATAAATATGATAAATATAAAGTATGTTCAAATAGATGAATCACGAAATACTGAATAATACAAGGTGTTCATTTGATAAAACAAATTGTCTCTTAAACACCTATATATTAACATGTATGACTCTTGATACAACTGAACGAGTTTATTCATCATGCCCCTATTGATCTTTTCCATAGATATTCATACTTCCAAAAAAGGAAACATATTTTCTTAGGGATCCATATTTTCAAAAGTTATATCTAAGAATATCAATAGAGTAGGAATCTTTAGTCAAAGTAATGAGATTGACAACTTCTTGTAATAGGGGAGGGAACTTCGGTTAGAGCAATAATGGGTTTTTGAAAAATCATAACTTTACAAAATCAATTTAATATGTTGCCTTGAATGCTTTATCATGTCATGACTTCTTCACAAATGCTATAGGTGTTCGCTTGATCATGCATGACTCTCAGTACAACTAAACTAGTTTATTCAGCACATCCATATAGATCTTTTTGAAGTAACTTCCAGAGATATAGATACTTCCAAAAAAGGAGAGTTATTTTCTTAGGAATCCATATCTCCCAAAATTACTTTAAAAAAGATAAATAGAGTAGAAACCTTCAATTAAAGCAATGGGGTTCACAACTTCTTATAACAGGAGGGCAACCTTGGATTAGAGGAATAATGAGGCTTCTAAAGAAAACATAACTCCACAAAAGCAATTTAATGTTACCTTGGATATTTTATGACATCTCTATTTGACAAAGGTGGCAATTGGCTAGGTTGAACATTGCAATCAATATGAGAGGAACCAATATAAGTGAATGCAAGAAGGATAATATGAAATGGATTATGGAATTCATAACTATACCTAAATAGGGCTCACAAATGAAAACAACTCGCACTGTAATTGCTAAGACAACGATGAAGTGCATCCACTAGCATAGCTATCACTGAGAAGTCAGACGAAATCTTTTTATGGTGGGGTTTGATTGAAAACGACTCCCAATATCTAGAAAATACAACATGAGTTGTAGGGTTAAGTGTAACACCCCCCAGGGTGCCGACATACTTAGCCTTAAACTTACGCAGTAGTGTGGCAAAATCAGAAATAGGTCATGATATTGATAAGGCGGAAGTTAAATTTGATTACATAATAAGGGTAATCCCAGGGCTTATACCCCTTACAGTCATTCACATTCATTATAGACAGTGTAAAATAAAAATACATAACACATTGTCATCCCTTGGTTCTTCAACTATCCTTCTGCCAGGTCGTCTTCAAGTAACGCTCCCTCCTCGAACCTTGTGCAGCACTTCTCTTCCTGTGCTCACCTGTCTATTGGTTGGTAGTGGAGGGTGATATTCTGAGGAATCCCAGTAACAGACAATACCAAACAATGCATACAAGATAAATGCTAGTGTATGATATACTTGCCTTGCACAAGCTCATGTTAACATAATGACATATCTGCATGCTCAATGCTTCATGCATCATACTCATGGCCATAGCATAATCATAAACAGAGCTTCAATCATTCAAGTATGTTAAACATAGCAAGCAAGTATAGCAATCAAACATATACATACAAGCAATACTATCAAATACATGCAAGTAAGGTAAGCCCACTACCTTTTAAGGACTATTGTCCTTACACGGGTTCCTCTTTCATCAACTGTCAGGGTTGCTTGAAGTTCTTTCCTTCATTCTCCTTATGGCCCTAAAGATATAACCATACTCTTAGAACCAGGGAAAATGAATGTATGTCTTCCTTTTTAACCCTTATTTCATTAGGGTTTAATTAAGTAACTTAAACTTGTTACTTTCAATCTTTATCTTTGACTGATCTTTAAAAATCCATGATAAATCATACATAGCTCCAATAATTACAAATTTTATATCAAATTAAATCTTGACCAATCCTATACCAATATGAAAAATTTCAGGATTTCTAAAAATACCAATCATTCCCAGTTTTAAAAACAATGCAGACTATCCAGTGAGTTTTCCAAACACATCAGTTGACTTTGAAAATTAGAAAATCAATGAACAGAGCTTACAAAATTACAAAATTGACATTTCCTAAATTATCAGTGGTCCTATATATGCATGTAAAATTTCACTCCATTCTAAGCACTTTAACCCAATCAATTAATATGTTTAAATCATCTACCCAGTTTTGATGTTCAGGACGCAGGGTCAGTTTTGAGAATTTATTACTCACTGCCCAGATATCAAAGTAATGCAAACAACACATCATTTTAAATCTATGCATGTCTTCTACGTCCTGGAATAATTTCATAATTTTTAAAGAACACTAACCCAGTCGAAACACGCCGAAAAGCTAATTGGGGTTAGTTGTTCAAAACTGGAAGATTTGCCTTTTCATTTGAGCTCTATATTTTATGTGTACACGTGCCTTTAAAAATTTATCAAAAATCATATTCCCAGACATATTTTCATAAGGAAAACAATGGTAACCTCAGATTTCCAAAATTCAAATTATTTCTTTGAATTTTCCAGATCTGGGTTCTAAAGAAAATTTCTTAAATCTGAAGAGAGTGTGAGTGTTCTTACCAATAAGCTTGTTCTTGAGCTTGTGGCCTCTTTTACCACACTAATCCTTGCTCAATAATCAGCCTATACTCAAGGGAATCACATGCATGTGAGTTTTGAACCATCAACATTAATATGCATGTAGGGAAAGTCCAAGATACCATGATAAAGTTCAAGTTTTCTCACCTTGAACTACTTGTGGTTCTTCTTCTTCTTCCAAACGAACCTTGGAGGTGAAATAATAATTGAAGTTGATGATGATGAGGATGAAACCGTGGAAGAGAGGTTGAAGAAAGTGGTTTAATGTTGGTGTGGGAGGTAAAGCCGTGAATGGAGATGGGAGGATAAAAGAAAACTTTGAAATTGTGTTGAGAGAAAGGGAAGTGCCGTGGGTATTTTGAGAGGATGAGAATGAAATTTAATCAATGTGTGTTGGTTGAATAGGCTACGGTTAAGGAGGATGAAAGGGTGAAAACATATATGAATTAGTTTTTGTTGCCGTGGCCATTAAAACATGCACTTTGCCTTGTGTATGTATGTTACGTGTGTGTGTCATGTGTTGGTCTTGCAAGTTGCCATGTGTTTAAAATTTGCATGATGTGTGTGTGTTGGCTTCATATTAAGGTGTAATGTGTCAAGGTTTTTGCATGTGTGTGACAAGTGTCACACATGCAAGGTGACATGTATGTGTGTCGTCTTGGTTTACGTGCTTGAGTTTTGGTGTAATTGTCTCGGTTTGTGTATTTAGGTTATGTTGTGGGTGTTGTGCGGTTTTCGAGGAAGTATCCGGGATTCTTGCTCGGGTTTTATTTGGGATTGCGACACGAATACCGAGAGCCAACAAATGATGCCACATACTGGCGTTTTCTAAAAAACGCAGGGCATACCCTACTACCCTGTAAATGTTGTATACTTACTTATACCGACATATTTTCACTCAACTAATTGTCCTATACCTCAGGACATAGTTGGGTGGCATCTTTTCTAACCGGATGTACACCGTATAAGTGCCCAGTGCCCCTTTTTCACTGACACTTTAATTCCACGGCTCATACATACTTGGTCCACTGACCCGTATAGGCGAGTTACCTAGTCCCCGAGAGACTTCTTATCTCTCGACATTCTTGGGACTCCTCCTGAATTGGGCTTAGTCGTCTTCCTAATTTAGGCATATTCTCAATTCCCAGGGCCCAAAATTCGGGATGTTACATTAAGATGTTGGTGGATTTCATTTAAATAGACTAAGTGTTATGTGTATTATGTTTCAGACATTTAAATATAAGAGGAATGATAGATGTTTTTGGGTTATTGTGCCTAAGACTTTACATCTCAGTTTATCCATAAGAACTGTAATGTATATGTTTACATTTATCACGGTCTTAGTTAATAACTGTTATGTATTACATTTTTTTGAACATAGTATCTAATAATGACAGGTTTTACTTAATAGAGGTTATGCTTTCACGTTTTTCTTAAAACTTTTGGTGATTGATTATGAAACCATTTTACAAAAAATATAAAAAATCAAAAAGACAAAAATATAAACAAACTAAAAATAAAATGTTATGAAGATATTTTAAGAATATGAAGTATCATCAGATTCTTCCTTCTCTAATAACTTTTCCACCTTCTTGTTCAAATAGGGAATGGGAGTGGTAAGTTCCTTCAAGCACTGGTCCATGCGTCCTTGCTCTCACAAGTAAACTTGGACCATATGATGAAGCTTGTAGGTTTCATGGGCAAGCCTTGCAATATGCTTGTTGTTGGAGGAAGTTTATCTTTCGGTTTGTTCCCGAATGATGAAGCAAAAGTTATCTTGCATTTGTCCATACTTTTGGCGAATCTTGTAGTTGGCTATGAGAAGTTGAAATGGAAGTGTAGAAGTGAAATTTAGTTTTCAGGCATTTATATAGTGAGGGCTTTGTGGATTATCGAGCTATCAAGTCCTTTAGACTTATAGATCAATATAATTTATAAATGGAAACAACTGGTTTTTAATAACTATTATCAATTTTTCATTTTTCCTTCATGAGTTACATGACATTTGTTTCAATAGAACCATTTTTTATTTTTGTATTCATGATGGTCATTAAGAAAGAACAATATAAGAACCGCTATTTATTTTATTTCATGATTGTTTTTTTTTTTTGTAAGAACGTTGGATATATTCTTCTTTTACAAAATATTTAAATAGAAAAAAAGATTAAAAAAAACATCAACGGTGAGTACTTGATGAATAATAGTACGGTCGAGTACGAGACAATAGTACGGTGAAGTACTGAGACAATAGTATAGTCGAGTACGGGCATGACGGACAATAGTACAATCGAGTACAGAAAATAGTACAATCGAGCACATACAATGGTACAATTGGAGTACAGACATGACAGCGGAAACACATATATGCATACAATAACCATCAGAGTTAGTGTTACAGTACGCGAACGTACCTTCGTTGACGGAATTTCGGTACGGCGGTTGGTCAGAACGTAATCAGAACGTAATCAGGGATATCCTATCAATATAACAACGTATTTGTTAAGGATCTATCATTACGACGGACATTTTTAGTCATAATGAACATTTTACCCCGAGCCCTAATTGGCGGAATTTCACCAAGACTTCGTTACTTTGACTTTAATCTTCCAAAATTTCAACATAACTCCTCTTCCAACATAATTTTCGAACATAAATCATATTAATTAATGATTCACATCATAACGAGGCATTTTAGGTAAAAATTACCATTTTGCCCCTATCCTTACTAGTCGGCGGAATTTCGCGAGCTTCGCTATTTTAACTCTAATCTTCCAAAATTTTGCCATAACTCGACCCCATCATGATTCTCGAAATAATGACTAAAATACCCCTATCATATGATATCTAATCATACTTGGAATATTAAAGACTAAACTAGCATTTCTACTATAACTACCGAATCGAAACTAGAACTTAAGACTCGATGCAGGAAAACTTACCCAGAGCTTCATTGCGAATTTCCCGAACTCCTCCTTCTCTCTAACCTCTCTCTAACTTTCGAAATTGCTCTTTGAATTGTGAAGAGGAAGGGTCTATTTGTAGGAAAGCTCAAGGGACACAAGTGGTATAACAATTTCCTCTTATTCCTTCTTAACCATAGGATTAGAAAACCACTTTTTGAAATCCCATCGCCACCTTCCATGGTGCTGCCGACATGCTTCTATTTACTAGGCAATTCATGTGCTCTTATACTATTTAATTATGCCATGATAAATTTTATCAAAAACCCCTCATTATATGGTGCCGACATGCACCTTTTTTTTCATGAGTTATTGTGTTTTTTTTTCAATCAATTCGGTTTTCTTCCTCCTATTTGACTTTTCCAATTTGCTTTTGAGTTATTAATTGAAAAGGCATCCTTTTGGCCAACATCACTTTTGGTTCAATCACAAATGCTTTTAACAATTATCCCTTTATCCACTTGCATATATATTCAATACAATTCTTTTCCTCTTCCAAATTTCGAAAATACAAGGCTTATTTTGACAAAGATGTTGCTTTCCATGACCCCACCTTATCCTCTTCCATTACCTCTAAGTCTTCACCATTAAATGCTTGCATGTGCTTTACTAATTCATGTATGATTTATTCAACACTCCAACTCTTCTTCCTCCTTCCATATTAAATTTGCTATCATACCCACAACAATAATCAATTCAAAATCCCATACATTATGTTTCCATTGGCTAGTATTTTGTTTGACTTTTCCATAACTTACTTGCTAAGTTTTCTACCAAAATTTATTCAATTTTTCTTCTTCTTTTCTTGTATTATTTTTTTTTCGAAAATGAGGGCATCTTTTTTGACAAAAGATGTTGCCTCCAATTTGCCCAATTGTTGACTTTTCAACCCTCTTCTTAATCCCTTAGATTATGCCTTAATCATCTTAATTAGTAATTACTCCAATTGGCTAATAATTCACTTTATTCATTTCTTATCAATTAGCCCATAATTATCTATTTAATCACTTTCTAATAATTATTTGATTGCCTCTTAGGATTTTCATAATTTCCTTAAGTCACTTTATGCTCCACAAGGGCATTTTAGTCATTTCGACACATTATTAATTTTCCTATTTTCCAAGAAATTTTCCTTTAGAAAATAAGATAATTATAACTTAATATTTGACACCTCATATTTACCTATTTCCAATAGGTATATTTTACTAATTTATGATTTTTACCCAAAGTCAAATTTTAGGATATTAAATTTCTCCCAGTTAAATAAAATTTCGTCCTCGAAATTTACGCTATACCACCTAGCCTTTGCACTAACTAGACTTCGGATCGTATACTTCGGGTTTTATCCTATCGGATCATTTCCACGTCGTTCGATCAAGAATTTACTCGGCTAATTGTAAAAATCTTGTCATTTGTACTTTGGTATATAGTGTTTTCCGTGGCTCCCATACACCGCGATCAACACTACAGATACCAAAATGTCTCCATGGCTCCCATACACCATGGTAACACAAGATACTTTAAATGTTTCCATGGCTCCCATACACCATGATAACACAAAATACCTCATACTCTATGACACGATCACGGTCGAATTGTAACAACAAAGAATCATGGAACACTTCACAGTAATGATTCACGTAATCCTATGATCTAACCTAGAGAAGATTCTCTATGAAGAGATAGTATCTTGGACCATCTCTGGAGTTCTCTTGGTGATTTCGGGAGATACGTAACTCCTTCAGGTTGCACTCAGTCATCCGGCAAGATTCTACCGCTTGAGCCATCTCCGAAAATGCTAGGATACCGGCCTTGCTCGATGTCGTACTTCATCCGCGAGATCAACTTTGTTTGCCTTCCAGCTTTGGTTGTCATTACTCCCCAGGTATGACGAATATCGCGACAAATTGGCGAATCGGGCAAAGTAATCATCAAAGGTTTCCTCGGAACCTTGTTGAATGTGAAGGAACTCCTCCTCCTTAATCACTTGTGTTGAGGGAGGAAAATATTGTTCATTGAACTGTTCTATGAATTTCTCCCAAGTGACAGGGCAAAAACGGGTCCGCAACGTTGTAGCAACGCTTTTCCACCATCGGTGCGCATCACCTTCAAGTTTGTAATTTGCCAGCTGAGCTTTCCGGTCCTCCGGGCATTCCATCACTTCAAAGATTTTTTCTAGGCTCATCAGCCAATCCTCAGCCAATTCGTTCTTCCCATGAAAAGCTGGTGGCTTGAGCTTGCAAAACTATGTGACCCAATTTTGTGTGGTCTGCACAGCTCTCCCTCGTCGTGGAGGTGACTGGGACCTATCAGATTCCTCAGCTTCCTCATCATGTTCGTCTCTCTGCTCATTTTCTTCTTCTTCAGAGTGTTGTTCTCCCTCAGCTTGCCGATCATGCAATTGTCCCTGTCTCTCTGCCTTTCTTCCGGGAGTACAACTATGAGAGCCCCTGCTCTTGCGGTGTTCTTCTCATCTCCTGTATCTCATTTGGCCCGGTTGATTTGGTATCTCATTTTGTTGGTCCGGGTATTGGTCTTACTCGAGGTTGTCTACCTCGTCCTCCTACCGGCCTCTGCCCGGCCTCACAGGAGCTCTGCTCCTCTCGGAGTTCGCCATGTCTTGTTCTTTTTCCTTTATTAGGGAAAATGTTAGTTATACAAGGAGTACAACGATGATCATATCAAAATTTCTATCGTGCTTCCTATTTACACTCTGACGAATGAGACACCCGCATCATGTCCATCGTTAAGAATTTCGTTGGTTCGTTCTTCCTAGAAACAGGTACGGAAACACGTATCGGGAGTTTCGCTACATGAGTCAAATACTGCATGTATTTATCTTTGTTGGTCTCGGAGTTTCATCCAGCGTGACCCAGCTCTACATACAAGCTTTATACTAGGATAGAATTCTTGTCCGGTACAAGGCTGGAGATCATCGGAATTATCGAGTTTCGGCGTTATGAGAGCTGATATCGGGGTTATCGAGGCGATATCGGGGTTATTAGAATTATCGAGGGCGATATCGGGGTTATCGAGAGCGATATCATGGTTATTAGAATTATCAAAGGCCGATATCGGGGTTATTAGAAACGATATAAGAGTTATCGAATTATAGAAGGGCGATATCGGGGTTATCGAAGCGATATCGGGATTATCGGGTGATGTGCAGACAGAAAGTGGTACACCGGTTGAGAATGGTATACAAGTTCAAACTAGTACACCGAAATTGGGTGGTACAGGCGACTTTGGGCTATATCGGTACTCATTTTCAAAATATGCTCCCAATTTTGAAAAGGCTTAGAACCTAACTTTCGTTAACCGAATAGAATGGCAGGTAAGTGTCTACCATGGGGGCCTCACCAACTTATACGGAGGCGGTTGGCACGCCACGTAGACTAGCCATGCCTTCGGAACCAAAGCGTAAAGTAATAACCGTTAAATTCATGTCGGGACTACCGCTCACGATACCAAAAAAGTAACATCCCGTTTTCGAAGCGGTATAAATTTTTTCTTTCAACATCATTTGTAAACATCGAGTAGAAACCTTTGGAGCGATTGAGTAAGCGATATATATATTAAAATACCAATGGTAGCATGTCTTCTTTGTTAAAACGGTACAAGAGTGTTTCAAAAGTAATACGAAAGAAGTCTTCACCGCGACTCCTAGGCGTCTTTGCTTGTCCTTCTCCTCGATCCTCGGTCCACCCGACCACAGAAGCTATATTAAGGGTGAGGTACATGCATCGAACCCTAGGTAATGGTTAACCTCATGTTTATGTACACCGTATATGTACGATGGACATTCATAGAATTTTGGCAACATTTACTACGGTCGAGACATAGGGTATACATATCGAGATATGTATGGCAAAAACAATACGGTCGGATGACAGACGGTAGTACAATCGGAGTACGAGATAATAGTACGGTCGGAGTACGAACAATAATACAGAGGAAACACATATATGCATACAATAACCATCAGAGTTAGTGTTACAGTACGCGAACGTACCTTCGTTGACGGAATTTCGGTACGGCAGTTGGTCAGAACGTAAACATGGATATCCTACCAACATAACAACGTATTTGTTAAGGATCTATCATTACGACGAACATTTTTGTCATAATGACCATTTTACCCCTGACCCCTAATTGGCGGAATTTCGCGACGCCGTTACTTTGACTTTAATCTTCCAAAATTTCAGCAGTTAAAGTCAAAGTAGCATGAAAATCTTCAAGCAATTCCGCCAATAAAGTCAGGTAAATGGTCATTATGACAAAAATGTCGAATGATGGATCTTAACAAATACGTTGTTATATTGATGAGATATCCTGATGCGTCACCGACCAACGGCATCTTGAAATTCCGTCAGCAAGTGCGTTACCAGCATCGTGCAGCTACTCGATAATTACGATATGCATATATGTGTTTCCTCTATAATGTCTACGTACTCGATTGTACTATTGTCTGTATCTGATTGTACTATTGTTTGTACTGATTGTACTGTGTCTGTACTCGATTGTACTATTATCTGTCATGCCTATTATTCTGTCATGCACATGCATACTCATCTTACTAATATGCATACTCATTTGTACTATTATCGTACTCCGAGCGTACTACTGCGTCATCCCATTGTATTGTTTTGCCATACATATCTAATATGTATACCCTATGTCTCACCGTAGTAAATGTTGCCAAAATTCTATGAATGCTGTCCATATATGGTGTATATAAACATGAGGTTAATCGTTACCAGGGTTCGATGTATGTACCTCGACCCTTAATATAGCTTGGTCAAGTGGAGTACTTGATGAACTGATGAGAACACCAGACTGCTCGTTACCAGAGGATTGGCAAGGATAATTGTTAGGATCATGGCCAATCTCATACTCATCAAGTATGATATTGGCCTTCTTGTTCATACGGGAGAGGTATCTAGAAAGCCACCTCATACCATGGTCAGTTTGTTGTGCATGCCGCAGCTTTGCCTCTAGTTGAGGAAGTATAGAATGTGGAGGCAGAGAGGAGGTGGCAATGGCAGATGTTAGGGAGGAGAAGCAAGAAGTGAAGTTAGAAGAAGAGGAGAAGGAGAAGGTAGTGGATGCCGTTGAGAGTTTTCTGGCATGTCTTCTGCATGGCGTTTCATCTTAGCGATTGAGCTAGAGAACAAAGAGAAGGACAATGAAGGCAACGTAAGAAAAACAAATGAAAATGTGGAGTTTAAATAATAGACACTTGAAAGGGAGGTGAAAAAACCATCATTGCACGCGTTTGAAGTTGAACAGGCCGTACTTGGTTCTCCTGATGATCATCGAATAAGAAAGAGGCACCCATCATCAGCACAAGGAAGATGAACTGTTTCAAAAAAATTTAATTAACATTTATTAAGTTAGAGCCTTAAGTATGTTTAATTTACAAGAATACTTTATGATGTTTAATGCACTATCATGAATTATTAAGTTAATTCTTTTTTGTTAACTATTATTAACTTAACATTTATTAAGTTAAAACTGTTAAGTATGTTGGCAAGAATACTTTATAGTGTGAATTATTAAGTTGTTGTTTTTTCTTTAACTTCCTCTCCCTTCTCTGATGATTAGAATGAGGATGAGGATGAGGAAAAGGAAGAGTAGGACAAGGATGACATGCAAGAATATTTTACGGTTATTAATTAATAACCATGAATTATTAAGTTTTTTTTTTAATTTCATTTTAATATTTTTTTTCTTAAAAAAGCCATGATGATGTTCAGTCATCAAAGAGGACCCTAGGAACTTAACGTGATGAAGGAGAAAGAGAAGATGGATAAAGAAAAGAGGGAAAAATCACAAGGATCGAATAGGTAGGTTTAAATAAAGGTCTAATAGATTATGAAGGGGTATGAGTTATTATTTTTGATGGTCTAACGAATTACGAAGGATAATTATGAGTTATGACTTTTGAAGGTCCAACGATGTTATGAAGGGTTATGAAATTGTTAGATAACGGTTTTTTTTATAAAGATTATTATGTTTTGTCTTCGCTAATATAAGGGCTGGAAGATGATCATTTGATATGTTACATGACGGTTGTTTCGTATGAACCATCATATTTGTCACTAATTAAATGAGGGTTATTAACTACAACTGTTATTTTTGTGTTTTCACAGATTCTGCCTCATAATACATGACTATACACATATTTAACCATTAAGTTTAATTGTCATATATTCTTGCGCAACCTCCGCTTCGATATACATGATGTTTATTTACTGTAACTGTTATTTATTAAGCGTTATATATGTCTGGATCTGTAGTAGTGTAAGTAAGCCTACAACAAAAAGGAAATTTAACAAAACTAATCAACCTCCATTTTTAGAAAATAGAAGTTAAGAAAGAGGTGGTACATTTTTCAAAGTTTGGCTTAACTTTCAACACAGGCAACATGCTAGCGCCTCTAACTTTTGCTCCGTATCGTTTAGGGTTTCTCTCTTGCGGCCAATCTAATACGACTTGCTCATTATCTTAAAAAGGTTTTTTTTCAAATCCTAATGGGCTATATTAAATATTCAAAATTAATCTTAATTAATTTTAAAATTCGAATTAGATTAAAATAATATTAATTAAATTTGTCCAATAGATCTAATCTAATCTATTTATTTAATCTGAATTAAAAGCCATCTGATTTAATTTATCTTCATAAATTAAATTTGAGATATGATATCTATCTATTAGTTTTACTTATTTAATTTATCAAATAAATTAAATACAAAACAAATGCTATATAATAATATTATCATCTATACAAATAATAATATTATTATTTTCGAATTTATGATTTATATATATATATATATATATATATATATAGAGAGAGAGAGAGAGAGAGAGACACATACATATATCCATTCTCCCTAGATTAAACGTTGTATTCACTAAATCTTAGACATATCATAGATTCAATGAATCTGGACATTATAGCTCATGTTGGGCTATTCTTGTGTCGACCCTGTAGGCCCACATGAAATTGGCAGTGAGCCAATACTGTACCAGCCCACAAGTTGCAAGCGACCTCTAGTAAGACATTGCGACTACCCAATTCATATGCGGATTGATGACACGATGCAACCTATCATACAACCATGCCACATCCCTTTTGTCACGCAATAATTTGGTCAAGGATGAAGCATGGATAGTGTCATCAACATGTTCTTAACCATTACTTTCTCGATTCTTGAGTAGTCTAACAATTGAAATGGAAACCCCTTTCCATCGTAATATGACTATACTTTTCTCAGACTTACTTATCGAGGGGCCCAATAATATCTCTTTATAAATGTGAGGTGAAAGCCGAGCTGAATCACCAAGAGGGGGTGAATTTGGGATTCTAAAAACTTTTTTGGATTGCTCTGTTTTCGTGTGGTAAAACAGAGATGAACAGAGTATGGAGAAGAGAAGCAAGACACAAAGGACTTATCTTTGGTTTGGTCTAACCTCTTGACCTACGTCCGAGTCCCAGACTCTCCGGGATTTCTCACTATAACAATTGATTACACACTCTGCAACTCAAGAGTAATTCTCTCACTAGAACTTACTCCCCCTTACAAGTTGTAATCAATAACCCAATCTCCAAGTCCCCTTGGCTTGAGATACTTTACAATAAATGATTTACAATCAACAAGACTTTCGACCCGTGCGTTGCACGGATATGTTTATACTACGATGACTTAAAAAATATTGCATATACTGTAACAATTTGAGCAATTCATTGAGTAAATGATACTTTACAAATAACATAATGGTAAAGTTCAGAGTGTAAACTACCTTATTCCTATGAATGTAACAAAAGGTTTTGGAAAACTTCTCTGTAAACAATATTTAATGTGGCCTTGCTGCATCTACTGAACTCATTCAGTGTTAGGACTTTCAAACCATTAAAATTCTTGACCCTAGACAATGCAACATATAGTTGCCCATGGGAGAAAACCGGGCTTGGTAGGTAAAGACCTACATTTGACATTGATTGACCTTGGCTTTTGTTTATTGTCATGGCAAAATAAATAATTATAGGAAATTGCCTTCTTGTCATATTGAAAGGCAATTTTGTTTCAAATGGATTCATATCCATTCTATGTATCAAAATATCTTCACTAATACTTGTGTCATTCAATGCCTTTGCCTTAATCACATTATTCCCAAGTTTTGAAATTTGAAGCCTTGTTCCATTGCACAATCCTCGCAGCTTGATCAATGTTTCTTATTAACATTACGGTACACCAACCTTCAATACCAATTTATGATGGGGGATACGAGCATTTAATTGCATTTAGGTATTCTACATCATACAAATCCTCAAAGCTTTCATTTGCATTGTCTATCCGATTTATAGAGTCCGAGCTAAAGTACTCTACCGCATCTCCCGGTAACAATGAACAAATGTACTCATTCAATGTGTCGACGTTTTCCGTTGTTGGGGTAAGGATGGACCTATCACTACTACAAAATTGGATACTACTACCCTAAAAACGTCGTAAATTGAAAAAGTAGTAAAATATGAAGGAAGTGGCATTTTTGTAATTATATTTAAGGAAAAGGAGCCTTCAACGTCTGAATAGTAATTTAGGACTTCTAAAATTTATTTTTGTCGTCTGTATGTAATTCAAGACGCCTAAAATCTGATTAATTATCTTGGCGCCAAGGATAAAATATGGTGGGAAATATTTGGCGGCGAAAATAAAAATTCTCCATTATTATAGAAAATAGGCGACACGAAGGTATATCGGGTCGCCTATTTTATAAAATAAAGCGACCTGATTTACACTTGAATTCGCCTATTTGCATCAATTTATTTTTAAAAAAATAAAAAAGTTTTTAGAAAATAGGCGGCCGAAGGTATATCGGTAGCCTATTTTATATAATTAGCGACCCGATTACACTTCGGGTCGCCTATCGGCACTTTTATTTATTTTTAAATAAATTGATGCAAATAAGCGACTTTGAAGTGTAAATCAGTCGCATATTAATGAAAATGGCGACTTTGAATGTATATCAGTTCGCCTATTTTCATTAATATCTTGATTTAGTGTTCAGGTCGCCTTTTTTAAATAATTTTAAACCTAATACCCCGTCATTCTCATTCATTCTCACCCGGACTCCCTCGTCCTCTCGCCTTCATTCTCGGTCATTCTCTCCCGGACTCCGACTCAACTCAGGCTCTAGTCTCGGTCTCCCTCTTCCTCAGGCTCAACTCCGCCTCTAGTCTCGGTCTCCTCTTCCGCCGACTCCGCCGCCACCTCCACCGCGCGCGCAAATCGTTGTGGGCTTCCAACTCCACTCCACCTCGGATTTGTTCTTCTGTACGTCGACCTCCTCACAATCTCACGCCCGCTCTCGGTAGTCTCCTTCGTCTCCGTAGTCGTCTCTCCTTCGTTTCGCTCTTCTCCAAGTAAGCTTGTTCGTACGTTACTCTTAAATCTACTATTAGTCTTGTTATTATGTGTGCGTATTTAAAAGGGCAATGTTAATTTGGTCATTCTATAGGTTTTCGTATGAAAGTTGCTTATAGACTAATAAAGAACCACATGATTGGGAATAACGAAACTTATATCGGAATCGACTCAGAAGAGGTCATGCAATTGATCTTAGATGATTTTTGTAGTACATGGAGTAACTTTGGTGGGCGGGATTAGGAAATGCTAGATTGGAATTGGTAATATTCGGATTGACCATCATTACAACCCACCTTATTTGGATGAACTTTAATTGAAGGGATTGATGATCCTCTGTGATGTATATGTTTTGGATACTTGTTCCCAAATCCTCGTGATGTATTCTCTGATAGCAATTAATTCAATGCAAAACACTTCTAGCTTTAGCTGTTGTAAAAAGCACGTTTACTTTAAGTAAACATTGACTCTATGGCTCTATGCTTTCTTTATCTTACATAATTGATAAATTGTTTAGCTAAAATTGCTTTAGTTAGTAAGTTTTGTTGTTGAATTAAGCTGAAATTGGTTGTTATTGAAATTTTGGGATGTCTTACTTTTAAGAGGAAATGCTGCCGAAATTTACTTAAAAGAAAACATGTCGTTCTTGAAATTGACATGAACTTGACTGTTGTTGGAAATGTCGTAGGTGGTAATAAAATGGGTCATAGTTGGATGAATGCATTGAGAACTAGTGAAGAATATGAGAATGGGGTGGAAGAGTTTATTGAATTTGCTAGAAGGAATGTGGCCACAAAAATGGGATGTATTATTGTCCATGTGTTAATTGTTTAAATGGGAGTCGAAGGGTTATTGTTGATATAAGGGACCACCTACTTTGTGATGGAATACACCTTCGATACACAACGTGGATATGGCATGGTGAGGAAGTAAGTACCGGTGCATCCCATGCAAATGAAGTTGAGGTAGATGATGATGATGGAATGGAGAAAATGATTAATGATGTTGAGGCAGAATCTTTTGCACAATCGGGTGAATATGAAAGCGTGCGGAGTGATGCGAGAGACACCTTTGTTCCCTGGGTGTACTAAGTATACACGGTTGACTGCGACCTTACATTTGGTCAACTTAAAGGCAACTTGTGGGTGGACCGATAGCAAATGTACTTCCAAATCGTATGTATGAGGCCAAGAAAATCTTGTCTACGATGGGTATGGAGTATAAAAAGATACACAGTTGCTCTAATGACGCATATTGTACGAAACGAGTACGAAGGCCTCGTAATTGTCCGAAGTGTAAAACTTCACGATACAAAGTGAAGAAAGTTAGTGTTTCGGGAGAGAGACAACAAAAACGCAACCTTTGAAGGCATTGTGGTATCTTCCAATAATTCCACGGTTTAAGCGTCCGTTTACTAGTGAAGCAACGGCGAAGAAGTTGAGATGGCATTTTGATGAGAGAATATCCGATGGAAAATATCTTCGGCACCTACCGACTCTCCGCAATGGAAGAAAATAGACGAAATGTTCCCTCAATTTGGCAGTGAGCCAAGAAACCTTCGGTTGGGGCTTTGTATAGATGGCTTCAATCCGTATCGAACTCTTAGCAGTACCCATAGTGCATGGCTGGTTCTCCTTGTAATATACAACTTACCTCCCTGGCTATGTATGAAACGCAAGTATGTGATGCTTTCTATGATGATTTTCGGACCAAAACAACCGGGAACAATATCGATGTGTACTTGGCGCCTTTGGTTGAGGATTTGAAGAAGTTGTGGGAGGAAGGCGTAGATGTGTTTGATGCATATAAGAAGGAGCACTTCAAGTTGCGTGCAATGATTTTTACCACGATAAACGACTTTCCCGCATACGGAAATTTGTCGTGGTACAAGTGTGAAGGGGCATAAAGCATGTCCAATATGTGAAGCAGACACAAACTTCCATCAACTAAAGCACAAAAAAAAAGGTCTACCTAGGTCAGAGGTTTCTTCATTGGTTCCACCCATATCGTAAGTTAAGAAAGCGTTTTAACGGCTTACCAAAGCGAATACGGCTCCAAAGGCGTTAACCGGAGAGGACGTTTATAGTCGGGTGAAACATATCAATGTCATATTGGGTAAGCAAAGAAAGGAAGGCGAGTGAGAAGAATATATGGAAGAAGAGATCAATTTTCTTTGATCTTCCATATTGGCGTAGTCTTGATGTGAGACACAGCCTTGATGTGATGCATGTGGAGAAAAACGTTTGTGATAGCCTTGTCGGTACTCTTTTGCACATACCGGGAAGACTAAGGATGGAATTAGTGCGAGACTAGATCTCGGTTGACATGGGAATAAGAGAAAGGTTACATCCACGAGTAATGGAAGATGGTAAGAGGGCATACATGGAGCCGCAACTCATACACTATCAAAAGCGGAGAAGAAAAGTTTGTGTGGATGTCTATATGACATTAAGGTGCCACAAGGATATTCTTCTAATTTGAGAAAGTGTGTCTCAATGAACGATTTGAAGTTAGTGGGAATGAAGTCCCATGATTATCATGTGTTGATGCAACAACTACTACCAATAGCTATAAGAGGCATTATGAAAGATGAAGTTCGATCCACTATAACAAGATTGAGTATTTTCTTCAATGCTATCTCGCAACAAAGTCATTGACATTGAAAAGTTGGATGAATTGGAGAATGAGGGTTATATTATTTTGTCCCAACTAGAGATGCATTTCCCTCCCGCTTTTTTGATATCATGGTGCACTTGATAGTGCACTTGGTAAGGGAGGTAAGACTGTGTGGTCCAGTTTACCTAAGGTGGATGTACCCTTTCGAGCGATACATGAAGATCTTAAAAGGGTATTCTAAAACCCTTATCGTAGGAAGCCTCAATAGTTGAGAGATATGTAGTTGAAGAGGCTATGGAGTTCTCGCAAAGATTATCTATCAAGGCCGACGATACAATCTCGGCATGACGAGGGGATAAGCGAGGGAACTCGAGGAATCAAACGAAGAATAAGCCTCGTGAAGAGGTGTTGCAAGCACACCCGTACATCTTGAATAATACGGAAGAAGTTCAACCATACATTGATGAACACGAAAGAGTTTGAAGAATATGAATCCAAGGAAGAGTGACATGCGAGATAGCGAATGAGCAAAAGAAGACGTTCATAAAGTGGTTCGGTGAGAAGGTATTGCACGAGACCGGAGTGTCGATACAATCGAGTGGTTAGCCTGGGGGCCTTCTTTCGTGTCATCACTTGGAGCGGTTACGATGTCAACGGATATTCTTTCTACACAAAAGACCAAGATGACAAGTCTTGTGCAAAATAGTGGGGTGATGGTTGAAGCCGAATCCATGCACTTTTCGAGTTCGAAAGACAAAAACCGGTGGTAGCATCAATGGCCTATTATGGAGTGATCGAAGAAATATGGGAGATCAACTACAGCAAGTTCAAAGTTGCTTTATTGAAATGTAAGTGGGTTAGCAATAATGTTGTTGTAATAGATCCTAAATTTGGATTTGTCTCGCTTGATCTTCAAAGACTTGGTCATAGAGATGAGCCATTCATTTTAGCAAGTCGGGCGAAACAAGTGTTTTATGTTACGAGACCTCGCAAATAAAAGAATGTCCATTGTACTTCAAAGTAAAAAACAAGTATGGTGAAGAATCCTTGAACCTTGACGATACACTCCCTTTCACAACAAATCCACCTACAACACGTGAAGTAGAATTGATAGATGATGAAGAATATGCTGCAAGAAAGGATCATTGTGAAGGAATATGGGACACCATGTAAAGTAAGATCTTCAGTTACAAAATGATGTGTTTAACTACTATGTTCTTTTTGTGGTCGTTTAACATGTTGGTTCATTTTATTAATCTGTTTATTATTTTAAAACCTATCTAACATAAATGATTGGTCTTTGATGAACAGAATATGTCTAGCTCGGACGAGTCATCGGGAGATAGGGTTGATATGCCCGTTGAGAGAAAAGGGAGAGGTAGCACACACATGGGTGAGCTAATTGCTCGCCGTGACAATAAAAGAGGTGCATGTGGAGTTTGATGAAAATATGAATCCAGCTAGCGAGAGAGGAAGACAGCTTCATTAGCTATTTAGGCTATCTCGGCTCGAAGCAAAGTGCGTATTGTTTACTCGGCTTGGAAGTTCGTTGATGATAAGACGAAGGATTTGATTTGGACACGATTTTGGTATCTCACTTTCGATATATCTCGCATTTGTATCTTTAGTCTTATTACTTGATTTCGTCATATCTTCTCTTTCACCTTGCAGCAAACATTTGATGTCCCTAACACTAAGGCCATGAGGAAGCATTGGATGGGCGAAGTTCGTCTCCGTTGGAAAGATTTTAAGAACAAGCTGACAAAAAGTATATTCACGGGCAAAGAGGGACCAGATCCATGTAAGACCTATTCCTTCATTTCTCCTGAGGACTGGAGGGAGTTTGTGGCGTCCTACAGAATCCCGAATTTCTGGTAAAGTTTCTGTCATATCTTATCTTTAATTTGAATCTACTTGAATTCGTACGATCAGTTTTTTTTTTGTTTTCGTGTCACAGAAAACAAGCCAAGCCAATAGAGAGAGGCAAGCGAAAAATAAGTATCCGCATTGCTTGTCTAGAGGTGGCTACGTAAAGTCCGGAACGAAAGATGATGGAGGAAGAGCTGCAGCGAATGAAGGAAGCTTCCCAATCCGATCCTTCCATTGCTATCCAGGCCCCAGCGTCCTCCTCGTCACAAAAAATGGAAAGTCTGCGAGGATGAAGGGGGACAAATACATCAATGAAGATGTTGCTACGGTTGCCTCAAAGATCGTAAGTAGTTGAATTAGAAGTATTAAATAGCCTCAGTTGTTTCATACTATATAAGAGTTTAGTTATTATTTATGAAAATCTTATGGTACAGATTCACTTGAGCAGCAGAGTAGCCAAGGCTCATTCACGCGGTACGCGGCAGACATTTTGTCGACGGCGATTGGGAAGCCTGGATTACCCCGATGCCGTTCGAGGGGAGTGAGTGTTGCAAAATTTTTCGGACGACGTTCACGTTTGTATGACGCAGAGAGCAGCGGGAGCTTGAAGCCGAATTCGAGCAAACCTTATGAAAGATGTTATGGCACAACTACGGGGTGAAATGCAAGCTATGGTACAACAAAGAACGTACATCCGACGAATCCCCGAATATCCGCAGAGCAAAGATAGTTTTCGGCCTCCGAGGTACATATTAGCGGACCTTCTCCCCCTCCGAGGTAGTTATTGGCGGACCGTCTCACACCGCAGAGGTGCATATTAGCGAACCGTCTCACACTCCGCAGGTGCATATTAGCGAACCGTCTCACACTCCACGGGAGGTATAGCTTGCACCCTATATTTGGATGACCCACACCGCGGATTGTTGCCGATGGTCTTGTTTACCCAGAACAAGACAAACACCACAACAAGCAAATTCCGGAAAACCAACGTCGGGTGGCGTGACAAGTGTGCGAGAGGGGGAAGAAGAGACAGCCGTCCCGATTGATGATGAGGAGGTTACCACACTAGGCGCCGCCATCACATGGTTCATCCTTTGGCCGGCTCATCTTATTGAGATGTGGACGACACCTGCGATGGTAGGAAATACATTACTGATTGAGTGTGAGTTGTTTCCCGATTGATTTTCATTGCTCATTCACTCATAATATGTTTTTTTATGTTTTCATAGGATGAACAAGATGCGGGCTTATTTCCGTACTTAGCACAGCTGCGAGAGATGTACAAGGACATCGGCCTCATAAGCTTGCAGATGCCTCCGGCATTGTCGGTGCGTAAAAGACATATCCGATGACATTTGACAATAAAGATTTGATGGAGTTTTTGACGATGGATTGTTTAGATATACGCTTTCTTCAACTTGCAATCTCGTAAGTTTGTTTAACCCTTTAATTATGTTAGTACTCTTTTTTTGTTTAAGATCTTCAATAACATTTATCATTTCATTTCATAGTGTCTGCCGAGAATTATGCGCCAGCACACCGCGAGCGAGTTCGTATGGATACTTATGTCCCGGATGCACGGCTTCGGCTCGCGAGACGTTACCCGGGAGGTCAATTTATGTTGGTCTAACAATGGGCGATGGAGGGTCGTCTTGTTATCTAGCGCCAATACATGAAAGGTGCGTACTTTTGTTTTGTCTTATAAGATTTTTGTGTCAAAATTGCGGTCTTATCTTAATTTAATATTAATACGTATATGTTGTAGTGGTCATTGGACGCTGTGTGTTGTTTGTCCGAGCAAGAACTCCTGTTATTGGTTCGATTCAAGAAATGGAAATCCTACCGAGGATATCAAAAACATGTTTGCCGAGTAAGTAAATTTTTTTCGAATCATCGATTCTTCTTTTAAATGAATGGTTTAACATGTCTGTTAATTTCCATTTTAATGATAGGGGCCTCAAAACGTATAGACAAACTTATCAATGCAAAAGAGCAGGTGGACCGAAGTGGTTTAAACCGACGGTGAGTAGTTTCAATTCAAGTTATTTCATTGACACAAAGAGCTTTAGATATGCCTTTATTCGTTTTTAACAATTTGCCTTTGATTTATAGTGCCATCAACAACCAGGAGCACCGAGCGCGGATATTACGTTATGAGTTGGATGCAATCCATCGTTAACAAATGGACGTACTCAAGGTTTTCAAAACGTACGTAATCGCTCTGTGATTCTCAAGTTTATTTAATTTTTGTTGTTGTACTTGAGTTGTTAATTATTTCCTTCACTTAATTGGTTTATCTTATACCTTGTTTCCCCAATTTACAGTTTTTGGGTACTAAGGATCCGTACTCGCAGGATGAGATCGATTCGGTTCGAGACATGATATCTAGATATCTTCTTCAACACATAGCGTCTAGTTAGTACTGAGCATGATTAATATGTTATTGTGTTAGTGATTCTTTAATTTGCTACTGTTGTTCATTTGTATGTATTTGGTGTTTTGTCTGTACAAAATATGCAATTTTGGTGTTATATATAGTCTGTTTATGTATTGTGTTAGAGTGTGATTCTTCTGTTGCTTGGTGGTTTCTGGCTGATGCAAATTAAAAACTTGGTAGATGTTCATATTTTGTAGTTTACTTTAAAAAAAAAAAACTCAACAAAGGCGACCTGATTTTTAAACCAGGTCGCCTTTGTTACGATAAGGCGACCTGAATAGAATATCAGGTCGCCTTAATTTCAACAAAGGCGACCTGATTTAAAAATCAGGTCGCCTTTGTTGAAATTAAGGCGACCTGATATTCCCTATTGTTCAGGTAATCTTCATCGAACAGACGCTCTATTAAATTTGGGTAAGTAGATTCAACTATACACTTAATTGGATTACAATCATCATTAAGCAATAAATCTTCAGGAATTGGGATCTCTACAATGCCATCATTTGGTAATCCAATGGCTCCATCTCCTACAAGAAGAACCCAATCTGAAAATGATTTTATTTTTTGTTGTTCAATTGGATTGTTGGAAGAGTTTAGCCTCATATTCTTTGTTAAGCGCAGTAATTTGCATTCATTCCAGAGATAGGAAGTGTTGATAGATGCATCTACAATCTCAGCTCGCCCAGATTTTGGAATGACAGGAAGGATTTGCCTAAAATCGCCACCCATGACAATACATTTTCCACCAAAAATACAATTGCTCTTCATCAAGTCCCTCAACGTGCGATCAACAGCCTCAATACAATGTTTTTTCACCATTGGTGCTTCATCCCAAATGATGATGTTAGAAGCTTTGAGTAAATTTGCCATCGGTGAGTGATGTGTAATTGAACACATAGAGTCTTCATTGACATCAATAGGTATACAGAACCTTGAATGTGCAGTTCTACCGGATGGTAGTAGAGTTGCGGCTATTCCATTTGATGCTACATTAAGTATGATTCCCCCAGTTGATCTAATAGAAGCTGTTAACACATTCCATATAAAAGTTTTACCAGTTCCACCGAATCCATGCAAGAAGAAGAAACCACATTTTGTTGAAGAAATTGCACACATGATCTCATCAAATACTTTCTTTTGTTCATCCGTCATCAATCGTTGCAATCTTTCTGATTCCTCCCTCTCTTTTTGCTTATTGTAGTTTAACTCTTGAAGAATTAGCTGGTTCGAGATATCAATGATGTTGTCTTCATCTGGTCTAGGCAGTGATGGATAATTGTCTAGACTCCTGCCGTTGCGAAGTAAGAGTTTTTGAATTATACTTAGGCCTGCAGACTCTTTATTGGTGAATGAAATCTGCACATCTTTTTGAAACAATAAAAGGTATAAATATTTTTCTCAAATACGAAATAGAACATAAATATTAATTAGATAGATAATATACTCATACAATAATTCTAAAACATGTTCATACTTTAATATTAGTAATAATTATATTAAAATGAAGAAGGTTAAGAAAAGCAATGGCCAAGTACTTCCTATCAATCAGGTGCGTTTTTAACTTTTGCGTTTGTTTATCGGTGTGTTTTATGTATCCATTATAAATTTTGACTATGATTCCTTGTTAATTCGAAACACAATTTGAGAAGCTTAAAGTCATAGAAAGATAATCCTATTAAGTAGTACCTAGAAATTTCTTTTATGTTCCTACCAATGCATCTCGTTGAGTTTCGCTATTGTGGTATCCTCGCCGAATTAATGTTCGGCAACATTGGCCTAACTATTAGAAACTATTAATGGTTTTTGCATTGTATAATTTTAAAACTTTAATACTCATCACAACAACTTTATAATTTAAATTATATAGACTACTTTACTGTTGTCTGTGGTGTGGGTCTTTAATGTTGCGATAGTTGACCTATGGCTAAGATAAGTACGCCCTAGGATATTATTTCACCGAATTGAAGAAGCTTTTAAGTTCTTTCAAGTGCAAAGCAAGAGTTTTGGAATTATACTTAGGCCTGCATTTACTTAATGACTTCTGAAATCTTCAAATCTTTTTGCAACAATAAAATGTATTTAAAATTTTGTCATATGAGAAATAGAACATACATATTAAGTAGAGCGATAATAAATCGATACAATAATTCGAAAACATGCTCATAATTTAATATTAGTAAAAATTATACTAAACTTGGTTCATATAGTAGGACGCTTCGTTAAAATGTTCAACTCAAAATAAAAAAGTTAATATGGAAATGTTGTAATGTACAATTAATTTGTTAAAGTAAAACTATAAATTGTACATACTGACATACCTTGAAAACGTTGGTCTCCATGATTAATATGTATGAGATCTTCACAAATAAATTCTTTCATATGCTCCCAAACAATAGTGGGTTGCGATAAACAATGGCTTAGTAACATGCTAGTGAAGAAATGACGTAGATAATTTCCTGATGCCCATGATGATGCCTCTTTAATTGCATCAATATACTCTTTGTCATCATCTAATAATCCAAGTGCATAACATGCTTCCCTGAATATTGGAAAAACTACATTATTAACAGTTCTGATGTCTTCATAATTCTTTGGCCCACGAACTTTTGTAAGCAACAAACGAAGATAATATAGTTCTCCTTGAGCTGGTGTACAATGACCCATCCTTCCAACTGAGAATCCACGCTCACGAATTTTCCAAAATCTTTTTTCCCTAACAAACGTAAAGTAGTTGGGGAATTGCGAATAAGTAAGTGTTCTTGCATATGGGTCATCCTTATTTTTATCAAACCAAGCAAGGAACATTGATTCTTTAACCCGTGGGTTGTTCACAAGTGAAGACATTGTTTCACCTTGGTTGTAGTAAATGGACTGTTGTTGAGGAAGATGGAAACTTAATCTCTCCACAGGTGGATGTCTATGGTGTATATCAAAACCAAAAATTCTCCACGACGCCTCACATGAAGATACATATCGACAATTGAGGTAGTGAGAAATTTCATCAAATGATTGATGAGAGCCTGGATGATCGTTGTTGTTATATATACCAGCTATAACACAATCATTCCCTTTACCTATGTATTTAAATAGGTACTTGATAGCACGTGATTGATTTGTCTTTTCAATGTTCAAATGACCACCAAATAATTTCAACAATGTAGCATTATAAGGGACGACAGATCTGTTATCGAGTTGAACACCCTTTCTTGACACCATACGACCGTCATCTCTCCATCTTTCATACAAGGCGCACTTCTTGATGATCGACCCCATGGACCAAGAAGGTTGTAGTCAATTTTTTTCAAATTAAAAACAAAATAGCATTTAGAACTTCAAATGCACGTTATCTGGATAATTAAAATACCAAAGTCTATTATCAATTATCTCTAAATGTTTAACACACATGGAATGATGATTTAATTTATGTAGAAATAATTGTAAATTTGTACCTGCTTTAATTGATCCGAATATCTTCTCATCCTTCAAAGTCCGCATTAATTTGTGTAAGTTGAGGTTGAATATCCTACTCAATATTTCTGGTCTATCACATGGTTTTAAACCATCTTGGTCACAATGACGAGTAATTTTAGGCCACATAGGGTTGCATGTAAATGTGAGAAAAATATCTGGATAACCAGCCCATACACAAATTGCCATAGCATCTTGATAGTTTTGAATCATGTATCGTGCGCCACCTGTGAAAGAAGATGGCAGAATAACTCTTGCCCTGTTGATGAAGGGTGTGTCTCCCCTCTTGTGAGTGCATCTGTTAGTCCACTATAAAGATCTACCATTAATTCCTTTTGGTGCTTTCTAATGTAGTCAAGCCTATCGCTTTCAACCATTGAGTAGCTGTCAACAATAAACTGTTGCAGTAATTTTTTCCATGCAAGATGATGACCTTTCGGACTTCCTCCTTATTAACCGGAATGCCGGGTATTCAATTCCCTAGGTGTTAGTTTCTTCTTTTTGTTGCCGAGAGTGTTTCTTGAGCGTGTTGATTTGTTGAGTCGTACCCGTTGTCTCCATATGGAAAAAGCAATGGATATTGCAGTGGTAGGTATGCCATGTGTAGCTCATCGATCCTCTGTAATCCTCCATATTGTCGTTTTACAATTATGTCTCTCTCCGTGTATGAATTGTCAAAGTCACCTACAATTAGAGCGGCAAGCTCTGAAGTTGTTGGCATATTATATTGATTAGATAGCCCACTTGAGTTGCTACTTCTAATTAGTCTTATACTAATATCATGGATGACATTTTCCTTAATAATTTCCACTGCTTTTCTATAATGTTTGACCACACAATTGTGCTTGTCCAAGCATTCTTTCAACATTTCAACAATGTTGTGATCCAAATTTTCAGCACCAACATGACGGCTGAAAAAAAAAAAACACAAAAATTCTTTTAACTTCCGACATATATGATAAAGAGTATTGTACAATGGCACAAAAAACTTATACAAATCTTACCTCACCGTTGAAATGGGGGTAATAAGCTACCAATCAAATGGTGGTTATGACTTGAAAGGACAAATGCATAAGGACCTCCTCCTCTAGAGTTTATTGAATGGTCGATTCTCCCATCCATAGAGGTGAAACAAAACATGCTGTACGTACGGATATTTTTCAAAAAAAAATTGACTGCACTGATTGTTTGCTGAAAAATAGTTCCTCAAGCTCTTTAGGAGGCCTTCTTAATAAAGGGACAATAATATTTCCATTACAACAACAAATACCAAATTGTGGCATTTCACTTTTCTTCACACCTTTCAATCTTTCTGCAAGCCACATTTCAGCACCACAAACTTGACATACATGACAAGCATCACCATCATCTAAATAGGTGGAACGAAAGATACTACTGAGATTATTCCATGGCTCTTTATGATGGTTCGTGCGATCAGGTTCGTCGTTATTAACTCTGGAATCTACTATAATAATTGAAAAAAACATTTCTGAAGGTCAAATAATTATGTACAATTAAAAACATGGACAGCAAAATAAAATAAAAAAATCATACTTACTTTGGTATACTGGAGGATTTAGCCTACTGCATAAATCAGTGGCTACTTGACGAATTTCTTTCGAAGATTTCTTTACACTTTTCTTTTGATTGACTGATTGTGATTGCGGGTGAACTGGTGGACTAAGAGTAAGCTTGCTCCTGTAAGTTAAACAACTGATGTTTCTTTGCATATAATTTGAGCTACTCGGTGTGTTGGTTATATCAGATAATGTACATATACGTTTACCTACAAAAACAGATTGTTTAAAAATTATTACATACTGAAATTGGATACAGCCAAACATAAGCGGATATTAATTGAAAATATGAAAATAAAAATTAAAAAGACTGACCTCTTCCTTCATTCTCACATCTTCCATCATTCTCTTTGTTTTTAAGAAACTCAACCCGCTTCTTCCTCATATCTGCTATTATTTTGTTCGAATTGTAACATCTCGTTTTTAAAGCGGAATTTTTTTTTTTCAATCAGAGTAGAGCATTGGAGCGAAAGAGTAACTGATACATATTCAAATATAAACCATAGTGTAATATAGTATTGATAATACAGTCATCCTACTGTTTCCAAAGTAAGTACAAAAAAGAATAAAATTCTTCGGCCAGCGGCCTAATCGTCTGCTTCCCCGGTCTCCAACTCTCGGTCCTCATATCTCGGTTCAAATTAAATCGATATGCAATATCTTTATTCGAAAATTAAATCTGAGATACAATATCTCAATTTATTATACTTATTTAATTTATCAAATAAATTAAATACTATATATAATAATATTATTGTCAATAAATAATATCATTATTATTTTCGAATTTAATATATTTATATATGCATATATATATATACACACACACACATCCTAGATTAAATAAGTATTCATTAAATCTTAAACACATTTAAGATTCAATGAATCTGGCGCCTTCTTGTTCGATCGAGACAGAGCGGACTACGCGTGTCCTCTCCTCTCACCGGTATCCACACGAACGGTCTTCAACATACGACGGCGGCGTGCTAGCACCTCGGTATTCTTGCGTCTCTATTTTTCCCTCTAGGGTTTTTCGCGGCTTTCTAATACGCTCGACAAAAGTCCCGTTGGTTTTTCTAAACCTAGCAGCGTATTATATTCAAAACAAATTTTGAATTTGGATTAAAAATATATTAATTAAATCTATATGATAGATCTAATCAAATCTATTTATTTAATCCGAATTAAAGCCCTCTGATTTAATTTATATTTATAAATTAAATCAAGATATGATATCGTTATATTTAATTTAAAATGAGATCCGATGTCTCAGTTCAAATTAAATCTGATATGCAATATCTTTATTCGAAAATTAAATCTGAGATACAATATCTCAATTTATTATAGTTATTTAATTTATCAAATAAAATAAATACTATATATAATAATATTATTGTCAATAAATAATATCATTATTATTTTCGAATTTAATATATATTAAATCAAGATATGATATCATTATATTTAATTTAAAATGAGATCCGATATCTCGGTTCAAATTAAATCTGATATGCAATATCTTTATTCGAAAATTAAATCTGAGATACAATATCTCAATTTATTATAGTTATTTAATTTATCAAATAAATTAAATACTACAAATAATAATATTATTATCAATAAATAATATCATTATTATTTTCGAATTTAATATATTTATATATGAATTATATATATATACAGACACTTCCTAGATTAAATAAGTATTCATTAAATCTTAAACACATTTGAGATTCAATGAATCGGACACTCTTGCTCGTGTTGGGTCGTTCTTGTGTGCGACCTGTAGGCCCACATGAGATTGGCGGCGGGCCAACATCGTACCAGCCCACAAGTCGCAAGCGGCCTCTAGCAAGACATTGCGACTACCCAATTCATATGGGGATCGTTGATTGAGATATCGGATCTCATTTTAAATTAAATATGACGATATCATATCTTGATTTAATTTATAAATATAAATTAAATCAGAGGGCTTTTAATTCGGATTAAATAAATAGATTTGATTAGATCTATCAGATAGATTTAATTAATATATTTTTTTAATCCAGATTCAAAATTTGTTTTGAATATAATACTTTTGCTAGGTTTAGAAAAACCTATGGGACTTTTATTCAAGCGTATTAGAAAGCCGCGAAAAACCCTAGAAAGAAAAAGAGAGAGACGCAAGAATACTGAGGCGCTAGCACGCTGCCGTCAGTGTTGGAGGCCGTTCGTGTGGATACCGGTAGAGGGAGGGGACACGCGTAGTCTGCTCCTGTCTAATTGAACAAGAAGGCGTTAGCCCACGTGATCAAGAAGCAAGGATAGAAGGTAGCCCACCAGTTCGATTGTTCGGCATAGGTATGATTCGGAAACCCTAAACCTTGATTTAAACGCCGTTGAGCGATCCGCCTAAGGGATTCGTAAAAGTTTTTACTCCGCTGCGTGTACGGATCCCAAAAAAATCGTACTTTTGACGGAAAACAGCGAAACGTCCTGACAGCGGCACGTCGGACAGCGTAACGACAGCAGATCAAGATTACTGATATCCTATAATGATAATATCACTTTTATCAATATTTGACATCATGACAGGCATTTTAGGTATAAATTACCATTTTGCCCCTATTCCCCTAATCGGCGGAATTTCGCCAGCGCTTCGCTACTTTGACTTTAATCTTCCAAAATTTTGCCAGAACTCCGACTCCATCATGATTTTCGAAATTCATACTTAAAATACCCTTGGCATATGATATCTAATCATACTTGGAAGATTAAAGACTATACTAGCATTACTACCCTAACTACCGAAAGAACTACGGAAACTTAAGACTAAAGACCGGAAAACTTACTCAGAGCTTCACTTCAGAATTCTCCGGACCCCTTCCTTCTTCCTAGCTGCTCCCAATTTCAGCCTTGCTCAAGAGGGATGGTGTGAATTTTTCAAATGGGAGCTTGGGCTATTTATAGGCAAAATATGGTCACTATTCACACTTTGTCAGGCGGATTCTGGACTGTTGGATCACACTTGGGTGAAATGGCAAATCTTGGACCCTTGGATCTGCCAAAACGTCCTTAAGCCCTTAGGTGGCAGCTTGTGATATCATCTTGATGATGTCACAGGTTTCTTTTTACCCCGGCCCGATAAAGTTCTCCGATCGGTGTCCGAATCGCGTAATCTTACAAAATCTCAAAAATCTGGGATCACAACTTTGAAGTTCTTTTCCTACTCATTAGAAATGTCTGGGTTAACTAAATTTTTGATCCCTTTCAGGTCTTCTCCGGTCCTGCCGAAGATTTCCGGAATCATCAACTTCGGGACAAAAATTCACTGATTCATAATATGCCCAGATGTTTACCAACTCATTATTGGATTTCAAGTTATGGCTTGGTTTCTATAGGTTTTCATTTATCTGATTTGCTTTTTGAACATCAGATAGATTCACAGTCAGTCTAGCATAACCCTTTTCGATTTCGGAAATAAGTTTGGAGACAGCCTACTCCGAGATAAAAATTCACTTGTTTCTAATATACTCTGACTTTAGAAACCTTGTTCATGGTTTTCTAGTTAGGATTTAATTTCTATCGGTTCTCGTTTATCCTATCTGCTTTTACAACCTGATCACTACTTAACCAAAGTTGCATGATTTTTAACCATGAAAATCCTATCCCTTATCCTCTTTGAGATTTTCGGTACTATTTATTAATTTTTTATTAATTTTCATTTTCTAATTAATTAATTAATATTATATTTATATAATTTTATTTACAAAATTTTCCTATTGGTCCATATATGTTTTTAGGCTTAAAATTACTTAATCTCATATTTTTTCCTTAACACCTTCCAATTAATTAGAACATATATTTTATGCTATTTTTAGCCATAAACCACTAATTATAGGGTTTTACATAATTATCTTTGGATTTTCCTTTGTTTCAGCTCTAATAATTAGCCAATAATTATTTAATTAATTACCCACTAATTATTGATAATTAATTACCCACTAATTAATTATCCAATAATTATTTAATTAATTACCCACTAATTGGAATAACTCATTATCTCATAACTTTTGCACTGACATTAGTCTTTTATGTCTCAGGCATTTTCTTAAAATTTACGGGGACATTTTGGTCATTATAATACTTTTTGATTTTCCCCCCTTTATTTTTCCAAGGTTATATTTTATTAAATTACCAAAATTAGAGACAATATACTCTCTTAATTTTAATAATTATTTTACTGCCTCCTAGGATTTTTCATAATTCCCTTAAGTCATTTTATGCTCCTCAAGGGTATTTTAGTCATTTTGACTCCTTATTCTTTTTCCCAAATTTCCAAGAGATTTTTCCTTCATAAATACGATAAATATAACACAGAAAATTGGGACCACATATTCACCTATCAGAAATAGTCATTTTATTTATCCGGGTATTACACGAATCGTGACAGGTTTTCGAGTCATAACATTATTGATTTGTTATACAACATTCCATATATGTAATATATCTTTATGAATAACTGGAATATCACTGAGCTTATCATCCATAGCGCATTGTCATAAATGTATAAAATGGACTGCGGTAAGTGTATTCTCTTTCAATGAAGTGACGGATGATTCGACTTGAACCTATATGGACGGATAGATTCCATTTTATTCTTCAATTTTAGTCATGGATCGTCCTTTAAGAAAGCTTCGTTTTAATTAATGATAAACCACTATTAGATTTAAAGGACGAAGGAAAATTGTTTACAGTTGTCATGACTGAAATTCATTGCTTATAGAAAATTGTGTTTGAAAAATAGGTCCTTCCAAAATTAATGATCCTGTTGAACTCAGATGCAATCAATTATATTTTCTAATTAATGCATTGACCTCATATACACAGTTATTTCAACTAATTTTGTTTATTACACAACAAGCTTTCGTTCTTGCCAATTGTGAACATTGAGACTTTTTGATATGCTTGAAACTATAACAACAATTAATAAATGATATTGTTCCGGTTCAGTGCAAAGATATTGCATCAGTATACCACGTATAATCTTCATCTAACATTTATAGAAAACATTAAGATCAGAATTTTTCCTAAGTTTGTGTGTTTACACAATTGGCATCTATAAGGAATAATATGTACATCTCTACCAGACAAAAAAACTTAAAAATTAAATTTAGTTTGAAATATATTCAATAAAAAATCAAATATAATTGTCGACTTTACATGTGTGATTCTACATGATCAACCGCTTAACATATATTCTTATATTGTAAATTTCATTTCAGTACAGAATTCCAGAAGGACGTCGGAAAAATGATCAATTGAACCTATATGAATGGATAGATTGCATTTTATTCTTCAATTGATGGCATGGCATGGATCGTCATATAAGAAAGCTTCGTTTTAATTAATGGCAAACAACTATGAAATTTGAAGGACAGAGGAAAAATGTTCACAGTTGTCATGACTGATATTCATTGCTTATAGAAAATTGTGATTGAAAATTAGGTCTCACCAAATTTAATTATCATGTTGAACTCAGTTATGATTAATTATATTTTCTAATTAATGCATGGACCTATCTATACACAGTTATTTCATGTATGACTTTACATCATCTTGTGTTTAACATATATTCTTATATGGTAAATTTTATGTCGGTAAAGAAATCATGAAGGGAAACATTTAATTTCATGTTGGATGTTATTTTTTAAAAAGTTTGTTAGTATTAGACTACCTTAGTAAAGACATTTGGGAACAAATTTATATATTGCCGATGATCCAACATTGAATCCAAACAACAGCATGATGTAAACCGTTAAATTATAGCTTATAGAGAAATAACATTAAGAAACTGATACAGCACTTGTGACATAGTCTGGAACACATAAAAAGAAAGCTAGAAAACAAATAAAGTATTGAAAGACAACTATTACATCTAGTGAATCATTCATGTAGGGTTCGCGTGTGCAGCAGTCTGATATTTGCCATTATCATCACTTGAATTTGAAAATGCATTAATGGAAGTTTCTATTGACTAACGCTCAACGCGAGTTGTTGAATACACATTTAATTCAAATTTATTACACAAACCCAACTGCAGTGTAAAATGAAACAGACTAACTACTCCTAACCAGTAATAAATGATGACAGAGTAAAGGGTAAGAAGGAAAATCGTCATAATGATAACAAATGACAAATAAACCATAAATATTATATTATATCGCAATACAATTAAAGATACTACCATTCATTGAACAGACTATATCATACGCCTGGCAGTCAGATTACAGAAAAACTTCAAAAGTTGTTTGCTTCATACTGTTCATTATAAAAAAGTTCATTGACACAAAATGGATAAATTCCCTTGCGTCAGCACAAAAGGAACAAACACACTTTTCATAGGCCAAGTATGACGTTCTTTGCTAGGGCAACTTCTGGATAATCTGGATCTATAAAAACGCGAGTAGCACCGAGAACATACGAAAGCTCAATACCTAAAATATGAAAAGAAGGAAAATTACGACGACAGACATTTGACGAAATATAGTAAACTAACATTCTTATGAATATAGACCAACCTCTCTCAATTTTCCTCATGATTCTGACATACTGGACTAAAACGAAGACTCCAGAATTGACATTGTTGCTTTCCAACAGCGCAACTATTCTCTCAAATGCATCACCTTGCAAGACACATCTTATCAAAAATTTCGTCCTGCAAGATTTTGAATGTATAAGTGAGACAAATAATGATACCGAACAAAAAAATGTAACATGAAAAGGGAAATTAAAACACTCTTCAACTATGAATAATGTTTGTCTTCGATCTCCAATATCAAAGACATGGAGTATATCCCCCTACACTTGTAATTAGATGACCGATGATACGTTTGAAGTATTCCACACACATCTGAATAATTAAATTCAGGGAAAAAGAAAGGTATAAATAATTTTGCAAACAACTCCATAAAAATATTCGTATAAAGTAAACGATGGCATGGATTATTTACCGATCCAAAGATGATTAGTTGGATGCCCCACCAATTAGTGTCGTCAATCAATTTCCAGCAGTGCTTGTCCATGAGAGTGATATTCATCAATCTAACCATCATCCGTGTATCCTTCTGGACAAAAAATGGAAAACATGAAATTTGACGGAAAGCATAAATTTTTTTAAAAAAGAAATAAACTAAAATTGAAGGAACAAAGCATAACCGTTGTATCAAAGACAAAGAGATCAACGCTCTCAAGTTTTAGTAAGGGCCGGGCATGGCTAGCGCAACACCTTTCTACATATCTGGAAACTATTCTATCAACTTTCACTATCAACATAATGTCGGAAGAATCATCGGTGGAATTTTGCAAACTGCTTATCATAGTGATGGCCATTTCGAGAGGCAAGTAGTACGTGAAAAAAGCAGGGAATAATTGAAAAGTCAGAAATTGAGAACTCAGACGAACAATATAAAATGAGAAGGTGAACTGTTTTTAAATAGTTTTGAAGTTTTGAAAAACGACAGAAGGAATGAAGAGGCGCATGAAACATAAAGAGAAACGGTTCGTTTTTTGAGAAAGATTGGAATTGGATAACTGCTAAAGAAGTTGTAAAGACGTGCACAGTACCAGGTTTTAAGTAGGTGCATCGATACAAATTTTTTTTTTTTGAAAAAAATACTTTTGGCATATCTCAACTGTCTATTCGTTTCCTATTTATTTGATATTCACTTAAATAAATATTTGTGAAATGATAAATAGAATAAGTAATTTGACTTTTTATAATTGATGAAAAACGAATAAGTAAAATGTTTAAGTAAACAACCTTTTTTTCCCATTCAGTTTAATTTTAAAGTAAATAAAGTTTTTAAGTGGAATTTCTATTCATAAACTTTCTCGCAATTGGTCGGGGGTTTTGGACTATCATTAATTGAAAAAATAAACGATTAAACTTCATTAATTTGTTTTATTTGATGATGTATTTGCAAATACAATAAAGCATGATAAGTAGAGAAAATAAGTTTCAAAAGGGTTGTTAAGAATTTTAATACACAATTAATGATAATGACCAAATAACTTATTGATAAAATCAAATAATTAAGAAAAAAATTGCATGTTAAGGAAAAATTATTGCATACATTGCAGGTTAATACGAATGACAAACGAATTTAAATCTTTCTTTACCCATCAAGATGTGAGGTTAAGGATAGAACATTACATGTAGCCATTATAAACTTTAAGATATGAAGTTGATCCGACATGTCAGAAGGCACAAACCAAGAAGGAAAATATCAAACAGATATATTTGACGTCGAAATACACAGTTAAACTGCAAATATATTGTCATAAATATTTGAAGGTGAAAACACCCACAAAAGTTTTAAACATAATTAACTGTACGTGCCTCACAGCATACAAAATGAGCACGTACCACTAATATGATTGTTCATTACAAACTTAAATAGAAAAAGGAAAATAAGACTAAGTGCATTGAGAAACAAAGTTGGTACAGATAAATAAAATTAAACAGACGGTGGAAAATCTAATATTGGAGCGGGCTGGATAGAGATGCTTGAAACACAGGCTTTCACGTAGTAGAAGATTCAATTCCATGAACAAACTGAGAAGCATACGCGCGACTAAGTGATGATTGGATATTATTACACTTATTTTTATCTCTTGGTAAATAAATTTAGGAATGTTTGATTGATAAATCATGGATTTTGTTACTTAATTGGGCTTTGAGCTTTTAATTGGATTGAACTCATTTATTATGATTAAATTCCATATTTACAATGATTTAGTATTTTCACCATAACTTTTGATCTAGATATCCGATTAGCCTGATTCTTTTTTCCTTTTTTAGATGATTCAAATATCTACAATTGTTATGAAGACTTGGAAGACTGATTCGGACAAGAAGATGGACGAAATTGGAGCTAAAGATAGATGCATTTTTCTGGATTTTTATTTTGCCTGAATTTTGTAATAAAAGACCAATCTTTAGAGATTTCCTATTTATTAGAGGTTTCCTTTTTGTTAAGGGATTCCTATTTTGCCCGAATTTTGTAATAAAAGACCAATATGATTTGCCACCTGATTTAGAAAAACAATATGATTGATAAAGTCCTGCGTGTTGAAAAATTATCTTCATTCTTCCACTCTTTCCCTTCCCTCTCTTGTGATTGCAACGATGATGTAGTATACTCCAACACTAAGTTGGATTCCATACCTTCCATTTTGCAAGCACAAGAGAATTTTCACAATATAACTGGTTCCTTGACTCCTACTGATGGGAGTATCATTGATTTCCTTGGATGTGATAATTACTTGGAAAGTTTGGAACTTAACATGCCCTTAATTCACTTGAAATCTCTCCATCTTGCTATTTTTGGATGGGATGCTGCTATTTGCTTGTCTTCTTTGCAGGCACATTGTTGGAAGGATCGTCAGGAGAGTCAATCTCTACCGTACATTCTTGAACCTCTTCCAATAGATCCTGAACCGCCTCCACCAAGGAAATTCAATAGAAGAGAATATATTTTTAAAGACCAATGCATGATTCTCATTGGTGATGAGAACTTCTCCTTCAAGCAACTCAAGATACTCTAACAAAGGTTGTCTCTTTCCTCACTTATTTTCTTCCTAATTCATATGATTACTTGGGTTTAATTGTTGTATGATGAAGATAAGTACGGGAGGGACACAATTCAGTAGAAATAATGTAGTTTAGTAGGTAGAATAAAAAAAGTTTTATGAATAACTCACTCTCTTTCTATGATTGCTATACATCTTGTGAACTTGGACATTTTGGTTTTGATAGATCCTTCGTTTGGGGCTGAATTTCTAGAATCTTGAATTATATTTCTTGGTAGTTAATTTTGGGATGCTGGTTGCCTAAGTTGGTATTGACCTTGTGAGATTTTGGGCCTACATGAATGGAATTCATCTTTTGCCATTCTTTCTTTCATGTGTGCATCTGCTCATGATTTGTGTTCTCTAGAACTTGCTCCTTTTCTTTTGAAACTACATTTTCACTTACGTGTATAAGTATGATGGAAGCTTGTTTTCTTTCTTTTATTTCCCCACTTTGGCCAAATAGCCTTTTCCCTTGCATTATGATTCCTTTGCTAGCCCCTTTGTGCCTTCTTGACTCATTCTTTTCTAAACCACATTACAAGCCTAAGCGTAAAACCATTTTATTCCGCACCTTGAAAATTTATTGAGCATTGGTTTCACCTTGGTTGTGTTTAAGTGTGGGGGTTGCTCAGGAGTGCAATAGTTTAAGTGTGGGGGGAGATATTTGATTTTTTCATTGAGATTATGTATATAGTATAGTTTCTAAAAAAAGAAAAAAAGAAAAAGAAAAGGGCTTGGAAAGAAAAAAGAAAACAAAAAGAAAAAAGAAAGAAAGAAAAAGAAAAGCAGAAAAAGAAAAGAAAGAAAGAAAGAAAAAGAAAAAGAAAATACATAGAAAGAAAAGAGATATATGAGTGAAATAAAAGTTTTCATACATAGAGAATGATTGTGTTAATTAGTGCTCTTTTTAATTTCTTTGGTGCTTAGCCTCTCATTCCATACTATTACCTACCTTCACCCTAGCCCTATTACAACCTTTAATAACAAGCTCTCTTGATTTTTGCATGCATATGTTATAAATAGTGGAGAAGTAGAAATTGAGCAAGCCTATGGTAGGACTATTTTCTTGAGTAGAATTTGAGTGATACACTTATTAACCCTATACACTTGAGAGATTGATTGAGGGCATCCCTTGAGAGACCATATTGTGTGATTAGCATCATTGATTGAGATTGCTAGGATTTGTAATTTGAAATGAAAGAAATTCAGTCTTGATTGGTTGATCTTGAGAAGCTTTGTGACCTTTATTCAATTTTTAAAGTTTGGCAATTGTTAGAGAGAAGAAGTTTTTCTTTTAGTTTTTTTCTTTTAATTTTGCTCAGGAGTGCAAAAGGATAAGTGTGGGGGAATTTGATGATTGAATATTATTACACTTATTTTTATCTCTTTGTAAATAAATTTAGGAATGTTTGATTGATAAATCATGGATTTTGTTACTTAATTGGGCTTTGAGCTTTTAATTGGATTGAACTCATTTATTATGATTAAATTCCATATTTACAATGATTTAGTATTTTCACCATAACTTTTGATCTATATATCCGATTAGCCTGATTCTTCTTTCCTTTCTTAGATGATTCAGAGATCTACAATTGTTATGAAGACTTGGAAGACTGATTCAGACAATAAGATGGACGAAATTGGAGCTAAAGACAGATGCTTTTTCTGGATTTTTATTTTGCCCGAATTTTGTAATAAAAGACCAATCTTTAGAGATTTCCTATTTATTAGAGGTTTCCTATTTGTTAGGGGATTCCTATTTTTGTTTAGTCATCTCTCCTATATAAGGAGGATTAGATGGTGGCTACAAACACATTCTCAATATTATATATTCTACATTATCTTTTCTTCTGAGTTTTTCCTAGCCATGCTTGGCTAAGCTTTTGTGGTTGACCCATGGATTGAGGATTTCGTGAATCCGAGGGCCTGCACTACAATCGATAACGTAATTCGCTTCTATTTATTTTAATCGGATCCGATTATGATTGCGGATTGGGTATTAGATTTAATACCGCATTGATATCCCAAGGACATAGGTCGGACTGTGTTCTAAGAGAGCGTTGTGCGATCGCACGCAAGCTCGCCACGTGTTCGATCAAATGATAGGCAATCGTCTAGTTGAGGGAATATTTGGACAAATGCAGAGATTTCGGTTTGTCTAGAATCAATCACGAGTTTGGTTATTATCTTTTTGTCCGATGGAGGTTATGGAATTCCAATTTTGGGTTAATCGTCTGTTTATCTAATTAATATCGTTTTCTTATTTTCTATCTTATCTTTGCTTCATTTAAATTACATTTCTATTTTAGTTTATTAATTTAAAAATCAAAACCCAATCCCCCTTGTTTTCATTTCATTTGCATGACACTTAGATTACTTAGGATTCAATAAAAGGCTCCTCGAAAAGAGAGAACGATCCTAGGTTTGCCTATACGCAATCCTTGGTTAATTGTTGATTGTGGACCCCAAGGCTAATGACAAAAGGTCTTCATCACTAAGTTGAAGATGAAAATCAACAACTGACTTGGTGATTATAGTTGAAAATCGCCTTAGACATATCAAAGTGTCTCAAAAGAGGATTTCGCCATCTACAGTAAATATCCAAAAAAAAAATAGTCTCGAAGTGTTGTATAAACATTGAGGCAACAGAAAATGATATGTATGTATATATATATATATAGCTAACCACTCATTCTCTTCATCTTGACGCATAGTAAGGCAACAACTAAATCTGACTGCTGTGCAACCCAGGAGTAGTTAACAGAAGCCCAGAAAGCTGGTGATCCAGTGAACAACAGTGGAAAGGACTGCCACTAAAAAAAATGAAGTAATACTTAAAACAAAGAAGGCATTAGAAAATATTTATTTCATGGATTTGGGTTTTGAGTCATTCCAACCGTGAGTCCACAATCTCAAAATCTAAACGGTACAGTATCTCTTTGTCAACAACGACACCAGTTAATCCAGAAACAGAGGTGGCAAGGCCTACAACATCTGTAAGAATTATAACTGTTAGAAAAATATGTAAATAATAAAAAGCATTGAACGTTTTTTATGAATTGAAAAAAAAAAGTATACTTAAAAGGGTAGATTCACATATGGAACTTTATGCCAATGAACGAAGTGGCTTAAAGATCTTGTCCAGCGCTCTAATGACGTCCCTAACAAATTCGACTTTAGTATAAGGCTCTATCATCAACTTCATATCATAGTTAATTATATTTGGACCCGGTTGGACTGAGAATCTGGTAATAAGGAAGCAAAACCCAGGGATCAGAACTCCATAAAGCCTACGGATGACATCACGATGACGACAGACAGCTAAAGCAATGAACCCTACAGACAAAAAGGGTTATCAGGTAATTGGTACACGTTAAGTTTAACAGTTAATGCAATTGGTATACGTTAAGTTTAAAATGACGTAAACCATATTAAACCATATGGTCAAACATTCAACAAACCTGACAATCAACAAGGATGACATTAAACATCATTTGCTTGTGCATCTTCGTTGGTGGAATGTCCCAGAAACTATCAACAACCTTAACTAATATAGACCAGTCACACCGGCTTTCATTAAGTTCAGAGAATGATGCAACCCTAACGGAACCCATTCCAAAGGAAAGACCTTTCCCAAGTGCCATTTTCGTTGAGAGTGAGAAGGATTAAAATGATGAACGTTTATAATGTAGTTAGATTATACTGTAATGAGTCATTCATCTGTGAAACAGAATACTCAACAATACGGTTTAAATAGATGCAAATTTCTAATGTCATTCGTCGGAAGTTTTGCATGGGGAACGCAAAACTCACTTATGATGCATGGCGAACTGAATAGGTCCAAATAATTAGTCATTGTAATTAATGTTATTAATTTGGACAACGAATGATATTTAAAAGTAGGTTGAGAACTGAATAGACTACGTTTGGGTTTGAAAAAAAAAGGAATAGACATGACGACAATGTACATGTAGATTCGTAAGTGTGTGAAAAACTGTTGACGAATGAAGGATTTAGTGAATGCTTAGTTGTCAGGCCACGGTGTTCCAATGATTGATTGGCTTAGAGGTTTAGTGTTATATATTTGATAGACTCTCTCTAAGAGTAGATAAGATAATCACTGAAGTACAAATGTATCAAAAGATACTTTACACAAGAAAACTCAAAGAGTATTTGAAACTTTAATGATTTTCGTTTTCTCAGTGATTAGTTGTTGAGAAGAATTGAATGCATCTCTATTTATAGCTAGAGATCATTAAATGACCATTATAAATCCTAATGTGACCGTTGCCAACATTGGTGATGGATTAGTGCAGGTTTTAGTCTTCTCTCTCTACACTTTGGTTAATCTAGTTGTGCAGAAGATCAGGCATGACTTCTTGAATTTTAATCCGTTGGAAGAGCAGCTACTGGATGTGGAAAGGAAACATTAATTCCTTCAAAACGTGTGGAGAATGATTGTCCAAAAGCATGCAAGTTTTCTGCACTTTTGCATTTAATGTTCTGACTTCACTTTATGCTTTATGCTAATTCTCCATTTAATCCTGTCTAAATCATTTGAAACTCACTAACAAACTGATTAAACATAGTTAGGAATAGTAATGAGTGATGATATAAATTATTAGGATCAAACACAAAGATTTCACAAATTCGTTTAACTTGAAATTCAAATTCAGTGATGTAAACTCGAGTTTGTTCTTCAAGACTCGAGTTTTCATTTTCCATTAAAAGTAGAAACTCGAGTTTTCTCATTCCAGAGAAGAATACCGTGATTTGGGGTTTGGACATGTTTTGTGAACAGTGCAAAACTCGAGTCATTGAGTGACTAACTCGAGTTTTGGAGTTTTGATGAGAAATCATGTTTTAGTCCAAAATCTCAAAACTAGAGTTTTCAAAACATTCATTTTTAGCAGAGCCCTCTACTTGGCCTAAACTCGAGTTTCCAAACTGAAACTCGAGTTTGCATAACTCTTTGAAAAATGGAAACTTTGAGTTCTTCTCTGTAAGACCGAAACTCGAGTTTCCAAAACTAAACTCGAGTTTCCTCATTTATGAGAAAACATTGAAAAATATTGTTAAGTCAAAATTGGAGTTTTCAATCAAAACTAGAGTTTTCACAACTTCAAAATTGAGCATTGTTCTCTTTATGATGTAAACTAGAGTTTCCATTAAAGCTTGGAAACTTAGAGAACTCTCTGTGTAGCCTAAACTCGAGTTTCCAAATGGAAAATAGAGTTTTGCTAACTATGAAAACTTGATAGCTCTCTGTCTTGTCAAAACTCGAGTTTGTTAAATCAAACTCGAGTTTGCTTTGTCTGTGAAAAACTCAGAAGCTCTCTGTATGGTCAAAACTCGAGTTTGTATTTCTTTGCAAAAACTTGAGCTCTTCTCTGTCAAGTCAAAACTCGAGTTTCCAAACTGAAACTCGAGTTTGCCTTTGACAGTAAGTTTTTCAACTTACAAAGACAAACTTCCATCTGTGTTTACAATTGTCCGTTATCATCAAAACCAATAGAGAACTAACATGAGGGACTAATCCCATCTTGACCATTCACATTCCTCTGCATGAAAACCACTAATGCCGATCGAAGCCTTTATCATCACCTGGTCAAAGGTGACTTTTGACTAGGTCAAAGATTAGCGACTCTCATGTAAGAATCCATGATGATCTCAGGTCAAAGGGCATTGCAACTTGGTTATACATGAGATAAGATTATGACTTAATCCATGCAGCTTTCTCATAGTGGGTTGGTCTAGCACCTTGTACTCTTACAAGCGCCTAAGACTTTGATTTGTATCTCCATACCTTATCAAAGTCATACTGGTCTTATTTCATCTTCGCTCACGCATAGATGACTGACCAAGGACATTTAGGACAATCTTTATGATACATCTAAGGATACAGTCATCATAAAAACATGCAAATGATATGATAACAAATTGAAGAAATACTTTAAATAACAATGACGTTTAAAGTACAATGATTGGCCACTAGGGCTTAATTTCCAACATTGAGGCCCTAGCTACTGAGTTTTTTCCAAGCTGTGAGGATATCCGAGCTTTCCTTGTTATGGGGTCTGGCTCTCATGTGATTGTGATTATGAATCTAACTGCACATGTGGTATTGCCATATTGTTGTGATTTTCTTGATTATGGTTTGCATACATGCACTGCATACATATGGTGTTTGAGTTTAACAGTTATTCTGGGGTTCATTTTTGAACTCCAAACCGTTCTGTAGATACAGGTGATAGACCCTGAGCTGTTCAGGCTTTTTGGGAAGGTAAGGGCATGTAGTGGAGAACTGAAGAAATAAGGAACGCCCAATCTCACTTTGTATATTTATTTGTTGGGATGATTGTATAAGTTTACTTACTGTTCAGTATTTTATTTTGGATGACTGTACTCTTAACCCTATGGGGAGGATTTACTGTTGGTTTTCACACTTTTACCGGTATATTGCACTTGTCCAAACCGATCATATACTCTACCACACACACTCTGATATATGCTAAAAAAGGGATTAAGTAATAACAGAAAGGTAACAAATAAAAAATGAATCCCTTTAACCTATCACCTGAAAGGGTGAGGCCGGTAGGGGTGTAACAACTTGGTCCTTGTTTGGTTCGCTGGAACCATTTGCGATGGCAAGGTATATATGATGGTGGTCATCTGTCTATCGCATTGGTGCGAGGATGATGGCGTGAAGGGTGTGCTTCAAAGGCAAGGTGTAATATCCTAAATTCACTCTGACAAGTTCCTTGTATGATGTATGTGCATTTGAAGGAATGAAATAGACAATTTTGACTAAATGTTCAAATTCACCCGAAATACCCAATTCCGCGAATCCAAATTTTTTGAGACATATGTGGCACAAATGGGACAAATGGAATTAACACTTCTTTGTTCCATTTTAGCTCATTAAATTCGACCAAGAAGGGATGAGAAGAAGGTTGTAAGAATATTATTGGAGATCATGAGAAAAATTAAAGTTAAAATTGCCTTTTGTATGAATTTGTGCCACATGGCTCATATTTATATAAACTTTATGAGCATATCAGCATGTGTTACAAGTTAAGAAGATGGGTCAAAAAGCCTTCCAAGCATGGTTAAAATTTCGGTCAAGTAGACAAGAGGGAGAGCAAGAACCAAGTTGCAAATAAAAGTCTAGTAGGGGATCGAATGAGATTATATTGGAATGAACCCCATGATAACCACCCTCCCTACAATAAATAAACACACACACATGTGTCCATATGTTCAAACCGTCACCTCCCTCTAATTGTTCATTTATTCATTTCTCAATTTCGGTCAAAAAGCAAGGAAAGGTGTGATTTGTATAACTAGATGGCATAATGACAATTAAGCAAAAAAATTATGTCTAAAAATACCCCCCAAGTTTCAACCTACTTAACCCTCTCTTTAATCAATAATTCTCTACTTCATTCACTCATTTTGGCTGGACAAAAATTCAGAGCATACAAAAGAGAGATTGAAGGCGTGAGAGACGAAGGAAGAGAAAGAGAAAGCTAGTGTAATCAAGATCTCCTACCACATCACCTCCAATCCAAGAACTCCCTTCATAAAAATTGTTCTACACGTTGAGAGTTTCAATTATACGGTTTCAGTTTTCTCATAAGAGGAGTTTCAAGTCATTGGGCTAGTCGAGTTGCTGCTGAAATTCTAAACCAACTACAGAATTGTGATAAGGTAAGCGTGAGCTTTGTTTTGAACCAATTGGTTTAAGGTTTGGATGAGTTTTTGAATACTTTGTAAAGCTCTATATTTTTTGCCAGCTAGGTTTTTTGTATTCTTATGATGATTTGTATATAAACATTTGATTATATGATGACTTAGGAACATATGAACCTAATTTGGTGGAAAAATCGCGAGTTGGTGAATTGTTATGATTGAGCCTTAATTTCGGTTAGACCAGGACATGTTCAAGGAGTGGGATTTTTTCCATTTTGATGGTTCCAATGTGTTTAAATCGAAAAAATTGTGTAGGCCAGGGTAGAGGTTCGGTAGGAATTTTGGAAGCTTCAGGATTGAAATGTGTTAAAACTCTAAAACTCCCTATGAGAGTTCTTGTTTAGGAAGTGAAAGTATTTGGGGGTAGTAAATGATGTCCAATTACAATGAAATTTTTCAGGATTAAAGTAGATATAATGAGATTTAATTTGATAGGTAATTGTCGAATTTGGAGTTTTGTACAATGAGATATGAATTTTTAAAAATGACCTATGATTCTGGAATGAGATGTAGGCAAAAGTCACTGTTTGATTAAATTGGGAATGGTATGCATGTGAATGGTTGATGAAAGTTTTCTTTCCCTTGAAATTAGACTCAACAATGAGTTCATAGGCTTTGGAATCACCCTATTTGGGCATTTGTGCTAAGAGTTATGATTTTTCAAAGTTACGGTAAAAATTCTGGAAAATCTGGTCAAAGGTGCGAAAATGATAGAAACAATGGCACATGTTGATTATTTTGTTGTTGAAGTGTAAAATGGATTCTTGGACATAGATTAGGCCTACTTTTTTTTATGTTTAAGTATGATATACTAGTTGACATTTTAAATGTCAATAGTTGGAGTAAATAATGACCATTGTCCGTAATGTATTCTCATAGGAACTTATAATTGTTTGGAGCAAGCAAAGTTCTTAGGATCAACCTGGATAATTACAAAGCAATTAGGTAGTAACTCTAATCTCACATACTTTGTATGATTGTGTATGAATGTTTGTAACCTGATTGTAAATTGTGTTGTGCACACATGTTAGGCTATATATATGTCCATGTGGACCAGTGCTCCTTGGGTTGCGAAGCCTGAAATGTATTTAATTGTTATAGGTCTTTATCCAGTTGTTGCCCAGTGTTGAGGCCCTAGATTTGTCGAGTCCTGCGATTCTCAGTTAATATTTCCTGGAACATGTTAAGTCCTGTGAATATTATGAAAATTGCATGTAACCATGCCCAGGACATGTTAAGTCCTACGTACATTATCAACATTACATGTAACCATGCCTAGGACATGTAAAGTCTTGTGATTCGCTTTTTCTGGGACATGTTGAGTCCTGTGTACACTGTCAACATTGTATGTGATCTTATATCTGTATTTGTTGTTGGGAGTGTTCTTTGATGATTGATTAGTGAATGCTGAGTTGTTATAATTGTTTATAAATGTGGTTAACTATCACATGTTGTCCATACATTGTATATGAGATTAAATGTTACTCTGGGATTCAAATTGAATCCCAGATGTTTCCAACAACTTAGGATCCAGACATGGTCATAGTGGCGGACAAGGTTGTAACGCTCCCTTATAGCTCCCAATCTTTATCAGAGTCATAGACAGAGAGCTTGCGGATCTGGTTTGGACGAATGAGTAACTGATAAAAATGCAGAACAAATTTAAAACTTAACTTGGTTTTGCAAAATAAATTTAATCCCCGACAGGATATTTAAGTACATACAGTCATCCCAAATTTAAAACTTCAAAATTAAACTTCAAGTAGATAAATATATACAAAACAAAAAGGAACTCTTCCTCCGAGTTCACCTTCTTCTGCCCCTGCTCACAACACCGCATTCCCCTTCCGACTTGATCCACTACCTGTACTTTTGTTCAAATCTGAGATTCACGAATGAATCTCAAAGTAGCATGTTAACTTCTATGAATGGAGTATAAGTATATGTAATAAATAAACTACCATAATCAGAAATACCACATAGCATACAAACAGTATAAAATACAATTCAAAATCCCAGTGCTTGGAAACACATGCGTAGAACCTACCCAGTTCAAAATTCCATAGTGCTTGGAAAGACAAGCACGACCTACCTGATCCTATGCCTATCTCTCCGAGGCCCAACCTAGAACCTACCCGGTCCTGAGTCCCTCAACACAAGGAAACCATTGTACGGAACCCGGCGGGAGCGGTCAATGTAGGAAATAAACAGACAGCCGGATCCGAATTCCTTAGCATAAATGTGAATGGACAACACTTAAATATACTATATGAAATCAAACATGTTTATAAAACTCATTCCAAAAATCATGGCATTTAAACATACACAAGTACACTCACAGACATAGAAGGTTAGAGTTACTACCTGGTGTTGGAAATTATGCCCTAGGGGCAAGTCATTGTACTTTAGACATTTATGTTATTTAAAGTATTCTCTTTTAGTTATCATTTCGTTTCCAAATTTACATTGATAACTGTATGGAGATACGAATCAAAGTCATGGACAATTGTAAGAGTACAAGGTCTTTGGACCAACCCACTATGAGAAAGTTGAATGGATTTAGTCATAAGCTTATCTCATGCATAACCGCGTCACGACGCCCTATGACTGAGATCATCATGGATTCCAATATGATGAGTCACGGATCTTTGACCTAGTCAAAAGTCATATTTGACCGGGTGATGATAAAGGTTAGGATCGGGATCAGTGGTTCTCATGCAAAGGAATGTGAGTGGTCAAGATGGGATTTGTCCCTCACATTTGTAGAGAGATAATATTGGGCCCCTCGATGAGTGAGTCTAAGAAATTGTATGGCCACACTACGATGGAAAAGAGTTTCAATTAGACTACTCAAGAATCGAGAAAGTAATGGTCAAAAACAGGAAGTTGATATTATTCATGCCTCATCCTTGACCAAGTTATTGCGTGACAAAAGGGACGTGACATGGTTGTACGATAGGTTATATCGCATCAACGATCCCCATGTGAATTGGGTAGTCGCAATGTCTTGCTAGAGGCCCCTTGCGACTTGTGAGCTGGTACAGTATTGGTCCACTGCCAATCTCATGTGGGCCTATAGGGTCGCACACAAGAATAGCCCAACACGAGCAAGAGTGTCTATATTCATTGAATCTTAAATGTGTTTAAGATTTAATGAATACTTATTTAATCTAGGATGTGTGTGTGTGTATATATATATATTATTAAATTCGAAAATAATAATGATATTATTTATTGATAATTATATTATTATATATAGTATTTAATTTATTTGATAAATTAAATAACTACAATAAATTGAGGTATTGTATCTCAGATTTAATTTTTGAATAAAGATATCGATTTAATTTGAATTGAGATATCGTATCTCATTTTAAATTAAATATAAGGATATCATATCTTGATTTAATTTATAAATATAAATTAAATCTGAAGGCCTATTAATACGGATCAAGTAGTTAGATTATATCATTGGATGATTTAATTAATATTATTTAATCCAAATTCAAAATTCGAAATTAATTAGATTAATTTTGAATATTTTAATACGACACATTAGGGTTTCTATAAGAGATTCTGATCTGGTTGTATTAAATATACGAATGAATTAGACAGCCATAAAAACAAAACCCTAGAAAGAAAAAGAGACAGAGACGCAAGAATACTGAGGCGCTAACACGCTGCCGTCAGTGTTGGAGGCCATCCGTGTGGATACCGGTAGAGGGAGAGGACACGTGAAGTCAGCTCCTGTCTGATCGAACAAGAAGGCGCTAGCCCACGTGATCAAGAAGCACGAATAAAAGATGCCACCTTGTTCGACGTACGACGTCTCAGGCGCATCAGGTTCTAGGCGCGAACGTGAACGGAACACAAGCAAGCTCGCATAGGTACGATTCTAAATCTAACCTTGATCTAAACACAATTGTGCGATCCAGCTAAGGGATTCGTAAAAAGTGTTTTTTTATTCTGCTGCGTGTTCGGATCGCAACACCTGGTACATAGTAACCTTAATTTCGTCCAAGTAATTTTTCGGGGTGTCTGCGCTCGAGAAATTACCTATAATTTGGGATAACCGGTTATTAATTAATCCATATATATTAAACATGATAAAAATTGTCCTTATTCATCATGTTTATTCCCTGTTTAACCTTATTTCATTGGGGTTTAATTTAATAACCCAAACTTGTCAAATTCCAGTTCTTAACCTTAACTGCTCTGAAAAATACAGTCTCTTTAATCATTTTATATTAATTGTAAAAAAAAATCATTTTTGTGTGATTCCAACTCTCAAGTTCTCTCTGACCTCTCTGGTTTCAAGGAAAAATACTTTCAGAGGTCCAAATACGCCTTAAAAACCTCGGTTTCCAATTTTACCCCTGCTGTCTAGATTGGTGTCCAGAAACTTGACTAAACTTTAAAGATCCATGTTAAATCGTACATAGCTCCAAAAATTCCAAATATGATATAAAATTAAATTTTGACCAATTATTTACTAATCTGGACAATTTCAGGATTTTTCAAAATAATCATTCCTAGTTTTAAGAAAAATAAAGATTGTTCAGTGAGCTTTCCAGAGTTACCAATCAGCTTTAAAATTTAATAGCTCGCTGTTCAGAGGCTTAAAAATTAAAAAATTTATATTTCCTGAACGCTAAAAGATCCTTCTGAATGCTTGAAAAATTTCACAATTTTTCTAAGCACTTAAACTCAGTTTTGATGTGCAGGACGTACGGTCATTTTTTTAGAATTTAATACTCACTTCCTAGATATCAAAATAATGAAAACGACCCATAATTTTAAAGGTATGGATGTCTTTTACTTCCTGGAATAATTTTATAATTTCTAAAGAACATTAACCCCTTGTAACCCCGCTCACAAGATACCTGGGTTCAGTGGTTTAAAATTGGCAGATTTGCCTCTTTCTTTTAGCTCATTATTTCATGTGTAAAAATGCCTTTAGAAATTCACCAAAAATATTTTTCCCACACAAGTTTTCATAAGGAAAACGATGATGATCTCATATTTCCGATATTCCAATTATTTATTGGTGTTTACCACGATTTTCCAGATCTGGTTTTAAAAGAAAATCTCAGAAATTTGAAGAGAGTGTGATTGTTCTTACCAATAAGCTTGTTCTTGAGCTTGTGGCCTCTTTTACCACACTAATCCTTGGTCAATACTCAGCCTATACTCAAGGGAATCACATGCATGTGATTTTAAGTCCAACCACAATTACATGAATGACAAGAACACCTCAAAATCTCAACTAGGATTCAAGTTCTTACCTTGAACTTTTTGTTCTTATTCTTCCTTCAGACCAACCTTAGAGATGAAATAATGATTGAAGTTGATGATGATAAGGATGAAGCCGTGAGGAAGTTGAGAGGAAATTGATTTATGTAATGAGAGGGAGAGGGTGCGTATGATTTAAGTGAGAGGATGAGTGTATATTGAATATTAATTGATGTGTGTGTGTGTGTTTTGTGTTCACGGGAATTAGAGAGAATGAGGGGAAATATTAAAATCTGATTCAATTGTCTTATGCGTGTGTAAGGCTACAGATAGGTAAGGAAATAAAAGGAAAATTTGATTTAAATTTGTGTTGCCAAATGTTAGCTATGCACAAGAGATAGGTGTCATATTTTTGCATGTTAGTGTGTGTTATCTTTGTGTCATGATGCCATGTGTCTTGTGGGTTGCATGCAAGGCGCCATGTGGCGTCTTGATATGTGTGTAAGTGTTGTCTTGTTTTACATGTTATCTCAGTTTGTGTTTGGGTTCTGGTGTTGTTGTCTTGGTTTACGTGACTAGTTTTCGATGTTTTTGTCTCGGTTAGCGTGTTTTGGGTTCCGTTGTTGTTGTCTTGATTTGCGTGCTTTGGGCTCCGGTGTTGTTACCTTGGTTTGCGTGTTTGGTTTTCGTGTTGTTGTCTCGATTTACGTGTATGTGGGGTTTGTGCCAAGTGTCACGTGATAAGGGAAAAGAAGACAAGTGTCTTCTTGCATGAAATGCCACGTGTCAAGCTTTGAGTAAGATCGCGCCACGTGTCAACTCCTTACTTATAACGACGCCACGTGTCAATTTTCTGTCCCTTTTTATGACACGTGTCCTAAAACACTTGCTTAATTACCAATGGCTCCTTATTGGGTCATAATGACTGGGCTTTCTCTAAGTGTCCATATTACTTTGCAGTCCTCTTTGATTTGGGCCTAATGCCTTAGTCCGATATAAAACTCGATTGCCCTTTTTCTCTTTACCCTTACTTTTGGGCCGAAAACCTTGGGCCTTCATAAAAGGTCCACTTGGTTGTTCTTCCTCATTTAATTTGGACTACCACCGATATACTTAAACCAGACGCCCGACTTGACACGCTTTCCCGTGTAGGTGTTTTTTATCGATATTTGTGTTGAGATTTTTGTCATTGGGATTTGTGTTGTGATTTTTGTTGAGTTTGAGGTTTATGTTGCAGTTTTGTTGTTGTGATCTCGTTTTGTGTGTTTGGGTTTTGTTGTGGGTTTTCACTGTCGGTTTTGTTGCACATTTTTCGAAGGGGTATTGTTTAGGTTGTTTTTCATTTTTTGTTGTCTATTTTCTCCCGAATACTCAATATTCAATAATAATTCATATCACATTGGATATTCAACCTTGACAAATATTATTGAATATTCTCAATCTTACAGGGTCTTTGGTAAAGCAAAAGCCAATACATTACAAAGGTTCGAAAAGAAAGACAGCGAGTATAGAATATTGAAAATGCTGCTTGGGCATTGGATAGAGCTGTAGAACTTACAGAATTGTTTAGTTAAATTTATTTTGGAATTGTAATATTTTGGTACTAATGTTTATGGATAACTTATTGAGAACTTTGTAGTCTATTCTTGTACATAACCAAGAATGTTTTTAATTATTAGTATATTATTCTATAACTGTGTTGCTCACTGAATTTTGCTGTATTACTTTGATAAATGTCGTAAATACAAGGGGTATGACACAAGATGAGGAAGGAAAATATGATTTTCTAAAGCCTCAGCCATGAGAATAATTTTTTTCTCGATTTTGAAGAAAATCTACTTTTGGAACTCAAAATTTATAAGTTTTTATCTTTGGCGATGCTATGTTTGGACTTTAAAGTTATGGCATACTAGTAATTATCTATATATGTGGTGAGTTATTTTCATAGTTTTCTACTGATTACATTCCTATCCCCTCCTTTTTTTTCTCTCCCCTCCCATTCCCTCAAACCAAACATACCCAAGTCATTTTTCAAGGGAATTCAAATAAAACACACCACTTGAATGCCAACACCTTCAATAAATTTATTTCCTTTTTTAAATTATATTCTCCAATTAAAATATAAGGACGGCACTCTATAAAATATCTTTCTTTGGTTTTGATGGATTTTGGATTCGTCAAAGTCTAGATAGTAGATACTAATATATATATATATGTAAAGTTGAATTATTTTGTGCTAACATTGAAATTAAAATTTAGAATCAATTGTCAAGGCCTCATTTGTTAATTCTTTTTCTAAGACGCCACTTACTTATTAGTAGTTATAGTCAATATAAAAATATATAAACAAAGAAAAAATTCTGAGCCAAAGACATTTAACACGGGCCGGCCCTAACTTTTTTCCTGGTCAATGATATTTCACGCGTTAACAATATATTGACGTATGTCAAATGAGTAAAGGATGTCATGTCTGCTAAAGAATGTGTCAAAAGATGGAAACATTCGTTCTGACGCCGTCTCGCCAGATTTCATCTTTTTCAAAAAAAAAAAAAAAAAAAAAAAATCAAAAAGCTAGTGTTCATGTGTATATAAGCACATGCATGGCTTTGATACTGAATCAAATTGAGACTACACGGCGTCGCAGAGTATAAGCAAAACCTATCTCTTTGTTCATCTTCAGTCATGGCATTGGCCTCAACTTTTCTCACCAGCCCTTCCGTCGCTATTAATCCCCGCAATAAGGTAACAACGATCATCATTTCAAACACGTGTGTGTGTGTTGCCTCCTGTCGAGGTCTTGTATTAAGGACCGGAGGTAGGATATGATTAATTGCATATGTAGGAGGTTTTTATTTTTGCACCTAATGTTTATGAAGTGGACAAACAGGACCTCGATAAAATTAAATTCAAATCCTAGTTTTGAGCGTGCAATATAATGTTTACGTTTCTCATTTGTTGTGTTTTTAGAATACAAGCTCTGGAAATACATGGGAGAGCTTGGGATTTGTCAATTTTAAGTCAAACCGACCAATTCATGCAAAGGGGTTCAGAGTAAATTGTTCAATCCAAAAGGAGAAGCTAATTGAGACCAAACACACTTTGGTGGACAGTATTGCAGAAAGCACTAATGTGTTTTCGACTACTGGTTTGTGATGTGCTTCTTCTGTTGATAGTGTGTGTAATACCCTAAAAATCTGACTCATGATAAGAATCATAATTTAGTAAAATATACTTATTGAAAATAGGTGAATATGAGGTCTCAAATATTGGAGGGGATTTATCATAATTTTCTAGGGCAATTTTTGTTGAAATTAGAGGAATTAAAGTACTAAAAGGCCCTAAATGAATCTATGAGCCATAAAATACTGTGATAAATCCTAAGAGGCAATAAAATAATTATTAAAAATTAGAAAGTATGTTGTCTCTAATTTAGATAATTTTTGGGATTTATTTCCTTGGAAAATAATAAGGCAGGATTAAATATTATTTTGGGGAGCATAATTAACCTCGTGATTTTTAATATTTTACATGGAGCATAAATTACCAGTGTCAGTCCAATAGTTGTGAGATAATAATTAATCTCAATTAAGAAAATTGTCAACAATTAGTAATTGGTTAATTAAGTAATTAATTGCTAATTGTTTAAGCATGAAAATGAGTTATTCAAAATTAATTATGTAAAACCCTTAATTAAAGGTTAATGACCAATAAGGGATCAAGATTGGTGTAAAGAATATTGCTAAGTAATTTGGCATAATTAAGAAGTATATATGGTGAATTACATAAAATCCCTAAAATAACCAACAAAGGATTAGCCATTGGGAAAGTTGCCTAATTAGATAATTAAGGCATAAATAAACATATTATAAATCAAGGTTGACAAGTCAATGGGAAGTAACATCTTTTGTCAAAAGATGGCCATAAATTTCGAAATATATAGAGGAAAAGAAGAGAAAATATGTCAAGTGTGAATGCAAAATGAGGTTTTATGCAAGTTGCAATTAAACAAATAATAAAAAATGGGATGTTACACTTTGCTATCAAAGCAGTAGTCCTGGCATGAATTTAACGAAGTTATTACGGACAGTTTGGTGCCAAAGGCAAGGCTAGTCTATGTGGGTACGCCAATTAGTCGCCGTGAACTCAGTGAGGCCCCCATGATAGACACTTACCTGACCATTCTGTTCAGTTAACGGAGTTAGGTTCTAAGCCTCTTCAAAAATTTGGAGCATATTTTGAAAATGAGTACTGATATAAGCCTAGCTAGGTCGGTGTACCACCTTACTTCCGTATACAATTCTGAACCGGTATACCATCTTGAACCGGTGTACTACTTTCTGTCGGTACATCGATCCTGATAACCCTGATATCAACCTCTGATAACCCTGATATCGGTCTCTGATAATCCTGATAACCCTAATAATTCATGACATTCATCGGTAGCCGACAAATTCGACTATCCGAAGATCATAGATCTTGATATCAACTCCGACGCAAACTCGGACAATTCTGATTCTGATAACTCTGAGAATTCTAATAATTCTGATAATCGCCAGTTTGTACTGGACGGTAATTCTATCCTAACACAAACCTTATATGTGGAACTGGGCCACGCCGGATGAAACTCCGAGACCAACAAAGATAAGTACATGCAGTATTTGACTCATGTAGAGGAACTCCCGATACGTGTTTACGTACCCGTTTATGAGAAGAACGAACCAATGAGATTCTGAACAAGAGACATATTGTGGGTGTCTGTTTGTTTGTAGTGCGATATAGTCTATGTACAGTATATATATGAAATGTGACAGAGTTTGCAGTATGCTAATTGTTGTCGTCCTTATGTATATCTAACGTTTTTCCTTAATAAAGGGAACAAAACAAGAAATGGCAAAGTTAAGAGGAGCCGGAGCTTCCAGAGGCCAAGGCAGAGGCCGAGGCAGAGGGCAAGGTAGACAACCTCGGGTGAATCCAGTACCAAACCAACCAGAACAGAACGAGATGCTAGAGATAAGGAGAACCCTGCAAGAGCAGAGGGCACTTATAGATGCACTCCTAGAAAGGCAGAATAGACAAGATCGAGAAGCTAAGAGGCAAGCAAGACAGGAAGAGGAAGAAGAAGAAAACGAGCAAAGTGACGAGCACGATGAGGAAGCTGAGGGATCTGATAGGTCCCAGTCACCTCCACGACAAGGGAGAGTTGTGCAGACCACACAAAATTGGGTCACTTTGTTTTGCAAGCTCAAACCACCTGCTTTCCGTGGGAAGAACGAATTGGCTGAGGATTGGCTGTTAAGTCTGGACAAGATTTTTGAAGTCATGGAGTGCCCGGATAATCGAAGGGCTCAACTTGCAATATACAAGCTCGAAGGTGATGCACATCGATGGTGGAAAAGCATCGCTACGACGTTGCGGACCCAATATTGCCCTGTCACTTGGGAGAAATTCCTGGAAAAGTTCAATGAACAATATTTTCCTCCCTCAACACAAGTGATTAAAGAGGAGGAGTTTCTTCATATCCAACAAGGCCCCGAGGAAACCTTTGACGATTACTTTGCCCGGTTTACCAACCTGTCGCGATATTCATTGTACTTGAAGAGTAATGATAACGAAAGCTGGAAGGCGAATAGGTTGATATTTGGGCTAAGGTATGAGATAAAGAAGAGGCTGGTATCTCAGCAGTTTCCTGAACTAGCTCAAGCAGTGGAAGCTTGTAGATTAATTGAGCGAAACCGAAAGGAGCTGCGTAAACCCCGGCACTTAAGCACTAGCAGTGCAGAGCGTAGCGAGGTCAGCCGTGGAAATTCCTCGCAGAAGAGAGAAGCACCATGGAGTGACTCCCAAAGAGAAAGCAAGAGGCCATTCCAGACTGGGCCACAGTACAACCCTGGAACGATGGGACCCCGATCGTGTCCAAAATGTGGGAGGTATCATCCTCAAAGTACTAACTGCGATGGGAAACTGATATGCTTCAAGTGTCAAAAGCCTGGACACATCAGCGTACACTGTCCGGAGAAAGCTGCAGCGTTAAAGCCACCGAACCCAAGCCGAGTGTACACACTAACATGTACCGAGGACAGGGGACTTCCGGAGATGATTCAAGGTACTATTCCACTTAGTAGGGAATCACCTAGTAATGCATGCCTATAGATTTCCCTATGCATAGCTACCTTACGTGACGTGTTCAATGTTTCTTCGTTATTACAATCCGACTGCGATCGTGTCATTGAGTATGAGGTATCTTATGTTGCCATAGTGTATGGGCACTATGGAAACATTTAAAGTATCTGGTGTTGCCATGGTGTATGGGAGCCATGGAGACATTTTGGTATCTGTGGTATTGACCGCGGTGTATGGGAGCCACGGGAAACACTATATATCAAAGTACGAAATGAGAAGATCGTAGTGGTCAAACCAGAGCGAATTCTCGATCACCAAGAGGAGTAGCTAACAGATAAAGTAAAGATCTGACGCGTATAGTCCAAAGTCTAAGTAGGACGGAATCTTGATAGTATGGAACAAATTTCGAGGACGAAATTTTATTTAACGGGGGGAGAAATGTAGTACCCTAAAAATCTAACTCATGATAAGAATCATAATTTAGTAAAATATACCTATTGAAAATAGGTGAATATGAGGTCTCAAATATTGGAGGGGATTTATCATAATTTTCTAGGGCAATTTCTGTTGAAATTAGAGGAATTAAAGTACTAAAAAGCCCTAAATGAATCTATGAGCCATAAAATACTGTGATAAATCCTAAGAGGCAATAAAATAATTATTAAAAATTAGAAAGTATGTTGTCTCTAATTTAGATAATTTTTGGGATTTATTTCCTTGGAAAATAATAAGGCAGGATTAAATATTATTTTGGGGAGCATAATTAACCTCGTGATTTTTAATATTTTACATGGAGCATAAATTACCAGTGTTAGTCCAATAGTTGTGAGATAATAATTAATCTCAATTAAGAAAATTGTCAACAATTAGTAATTGGTTAATTAAGTAATTAATTGCTAATTGTTTAAGCATGAAAAATGAGTTATTCAAAATTAATTATGTAAAACCCTTAATTAAAGGTTAATGACCAATAAGGGATCAAGATTGGTGTAAAGAATATTGCTAAGTAATTTTGCATAATTAAGAAGTATATATGGTGAATTACATAAAATCCCTAAAATAACCAACAAAGGATTAGCCATTGGGAAAGTTGCCTAATTAGATAATTAAGGCATAAATAAACATATTATAAATCAAGGTTGAGAAGTCAATGGGAAGCAACATCTTTTGTCAAAGAGTAAATACCCTTTTTGGTCCCTGAAATAACACGCGCTACCCATTTTGGTCCCTGAGTAAAAAAAATGTCATTTTTAGTCCTTAAACAGTAAAAAAAAGGTCCCTTTTAGTCCTTTTAGTCATTTTTTGTGGGCATTTTAATCCCTCACAAATTCCCAAAAAATCATTTTTAGTCCCTAAAAAGGACCGAAATGACATTTTTTTTACTCAGGGACCAAAATGGGTAGAGCGTGTTTTTCCAGGGACCTAAAAGGGTATTTACTCTTTGTCAAAAGATGGCCATAAATTTCGAAATATATAGAAGGAAAAGAAGAGAAAATATGTCAAGTGTGAATGCAAAATGAGGTTTTATGCAAGTTGCAATTAAACAAATAATAAAAAATGGGATGTTACAGTGTGTGTAGGTCTTCTGTAATATGCTAATAGTTTTAGTTTCTATTTGCAGAAAACCAGTCACGCGAACCTAGCATGTCTACGGTATTGGTCAATTACCATAATGACTTCGATCCTTATAAAGCAACTTCTACACCTATTTACCAAACTGCTACTTTCAAAATGGTGCAAATTTGATCCTTATATGTTAATTTAGACTACTTTAGCTTCTATCTGTTTTATATTCTTTTCATATTTAACTCGTCTTGTTTTACCATTTTTTCAATGCAGACTTCTGCTACACAATTTGATGAATATGCCTATTCTAGGATTACAAATCCTACTCGAGATACTTTGGAAAAGTGAGCACAACTATTCCTGATTTTTTCTTGATATTGTTGTTTCTTCTTTCCATCCTCTTTGACGCAGCTTAATTTGTCAATTTAGGTTACTAGCAAAGCTTGACAATGCAGATAAAGCCTTTTGCTTTGCCAGTGGAATGACTGCTTTGACTGCTGTTTGTGAACTTGTTAATCCTGGTGCATTTCTAACCTTAGTTTGTTTAGGTTTTGTAATGTCTAAACATATTTTCACATAGTTTACATCAAATACTATATGTACTGAAATGATTGCTTTTATTGTCATCATTTACTTTTATAATTTCAATGTAGGTGATGAGATAATTGCTTTAGAGGATATCTATGGTGGTTCATATAAATTCTTAAATGAACTAATTGCAAGAAAGGGAGGAGTAAAAGTAAAGTAAGTTTTATATATTAACTATTTGAATATAATTTTTATTCCAAGTGGATTAATAAATGATGAGGTTGTAATGGTTTCGTGCACAGAAAAGTAGATACAACTAATCTAGACAATGTGAAAGCTGCTATGGGAATGAGTACTAAGCTGATCTGGCTAGAGAGTCCTAGCAATCCTCAGCTAAAAATATCTGATATTCGAGTAACCATTTTCTTGATATTTTTGTTTTGTTTTGTTTTGTTTGCGTAATTAAGAAAGGATATACCTATATAATTCTTACATGGACCCAACCTTAAATTATAATAATGTGCATATTATATGTACTTGCAGTATGGAATTATTTCAAATTGTAGAAAATTAATTTCTCATATTGTTTCTTGACTTATGCCCAGAGAATATCAGAGATTGCTCATGCACATGGTGCAATTGTATTGGTGGACAATAGTTCAATGTCTCCCGTGTTAAGTCAGCCATTAGACCTTGGAGCAGGTATTCAATCACCTTTGCAAATATGATAAAGTATAATTATTAATTAGATTTAATAACTTAATTACATGCATGCATGCATATGCTCTAATTAATTTTCTGTTTTCACTTTTTGTAAGTGAGAATTTGAATTTTAAAGGAAGAAAGCACAAAGAATTTTCTATTAAGTGACTATTTTTATTTTCTTTTTTCCAGATATTGTTATGCATTCAAATACCAAATTTGTTGCTGGAAATAGTAGTGTCCTGGCGGGTAGCCTCGCTACGAGAGATGAAGGGTAGGAGCTCTCATTCTTTGTGTCTCAAACAATTAAATCCTGTTTGTTTCTATTCTCTGCCGTTTTCTTTCCAAGACAGTCTTATAAAATTGTTTTTAAAAACAATTTTTGAAAATAAATAAAAAATTTGTTTAAATAGTCGTTTAAAAAATCTGTTTTTGAAATGACGTGACAATAACTGTAGTTGGCGGTGTTCTTCGCAGTAGCATGGTATCAATAGTGAGTAGGTTGCAGCCTCAACAAAATAAAAAATAAAACTGTCTTTGTTTTTTAAAACAACTTTCAATCGATTAATTATATAAAACTGCATGATTTCATGATAGTAAGATGCAAGAATGTATAAAAAAAAAAAAATTGTCTATACCTTAATGGTTAAAAAATTGAGAAGTTCATGTGTTAAGTTTGTTATATGTTGTGAATTATTTCCTTTATTAACTTGTTTAATTTTCATCAGCTATATATATATTTTTTATACTTTTAATAATGTTAATCCATATTCGATCTTCCCTCAAGTTCTTTTCTTTAAAATTGATCATAGGTTGGCAAAACACCTAGAGTCTTATAAAAATACAACAGGTGTTGCCTTATCGCCATTTGCCTCTTGGCTTTGTTTGGAAGGAATTAAAACAATGGCTCTACGAGTTAAGGAGAAACAGGTGACTCACAGAACATTCTAAAATGTTTACGCGGAGTGATGAATTTTGAATAACTGTTTCTTTCAATATGTTATATTTTGCAGAGTAATGCACAAATAGTCGCCGAGTTTCTTGCCTCCCATCCTCGAGTAAAGAAAATAAACTATCCTGGTCTCTCTAGTCATCCTGGATATGACTTACACAACTCTCAGGTATGATTTAAGTGCTAAAGTTTGATATTATTTTTTGTTTATACATGCTTGAAATTGTTTTATTCATTAATCAATTTATTGTTTTGCAGGCGAAGGGACCAGGTTCTGTGCTTAGCTTTACAACAGGCTCACTGCCACTCTCAAAGCATATTGTTGAAAGTACCAAATACTTTGGCATGTCTGTCAGTTTTGGTAAGTATTATGTATTACTCCCTCCGGTATTAATTATAGGAACACTTTTTTACATTGCAAAAGTGTTCCTATAATTTGGACCGGAGGTAGTACCATAGAACTTTTGTGTACTAATGCATGCATACAAAATATTGACCCTTTTCAATTTTGTTGGTATTGTCAGGGAGTGTAGGTTCGTCGATATGCTTGCCTTGGTATACGTCCCATAACGTCATTCCTGAAGGACAGCGCACTCGTATGGGTTTAACTAATGATCTTGTACGTATTTCTGTGGGGATTGAAGATGTTAATGATCTTATTACAGATCTAGACAAGGCACTCTCATCTGGATCACTCTAATTTCATATTGTTAGATTGCTTGCTTTTTTACTTCAAATAATTTGATGTTGTCATTCTTTCATGTTTTATCCTGTAACCATTTCTTTATTGGAAACCATTTGGCTGTAACGATTGGGAATAATAAGCCTATTAATTAGAGCAAGGCACTTTTATTATCAGGCGATGGAGTCTTTACGACCCCATACAGATAGAAAATAGGGTAAGATGCAGAGAAAATGAATGACTGGAAGCGCAGAGCAATCCTCTGGCTAGTGTATTGTATTTATAGAAGAATAATACATCATTCTAAAAGAATATTCAGGAAATCATAATCGTACAGAAATATAACCAACCCTATAACCTGACGACACGTATATGAATGATACAAAAGGAATATTTTACAGTTGCAACAGATATCTATTATAATCTAACATTCCCCTTCAAACTAGAAGGTGTAACTAACAACCCAAGTTTGTCTCGAAAATATTCAAACTAAGATTGTGACAAAGGCTTTGTGAAACAGTCTGCAATTTGATCTGAAGAAGGAACATATCTGACATCAATTAACCTAGATGAAACTAGGTCTTTAATAAAGTGTATATCAACCTCAATATGTTTACTTCGAGCATGTAAAACAGGATTTGCAGCCAAGGATTTAGCACTTAGGTTATCACACCAAATCACTGAAGGATTCTTGACAAATAAACCTATTTCAGACAAAAGAGAATTCAACCACTTGATTTCAGCTGATCCATCAGAAAGGGATCTATATTTTGACTCAGTACTAGACATTGAGATTACTTTATGCTTCCTAGAAGACCAAGACACCAGATTATTTCCCAGAAAAACACACATACTAGCCATAGAGCGTCTATCATCCAAGTCACATGCCCAATCAGCATCCGTATAAGCAATTAACTGAGGATTAGTAAAAGGCTTAATGTGTAATCCTAGGTTGTAGGTACCTTTGAGATGCCAAAAAATCCTTTTGACAGCTTGAAAATGGAGAGTCCTTGGCTGAGACAAAAATTGACTGAGCTTATTTACTGCAAAAGAGATATCTGGATGTGTGGTGGTTAAATACTGTAAAGAACCGATGGCTTGCCTATATTCAGTGGGGTTAGGCAATAGATCACCATCATTAGCTGAAATCAGGCGACCAGTCACCATAAGGGTGGTGACCGGTGCACAGTCAAACATGCCAAACCTATTTAAGATATCAACAGTGTACTTGGTATGATTTAGATAAAGTCCCAAATTATCTCTGTATACTTCTAACCCCAAGAAATAATATAACGGTCCCAAATCCTTTAAAGAAAAAATCTGATTTAATTTCTTCACAAATCTATTCACATATTCAGAATTGTTGCCAATCACGAGTCTATCATCCACATAGATAAGTATAAAGACAGTCAAATCATGTGTTTGCAACATGAACAGAGATATATCGCTTCTTAAATTCCTAAAACCCCATTTAAGCAGTGTTAAACGTAAGCAATCGAACCAAGCCCTAGGAGTTTGTCTCAAACCATAAATGGCTTTTACCAACTAACAAACATGTATCGGATGACTCTGATGAATGAAGCTTTTAGGTTGAGGCATATAGACTTCTTCTTGGAAAAACCATTCAGGAACGCGTTGTTCACATCAAGATGTCAGATCTCCCACTTGAACGTGACTGCAACTGAAAAAATGACCCGAATTGTTGTTGATTTGACGACTGGGCTGAATGTCTCAGCAAAATCGATTCCAGGAATTTGCTGGAACCCTTTGGCCACCAATCGCGCTTTATGTTTGAGTATAGAGCCGTCAGCTTTATACTTGACCTTAAACACCCACTTGTTATCAATCAGTTTCTGACCATCGAATGGAACTAGCTGCCAAGTTCGATTGCGATGGAGTGCTTGAAGTTCTTCTTTCATCGCGATTTGCCATTCTGGCGACGAGAGAGCTGCCTAAATTGATGAAGGCTCTGGATGGGAATTATTGGAGATTGCAAGACCTACATATGGAAAATTGGGCCAGGTAATCCCATCTTTGGCCTGAGTTACCATTGTATGGTGATTGATGGGCCTAGTGTTGCAATCAGCTACTATATCTTCACTTGGGCTGCTACTTTCAGAATTCATGGACTCGCTACTCACAGGAGACAAAGAAGAAGAATCCGACATGACACATTCTTGTTCTCGTTCTTCAATTGGACTACCGGTTTCCTCATGATTAGAAGATGCGTTCCGAGAGTCTTGATTCTCTCGGATGATAAGAGGAATCAAGCTTACATTCTGTTTAGTAATAGAATTAGGAGTTTCCTGTACAAAACCTGTTTTGAATGGAAACGTAGTTGTGTCAAATATAACATGCCTGGATACAAATACTTTACCTGAGACATCGATGCCCTTTTTATTGTGAAGCTAAACCGAGATAGACACATTTCTGACTTTGCAATTGAAACTTGTGATTATTAAAAGGTTTCAAGCACGTGTAGTAGGCACAACCAAATGATTTGAGATCATCACATCGTGGCTCAGTTTTGGTCAATTGAAACAAGGGTGTATCATTGTTTAATAACGGTGTTGGTAGACGATTAATGAGATACACAACATGCTGAAAGGATTCAACCCAAAATGCCAACGACATTCCTGCATAAACCAACAGAATAAGTCCTATTTCAACAATGTGCCTATGATTTCGCTCAGCGCGGCCATTCTGAGCAGAAGTATAAGGACAGGTGAGTCGAACGCGAATTCCTTCTTCTTGCGCAAAAGTCATAATTTGTTTGTACTCAGTGCCATTGTCGCATTGAATTGATTTGATTTTCAACTAAAATTGATTTTCTACAAGCTAAGTTTCTTGAAGTGCTTAAAACATGAATTGGCTCACTTTTGTGTCTCAATGGATACAACCACGTGTAGTGGCTAAAGTCATCAAGTAAATGTATGTAAAATCGATGTCCACCATTAGATTCAGTAGGAGCTGGACCCCATAAATCAGTGTGAATTATTTCAAGAGGTTTACTAGACTGAGAAATAGAATTTGGAAAGGGAAGCAACTTGGATTTTCCCTGTTGACATGCTTCACAAACAAAGTTGTCACATGAGAAATTACTAGAAAGCTTCTTGTTACATTTCCTTAAAATAAGCTTCAAGACTCTTAGACTTGGGTGACCAAGAAGGTGGTGCCACTTGAGAAATTCAGTTTGATTGTCATCATGTGCTACTGCGAACACCATTGGTGTGCCATCAATGCTTCTTTCCTTCTTCATTGGGTACATTCCTTGTCTTGGAACTCCCTGCATTATTATTCTTCCGGTCACCGGATCCTTCACATCAGTGGCGGATCTTGGGATAAATGTTTGGAGGGGCTAAATGTATACTCATTAACTAATTAAGAAAATATATATATTTTGTGGGGCCAAATGTATAAATTTTTGAAACAAATGTATAAATTTTTAGGCCAAATGTATAAATTTTGTATAAAAAAATCCATTTTATATTAAAACCACTTCTTCACATCACACATTTGTTAGTGAAATTCACAGAAACAGAATTATCGTGAACTAATCGATTTACACTCATCAGATACTTAGTTGCTGAGGGCACAAACAGAACATATGCTTAAGATGAATGTTAGATTGTTTGCAAGGTATATTAACTGAAAAGTGAATAGGTGCGACCATTGGAGGGCGTTGAAGCAGAGGCAGAAACAGATGAGGATGCAGTCGACATACCATAGGCTTTGATACCATGATAGAAAATAGGGTAAGATGCAGAGAAAATGAATGACTGGAAGCGCAGAGCAATTCTCTGGCTAGTGTATTGTATTTATAGAAGAGTAATACATCATTCTAGAAGAAAATTCAGGAAATCATAATCGTACAGAAATATAACAAACCCTATAACCTGACGACACGTATATGAATGATACAAAAGGAATATTTTACAGTTACAACGGATATCTATTATAATCTAACACATACCCTATTACATAATTTAATTTTTTTATAATGTTGGGATGATTACAAGATTTTTGGATTTTTTGCTTGTGAAGTGAGAATTTAAAGTTTAAATCATTTGAAATCTCACCAGCTTTGTGCACTCTGCATAAATAGAGTAGCTAGTAATTTTAATATGAATTATCAATAATCTTGTTATGGACTCAAATAATGGGCCTGGCAGACATAGGGCCCAAAACATGTACCATAGGCGGGAATCTCCCTTTAATCAGGTACATGATTAATTACCCATGGAATATGCCTATAATTGAGGCATTGTGCAGGTAATGGAGGAGGTACACACAAGACGTGGGAGGCGCATAACAATAGTGGCAAGATGCAAGGCAAGGAGAACGAAACCCTAGGTAATCCCTATAAATAGGAGGTTGCCCAGCAGGTGTGTTCCTTACGTTCATTATTCCATTCTTTACCATTCAGTCTCACTGTGCACACACACTACCCCTCTGGCGAAAAGCCTACCCGTGTAAGCACAGTGATCACTGAGAATTCTCTGATATCTCCTCCATATATATCAGTGGATGATCCTTTCTTCTTTGGTGCTCTACTCTTAAGACACCGTTGAGGAAATCTTTGATCCGATATTAATACCTCATAGCCCATTGAGACTAGACATTTGTGTTCTACATCAGAACATTGGCGCCGACCGTGGGGAACCGTAAACTTCGATTCCCATAATTATAAAAAGCTACTGATAACCACTGAAGATGGCCATAAGCACCAGGAGTCGCGCTCAGATACCTGGGCAGGAACAACTGCCTGAGGGACAACCTCAACCACTACTCCAGGAGGAAACAATCCAATATTCAAACTCAGTTGCTCTAGAGAAGAGCCACGCTACTGGAGGTACCGAGGGCGAAACGGAGGATATTGCTCACTCTCCTCATCCCGGTTTGGGATTCCAGCAGGGGCAGCGAGTAGACCAGGTTTTGGGTATCCCTCGACCTCTTCCCGAGCTTCAGATTGATAATCTCGACATCCGCCTACTCCATAATGCTTTGGGATCCCTGATCCGACGTATGGATAACATGGAAAACTGGCACCAGCTTCAAAGAGATGAGGATTCCTGACTCATTCGAGAGGAGTTGGAATGTCAGAATGTTGTATGGCAGCAGGAGGAGCAGGAGAAGATGCAGCAAAGGCTGGAGGAGCAATACAAGGCAAGAGCGAAACAAGCTCAGAGTAAAGGGCCGAAGGGCGCTGGTTCAAATCGGGCTGCTAACTCGGCCTCTATGCTTGTTAACCAAGAACAACATCTGGGGAAGAAGGTGGTCGTTACGGATCAAGCTAAGATCCTGAGATTGGAAGCTGGTCACAAGGTCGTACGAGAACCAACTCGGAGCGGTGACGCAGCAGCGGCATAAACAAAAAGTCTCAAGGCTGCCGAGGCCGATAAGACTCGGTCGAGAGGAAAGCAGCCTGTTGAAGATCCATTCGTCAAAGTGGGAGCAACCGCGCCCCCATCGCTCGACAAATCAACAATGTTGGTAGGAGAAGTCGGGGAGGATCGAATTTGCTACTAACAGAGAGCATGTCAGGCCATTTTAGCTTTTAAACTCGAGCCTGTGTATTTAAACTCGAGCCTGAAACCTCCAGAGTATGTGTTCAAAGAGTTTACAAATATGTAAACTTGAGTTTGTCTTTGCAAACTTGAGTTTGCCTCTGGCGGGAAAGTTTTCCAACTGAAAACCATTTCTTTAAACTCCACAGTTTGTATTTTGAGTAGAGTTTGCTAACTTTAAAATGCTGCAAACTCGAGCCTGAAGAAACGAACTCGAGCCTATGGTTTTTGGGTAGAGTTTATTCTGTGGTTTGAGAAATTAAAAGAGTTTACAAAACATGTAAACTCGAGCCTGCATTTTGGAAGCTCGAGTTTGCCCTTGGCAGAGAGCATTCAAACTTTCATAATCGTTTCAAACTCGAGCCTAAGACAATGAACTCGAGCCTAACTTTTGAAATAAGTAAAATTACTTTACAAACTCTAGAGTTCATCTTTAAACCTCCGGTTCTCTCTGGAATGATTAATTTGGTTTGGCATGAACAGTGTCAAACTCGAGCCTAAGACAATGAACTCGAGCCTAACTTTTGAAATAAGTAAAATTACTTTACAAACTCTAGAGTTCATCTTTAAACCTCTGGTTCTCTCTGGAATGATTAATTTGGTTTGGCATGAACAGTGTCAAACTCGAGCCTGCTCACTAATGGACTCGAGTTTGCCCATTTTGTAAAGTTTGCTTTTCAGATGGCCTTCGCGACAATTGCTCTACAAAGCTATGAACTCGAGCCTGCCGACATGAACTCGAGTTCGACCCTTTGGAAAAATAAAAAACTCCATAGTTTACATTAAACTCCAGAGTTTGCTCTTTGCAGAAGCTACACCTGACATTGAAAATACTTTGCAAACTCGAGCTTGACATTGCAAACTCGAGTTTGAGACTTCTGTACAGACGAACGCTGCTGAGTTCAAATTGTTCAGTTTGATTTATACCTTACCCTTGTTGTGCGAATTGGTTGTACATGTTTTATATGATTCATATCTATATTTCTAACCAGTCTTAACCAGTTTGCTCATGAGATTGCAGAAGATTTGAGATTGTTTTTGGAAGTCAAATAAAACAACTCAATGCACCAACTTGTATTATTTTAATATTATCTTCTTCAACATAAGCAAATGGAGACAGCTTGGAGAGAGACACAACCATACTTCAATGTAGAAGACAAGGAACCCACTCACAAAAGCTGAACAACATCATTCTACAAACAGAATATCATGGGAGACATTCTTGAAGAACCAAAATGAGAATATTCAATTCAGCAAAATGTTCCCAACAGCTATATTCAATGAACTGCATCTAGAAGCACTTGTAACAGCTATGTTCTCCAATGAATTTGAATCTCAGTGCTTCTCCAACGTTCACAAGCTTCAAGCAGCTTAAATACTCAAAGTCTTGAAGCCTACAAGACAACACAGAACACAGAAACGAAAATCATTCAAGTAGTTCATTGAATCCAGGGTAACCAAACCCGTTTTCCAAAATCATGTTCAACATAAACATGTAGAAGTCAGGGTAATGAAACCTGACCTCCAAAATCATGTTCAATGAAAACATGTAGAAGTCAGGGTAGTGAAACCCGACCTCCAAAATCATGTTCAATGAAAACATGTAGAAGTCAGGGTAGTGAAACTCAACTTCCAAAATCATGTTCAACGTAAACATGTAAAAGTCAGGGTAATGAAACCCGACTTCCAAAATTATGCTCAACGTAAACATGTAGAAGTCAGGGTAATGAAACCTGACTTCCAAAATCATGCTCAATGAAAACATGTAGAAGTCAGGGTAGTGAAACCCGACCTCCAAAATCATGTTCAATGAAAACATGTAGAAGTTAGGGTAGTGAAACTCAACTTCCAAAATCATGTTCAACGTAAACATGTAAAAGTCAGGGTAATGAAACCCGACTTCCAAAAGCATGCTCAACGTAAACATGTAGAATTCAGGGTAATGAAACCCGACTTCCAAAATCATGCTCAACGTAAACATGTAGAAGTCAGGGTAATGAAACACGACTTCCAAAATCATGCTCAACGTAAACATGTAGAAGTCACGGTAATGAAACCCGACTTCCAAAATCATTTTCAATCTAAACATGTAGAATGTAGGGTAGTGAAATTTGCCTTCAAAAATCGTGTACAAGTTAAATCAAGTTTGAAGTCTGAGTAGCAAAACTCATTTTTCAAATGCGTGAAAATCAATTGATTCACATAAACAAATTGATGTGAAGGTTAGTGTCAACATTGGCCAAATCAACTCAGCGCACATGGAAGGCAAATACTTATTGCTTAAATTGTTGCCTGCATACATTAAGTTATGGCCCACGGCCACCAAATTACAAAAACAAGAAAGACCAAAAGTCCCTTGACAAAATCCAATCAATTACAAACGCCTAAAACTGTGATTGCGTCTCAGTGGCGAACGGGGAAGGTTGCTCATCTTTGCTCTCCTCAGCCCCAGGGGGAATCAATTTCCCCTTATCACTGACATACGCCTGGAGGTGCAACCCGGTTGTGTTTAGAGTGGTATTGGGATTCAAGACCCGGATTTGAGCAACAGCATTCTCAAAGGATTGTCTGGCGGCTTGGCCATACTTGACAATTTTGGCTTTAGTGTTACTAAGCTCGGCATCTTTTTCTTTGAGAACGCCTTTCAAATGTTCGTTATCCGAGGTCATCTTCTCCACTAATAGCACATCCCTCCGGTGGATATCTTTTAGGCGATGCAAGTCGGCCTGGGCTGCAGTCAAGTCAGTCTGCTTTGTAGTCAAGTCAGCCTGGGTTGCAGTCAAGTCAGTCTGCGTCGCAGTCAACTCGGTTTGGGCCACAACAATTTCTTCCACCGCTATGACAAGCTTCCCGTTGAGAGAAATCACCTCTTGGCGCAGCTTCTCTTGCTCGGCCTTCAACTCCTGCAATTCTTCTTGAGCTCAGTCCCTCTCCTTCGTGACTTTTGCCAAATATGCATCGCCTTTAAAGGCATCCAGCTCGGCCCTAAGATCATTCCTCTCCTTCATCACCTTATCAAGCATGTCTGCCGTCTGAGATAGTTGTTTGACAACAACTTTCAACGACTCTGACTTGGTGGCATACTTGTTTTTAAGGGCGGCATAGGGTCGAATCAGGGAGGTGGTCTTATGGGTTTGTATCTCCATATCGATAAGCTAAAGCTTCTCTTTCTTGGTAAGCTTGGAGGGAGAGTGAAACCGAGCAGTGGGACGCAAAACATCTTTAACAGCCTGGCTCATCCCGTCTGTCCAGAGAGCCCCTCCAGACAAAGTGGTGTGGTTAAGGGGTGCGGTATCAGTGGATGGGGTTGAAGGTGCTAGGGAAACCGGTGTGGAAGTCGTAGCTGGCGGTCTGTCCACGCCCTATTTACTCTTGGCTCTCTTGGCTCTTCTTTCTCTGCGCTTCAAACCACCTTTGGGTGCGGAGCGTTTGCAAGGAGCCTTGGTAGTAGCAGCCTCTTCCGCGACAGTAGGCTGGCTACCCACAGTAGGATCATCTGTAACAGGAAGGGCCTGAACCTCCTCGGGGTTTTCTGGAACTTCATCGAAGACCTCGATAAATTCTGGTCTTCCCATGTTTTTTCCTGCACGGCAAAAAGAAGAATGTCATTAATTGGTAAAGAAATGATGGCGAATACACTTTCGGTGACCACAGGAACATATCAATGCATAATCCCATACTCTTTGTTGTACGCGTCTAACTAAGGGGGTGGGGATGTGTTCGGCGGGGTCCATTAGCGACTTAAGGGTACTGGAGAGAGTCGTAAGCTTCATCACGGTCACTTCTTCGTCATCGGACACGCTAGCCTGGTTGGGAGCATAATCTCCGGATTTAAATTTATGATGGGCGTTTGTCCAGTATAAAGGAAATTTTCCTTCAAGTTCCTCGGAAGCGTCGGTCTGAAGGAACCACGGGCAGTGACCAGGATTGGCCATAAATCTGACAAAGGATTAAGCAATAAGATAATTACCTAATTAAGTACTTAGGCAATGGATTAAGGGTTAATTAACCTTTGTTAAATAAGAGTTGAAAAGTCAAAACTTAGCCAAGAATTAGCCATCTTTTCGAAAATAAAGAGGGACAAATAAGAGAAAAGATGTTGTAGTGTGAAAGCTATAAGAATAATATCATGATATTTGAAAGAAAAATAAGCAAATACATTTAGCTATTTAAAACATATTAATTGCCTAAAACAAAAGAGGATGTCGACACTTAGAATGAAAGCAATGATCAAGTTATTTGGTTAGTAAAATATGCAATAAATGAATGGGATTTTGTTTCTTTCTTTAAATAATTGAAGTATTTAGCAAATGAATCAAAAGAAAAGTTTGAAAAAGTCAAATAAAGGGGCAGCCGAATTGATTACTTTGTGTGTGAGTGTGAACCGAAATTAATTGAATGGAGTGTGTATGAGTGATTTGAATGATAAGAGCAATTGTGAGCCAAGTAAATAAAGTAGAAAGATATGTTGAAAGTAAAAAGCAAACAGGATAAACGATAACCAATGGAAATTAAATCCTATCTAGAAAACCATGAACTAGGTTTCTAAGGTCAGGACATATTATGAATCAGTGGATTTTTGTCCTGAAGATGACATTACTCGAAGTGATTTCCGTAACCGACGGCGTTTATCCGAAAATGGTTAACAGGCTACGAAATACCCTTAGTGGGACCAAAATATTTGTTAACTAAGATATTTCTAAAGAGGAAGATTAGACCTTCAAGGCTATGTTGTTGGATTTTTGAGATTTTCTAAGATTACGCGATTAGCACACCGAACAGGGAGCTTTATCGGGTAAAACCATAAAGCAAGAGTTGATGACATAAGATGACATCATCTTTGTTGACTTTGGGGGAGGGGAGGTCGGCCAAGGTGCCTTGTGTGGCCAAGATTTGATCTTCCAAAAACCCTAGATCCTACGATTGAAATTAAAGGAGAAAAGTGCAATTTCGCCCCTGAAATCTTCTATAAATAGCCTTCCATTTCTCCTTCATTTCTCACCAATTCACAAGCAATCTTAGAGATAAGTTAGAGAGAAGTGAGAGCAAGGAGAATCTCTGAGGAAGAAGTAGCGAAGCCCTGGGTAAGTTCTTCGGTCCTTAATCTTAAGTTTTAGTAGTTCTTTCGGTAGTTATAATAGAAATGTTATCTTGATCTTTAATCTTCCAAGTTTGTTTAGATATCATGTTTTAAGGTTAAACATGATATATATTTCGAAAATTATGTTGGAGTAAGAGTTATGTTGAAATTTTGGAAGATTAGAGTCAAAGTAGCGAAGCTCTGGCGAAATTTCATCGATTAGGGTAGTCAGGGGTAAAATGGTCATTTTTTACTAAAGTGACTGTTATGATGATTGTTTAGTAACAAATACACTATTATCCTTATAGGATACCTGTGAGTACGTTCTAACCAACTGTTGTACCGTATATCGTCAACGAAGGTACGTTCGCGTACTGTAACACTAACTCTAATGTTTATTGTATGTGTATATGTCCTATGTGTATGGTATGCTTATATGAGGTAGCTGATAGCTCTTTGATATGTTCATGTACTGTTGTTATACTTGCTGGGTATTGTGATACGTTTGCTAGGTGTGAAACGATTGCTAGGTGTGAAACAACTGCTAGGTAGGTGTGACATGATAGCTAGGTGTGACACATCTGCCAGGGGGGTTATGTGCTGTTGGGATATGCTTGTTTGTTGTGTAATATGAATATCTATAATGCATATGTTGTATATGTAAATATGAGGTTAACCGTTACCTGGGGTCCGGTGCGGACCTCAGCTCTTAACATAGCGTCAGGGTCAGGTGGACCAAGGACCGAGGAGAAGAGTAAGCAGCACGCATAGAGGCCGGCTGCAGACCACCTTTTGTTGCCACGGAATGGGGATCACCAGGTAGACACTTTTGTCGTTATTTATTTTCAGAACCTCTCGGATCAATGTACCACCAGTTGGTATTTTGAATATATATATCAGTTACTCTTATGTTCCGATGCCCTACTCTGATGGAAAAAAATGTATACTGCTTTTGAAAAACGGGATGTTACAAGAAGCTAGGGCTTGATGTTGTGGTCTGATTGGTGTTTTTGAGGTCTCAAATGAGTTTAAAATATGATTTTGTATAGGGTTAAGCTATGGTTTAAATTTTCAAACTCAAAATCATCGAAAAAGTCTTAGGAACAAGCTTGCCGTCAATTCTGGAATTCTGGGCAGCGGGTCTTCATCACGATTTTAAAAATATTAAATGAACTTGGTTTTGGCTGAAATTTTACATGGAGGAATAAAACATCTTAAGGTTAACCTTTATGTATAATTTTGTATTATTTGAAGCTTTCTACTAGGAGATAATAATTGTTAAATTTGGCTCAGAAGCATCAATCCGAATCTGGACCAGAGGGTGGAAAATATGATACACGAAAATATATGTGTACTTTTGAATTCTGGAAATATTTTTTATTGGAAACTAGACATTCCATCGGTTTGAATGGAACTGATTTCATTCAAATAGGAGTTTTTTGGAATTTATTAAAAATCGGTGAATCTGGGCCAAAATCACTGGATTTTCTGGAAAATAGTTAGGAGCTCGGTTTTTGTGAAAAACATTAGGGTCTTTTTTTAAAGTACTAAAATAAGGTATTTTGATGTCACATAGGGTTAATGCATACTTGGGAAAGCTACCAGGCCCAATAAAATATTAAGGTAGAATAAACCCCACAGGTAGTAACCGCTTTACTCAGATATTTTTATCTGTTATGTTGTATGTTGTATTTGTCATGTGTGTTCTTTGTGTTTGTATTGCCAAATATGCATACAGAATTGTGTGGTTCCTAGCGCTGAGGACGAGCAGTCCGAGGCCAGCCGTGGTGGATGTACGGGTTGCAGGGCAGTTCGGGGCTGGCCTGGTAAGGGCGGCTTTACGGGTTGTGAATCTAGTGAGTCCGAGGCTTGCCTTGGTAAGGCAGTTGTACGGGTTCCATGGATTATGATGTGTGGTTGTTATTTTTTTCTGAATGCATATATGGTATGTTTGGCATGTTACTATTGACTTTTATCTGGCATGGTTACCTGCATACACACTACACATTTAATATTTGAGTATTCACGGTTACTCCCTTAACCCTTCGGGGACTTTTATTATCTTTTTATTTTACTTTTACCAGTACAATAGCTTGTCCAAACCGGTTAAATGCTCTGTTGCGCTCACTCTGATACAAGTGAAATGGACCTAATAATGAAGGAAAGGTAACTAGGTAAAGGAATCTCTCTAACCCGTCACCCGAAAGGGCGAGGCCGGTAGGGGTGTAACACATGGAGACTTGTCAATGTCACTACTACAAAAAAACGTTTTTAAACGTCCTAAATAAGATCTAATTAACGTACTTTTTTAGAGGGACGTCTTATAAGGAGACGCAAAAAAATTCATACTTTTAGCGTCTTAAACTCTATTTAGGATGCCTTATTTAAGACGTCTTTAAATTCATTCAGGACGCCTTTTGTAAGGCATCCTAAAATTCATTAAGGACACCAAACCTCATTAATTAGGCGTGATTTTTGGCGTCCTAAAATAACTTTTTGGACGCCAAAAATAACATATCAATGGTTAAATAGTCATGATTTTGGGCGTCTTGAAATAACTTTTAGGACACCAAAAATCACTCATCTGGCGTCTTAAAATAACATTTAGGACGCCGAAAATTATTTATAAGGCATCCTAAACGTTATTTTAGGATGCCATATATGATTTTTTATTTTTTTTATATTACCTGCTACATATTTTTTCACTACCCATTAAAATTACAACAACAAACACATGTGCTTCTGCAAACAAATTCAAATTACATTTTTTCACTACTCCCTAAACCCTAAATTACAACAGCAAACAAAGTTTTAGTCCCAAAAATTTAATCAAAACATCAATTTTCAATGAACAAACAACAAAATTTGCTTCTGCTTCCTTAGCATCTAGATCGACCTTCACCATCTCTGTTAGTAAGCAACAACATTACATATATAGTTATATCAGGGTGTGCAAATTGAAAGGAATGCACTGATCAGGGTGCAAATAAAATGTAGCTAGTTATATCATTGTCAAACAACAACAATAAAAACCATATCTCCTTGATTGGGGTCAGCTACAAAAAAGTGTACTTGACTACTCATTCTTCTCCTTGGTACTTATCTTCAAATTCCATCCATTTCGTTTCTTCATAAATTCCCATATATAGCTTAAAATACTGTGTTCAATCAATAATAGCTCTCAAATTAAATCACAGACAACCACTTAAACAACCTAAAAGTGTAGAAGAACTGCTCTGCAGCAGACACGCTTCAGAACCAGTTCCACAAATCTCTAGATCATAGTATCAGAGTCACTCAAAAGCTTTCTAAAGAATGCAACAACAACAAAAAAAAAAACATAGGAAAAAGGAAAAAAAAAAAAACCAGAAACAACAAATTGAATTCTCCCCCAAACTAGAAATCAAAGATTAACTTGAACCTGCCAATATCCTTCCTAGTGTAAATCTAATGAGATCAGGTGAAGCCTATAAAAAAACTGAATGAAGACAGCAACAAAAAATATAGCACCATAAGCAATAAAAGGAATCTACTTTAGGCCATTAGATCAGACAAGTAGCATAGAGTGTTAGAATCAGATGAAAACTAACAGAAAGGCTAATCAGTTCGTTAATCATGCACCAAGGCGCTAGCTAATTCTTTCAATCTGTTGCAGTAGAATGATTTTCAACATTCAGGTTAGATATAATCTCTACATTTCTATATTCCACTAGCCCCTGATTAGTACGCAAAAATTACATGATATAGCAGCCAAAATGGAATAAGGAAAATGCAATGAAAAGACCATACAATAACAATAAGTTGACAAACTTATTGGAGTAAATGAAAAAATTCTCCTCAATTCGAACCAAAAAAAGAACTGTTTGTTTAACATATAAGAAAAGAACAAAAGTACCAAAACCCTTTCAATTGCAGAGAACTCCTTTATTGGTTCCTCCTCAACGTTAGGAAGAGGTAACCAAACAACCAGAAACACTCATTCACGCACAATCCTTCCCTGTACATGCACTATTTAGGAAACATAATTTAATGTATCAGCACCAGAACGTAAATTGAACTTTATATTATCACTATGTATCATTTTTGTGTTCTGGATTTCTCAAACTAAAATAATATTCATTTCTCTAACTAACTGCAAGTTCTGGTTTTCACTTCTTTAATTACCACATCCAGATTCCAAATATCAGACATAGTGAAAATTTCTTAACATAAAAAAGGAATTGCAGATTAAATTTCATGCTTATCTGACTACTCTAAGCACATGCACCAACATTTTTCGAAGTGTGCACTATGTGTTTAATTAACACTTATCTGTTACAAGCTTGAACATGCCCATGGTCCGAAATCATCAAAAGGGTAAGCAAATCATGTATCAACGTTCATAATCAATTTAGTAAAGAACCTATAATCATGATAAGAATCATTGGAGGAGTAACACCGGTACTTGAAGTGAAGACTGAAGGAGAGCTGAGGGCACAAAGCATGGGCTTGTTCGTATGTGCTTCGTTAGAGATCGGAGAAGGAGGGGGAGATGCCGGAAACAGAGCACGCAAACTGACGGACGCTGCGAAGAGGGAAGACGGAGGAGACGGAGTTGTCGCGCACAATGTGAGGGAAAAATGATAGGGCTTTCGGTAGGGAATTGAAGGAGGCGAGTGATGTAACATCCAAGTTTCGGGATTTTAAAATTTGGATAATATAAGGAAATTAATTATGAAATTTTGGCTTAAAATAATTATGAGGATAATTATTGGAAAGTTATGCTTATTGTTCCCTTAAGTTATTTTGGGAAAAGAAAAAATTCAAGTAAGAAATAATTTAGGTCTAAAAATTATTTTAATAAATTAATTGTTTATTTATGACATCTACCTAATATTTACAATTAAATGAATAAAGAACCTAATTGCAAATAAAAGCCTTGTGGAGAATTAAGTGGGATAATTTTATAATCTCATGTAAACCAATTTCCCTTATTATTCTTTTAGCCCATATTCTCCTATGTCTACATGAACCATTAGGGCCAACAGAACCCATTCCTCATTCTGATTCATTAAGCAGCCCAAATATTAAAAAATGGAAAAAAGAAAAAGAAAGAGAGATTAGTCACCTAAAACTTAAGGCCCAAAACGTAATGCACTCATAGCAAGATTAAAATGCCCAAATATCATCTGGCCCATGTACAATACTCCATCTGTTTCATCCATGAAGCACAACAAACACATTTCCATCCTTCAAAAACAAAACAAACACATTTCCAGCCCAAAAACATATAGGCGTCATTCACCTTCTCTTAGCCCAGCACGAAAATATACCTATACTCCTTTATCATTCATTAAATTAATGGCTTACCTCAGCCAACGAAAACACAGAAAGATATCACGGCATCCCAAAAGGAAATCACGCAAACCAGCGAGTTCCACGGGTTGGGCACAGCAGTGACCGAAAAGCCATCCCTCCCCCATGCTTCTCGAGACACACACTCCATACCCCTCAGACCAGCGTTTTCTTTTGCACCGTTGGACTGGACCTTTTGACTCATATTTATATGCTATTCCCTTATCCTACCCGAGAACAAGAAGCCGAAAGAGAAGAACGTGAGAACGAGAGAGAGGGAGAGTTCCACTGTTGCTATTCCTCTATTTTAAATATCAAAAACAGAGGCAAGAGTGAGAGCCGTGAGTGAGTTTCTGTGATAACCTTCCTCTGCATCTTTGCATCCGAAACAGGGGTGTCTTATCCTCATCCAAGTCGCTTTTCACAAGCCAAAGCCAAAGGTAACCATCGGGTCTGCCTTCCTTCTTGTTTCCATTGTTTCCAGCATGAGTTTTAGAGCATGAAACCATAGGAACTTATACATTGAGTTGGTGTATATATATATATATAAAAGCTGAAACAGAGTATTTTCACTATCCATAGGAACTAAGGTCTGCTTGAGAGTTCCCTGTTTATAGAAACTAAAATAGAGGAGGTTTAACTTTTATATATCCATTATAATAAACATAGTTTCCAGGAAGACTTAAACGCAACAGCTATTGTTTAGGAATATATATAATTAAATATTTGCACAAACCATGTTGATCTATAAAGGGGTGTGTGTATATCAGAAAACCAGAGCCTTTGCTGTCATGAATACTAACGCCATATATATATACATACATTTGATTTAAAAATAAGGGAAGGTTGCTGATCCATGTATTTATGAGTTACTATACTATATATATAAACGTTAACTTACTATCATATATGTCTTGTGATTATATGGTAGTGTATTAAATACACGCTACAGTTGACAAAAAGAAAAGAAATTATTTTGCTGTCAAGTATGTAGTTCTCACTGCACATGGTAACGTAAAAAGGGTTATATATACATATATGCAAATTGCTTACCATCATGTACGTATGGAGAGAATAGGAAAGAGCTACTATCTTATATATATAAATTACATAGCATTGGGCATACGTAAACCATGAGGAAAACTATTATATGTGTATACAATATATAAGGCGAGACATGAGGGAAACTGCTACATAATTATGTATATATAGGTGGTTTGTAATGGTTAGATATCTAAATCCTATGTATATATGTGTATTGCTGGATGTATTGGGAACTAAAGAAAAGCTTTAGTGTGTTTTAATATATATATATATATATATATATATATATATATATATAGTTGTTTATGTGTCAAAGACTTTGGAAAACCCATGAGAAACACTATACTTTGGGGAAACTATGAGAAGCATTAGAGCATAATTTATATGATGATTAGTATTTATTAGACTCCTAATTTAAAGTGATAGGATAGTCTCTAACCCTATGTTTAGTTTGAGGGGAGGTTAGGGGAGGGAGGGGAGGGGAAGAAAATTTTTGACCAAATTACCCATGGGAAATTTTAAAATTTACATAGTTTTTTGTATCGTTTTCCGTGCATCAACTTTGAAAGCAAGTCACATCATGGACATATCTGACTTTTCTCACTAGGGAGGGGCACCTCCCCTCCCTCCCTCACCTCCAACCAAACATAGCCTAAGAGTTTAAAAATAGTAGTAGAAAAAATACCAATAGATAGTAAAAAAATAAATAAATAAATAAAAATAAAAATAATATTATTGTCATTATTAGTAAAAAGGGAATAAATAATAAAGGGAGTTATTAATTAATAATAAATAAAAGAGCGTTATTATTAATTAATAATAATTAAAAAGGGTATAAATGGAATAGCAAAACCACCAAGGGTAGAAAGGTCAATAGTGGCAATGACATCTCTTAGGATGTTATTTATAAGGGAAATAATGCGGTGGTACTATTATAGGATATCCAGAAAACTCAGGAATCAGTACCGAAAGGTGAACGTACCGCTAGCGACGCAAACTAAGGTACGGACGCGTATTATAACTTTAACTCTGATGTGTCTTGTATACTTATATGTGATAGGATGATTCATAGAGTCATGGACAAGACTAGGTCTTGGGTCATGCACAGTGGCTAAGACTCGGTCTTAGGTCACCTATTTATATACATTCAGCTTTGCGCGGGTTATAGTCATGATAATGTCGTATGTATGTTTTCCTAGCTCTGAGGACACGAAGAGGCGTGGCACTGGTGAGTGCAAACATTGCAAACATTACATGTGATGTGTGCTATGTAGTGTTGAGTTGTGAACATTACATGTGTTGTGTGCTATGTAGTGTTGAGTTGTGAACTTTACATTGGTTGTGTGCTATGTATGGTAAATGCTGAATTGTAATGAATATCTGTCGTACATATATTGTTTATACTTGAGCATGAAGTTAACTATTACCTGAGATTCAATGGGTATTGGATCTCATAATTTACCCTAGCTTCAGGATCTGGAGGATCGGGAGCCGGAGAAAGGGGTAAGCAACACGCGTGAGGACTCAATCGGAGTTTTATTCTTGGATAGTATTATGTATAATTTTTTTTAATAGTCGGATAATTGTAACACTAATGTGCCGACCGGATACACCGCAAAGAATTTAAGTTGTATCACGCTTATATTCCTTCGAGAATTTTAATTAACCAGCATATGTCTGGGCATATGTTATTAGTCACTCATTCGTCCAAACGTTTATGCATGCTTTCTGTTGTGACTCACTCTGATCTGTTAACGTCTTCACTCTGATAACTTCACACTAATTAGCCTAATAAGAAATTTAGGACATAAATGGACTTCATAATAGACGTAGGAATTAGGGGCGTTACAAGTGAGAGAGCAGGGGAGAGTGAGGGTGAGGGATTAGGGCTTTCGGTAGGGAATTGGAGGCGTAAATGAGAGAGCAGGAGAGGGGATTGAGTGTGTGAGAGCCTGATGGGGTTGGAGATCAACTGAGTGTTAGCTTGATGAAGAATACAGACTTGTACTAGGGCATTTTGGCGTCCTGAAAAATGTTTAAAGACGCCAAAAAATTCTACTAAAGCGTCCTTGACCTTATTCAGGATGCCAAAAAAGTAAAAATAATCCCAAAAAATTAGCTGGCGCCAAAACAATTACCCTTTAGGCGTCCTAAAGAACCTTTAGGACGCCAAAAGATTCTATTAAGGCGTCCTTAACCTTATTTACGACACCAAAAAAGTAAAAATATTTCCAAAAAAGTAGCTGGTGCCAAAAAATTCTATTAAGGTATCCTTACCCTTATTCAGGACGCCAAAAAAGTAAAAATATTACCAAAAAATTAGCTGGTGCCAAAAAAATTCCCGAAATGGCGCCATGACGCTAAACAATTAATTTTTGGGGCTAAGCAGTTAATTTTAGGTGTCCTTAAAGTATTTTAGGACGCCTTAATTACTTTTAAGTGTCCTAAATTATATTTTGGGACGCTAAATTCTTAGAATTCAAGTATATAATTACAAGAATGTCACTGTGTTCACTTTTAATTTCCCTTTTTAAAATAAGGACGTCTTTTAGGAAATTAGTAACCCATTTTTGTAGTAGTGTGTATGGGATTCATATGGAGGAGCACGGTTGATGGGAAGTTGTTTGTCTTTGGAAAAACATTTTATTATAATTTTTTGTATAGGGAAAGATGATTCAAAAACTATGACCAAAGGTATTTTGTAAATAATGAAACAATTTAAGATCAGTTGCACTTCTATGCCGTCTAAATAATATTTTCTAGATTGGTTATACTTTAATGCATTCTCGGTAAGTATTAAATATGATAAAAATTCAATAATTTAAATCCTTTTTAGACTGGTTGCTAAAACAACCAGTTCAAACATCATTTTATAGACGTATGTGTGGTAGTAATGTGTTAATGGTTTATACTAAATGTATGTTTTCAAAATTGAATGGGGTTTATGTAATTAAGGTAAAACAGAACGGTTGTTAGAGTATTTTACTCTGAAACCTTTTCTTAACCGAAACAAAATATTTGAGGAACTATGCAACATCCTACTTAATAATATTGCCTGAGTCATCCAAGATCGCCTACAGGGATTGATTCGCCTTTTTCAGTGACCAAATTAAAGCTAGTTCATCAAATTTTAATAATATATTTTTTATTTTAAAATGTTAAATTTAAACCATTAAAATTTTAATCCAATGGTTGTGAAAAGGACAAGGAGAATGAGTACAGGAGGGGAATGATAGAGTAGTAGAGGATTCATTTCCACCAAAATCTCCCTCTTTCTCTCTTTCTCACTTTTTTTTTTTTAATAAAAAGACAATTTATATATATAGCAGAAAAAAAATATGTTAAAGCACAAAGTACATATAAGGACAAACGACAAACACATAGGTGGAAAACAAGTTCCCAAGTTATAAATATCATGCCCAAGTGGTCCTATGGTAGAATTAACTGACCACTCATGTTTAATAAATTACTTTTTGGCCATGGACCGGTCTAAAAAGAAGTTAAATTTTTAAATTTTCATAATATTTAATAATTATTAAAATCACATTATATTATAACTGATTTAAAATATATTATTTAGACTCCATGGAAACATGTCTAGTCTTAAGGTGTATCAATATTTATAAAATTGTCACTGATCATACTTTTTAAACTTTCTTCGCTTATAGAAATCTAGTTGTGGAAGTATTATAGGCCTTTCTTCTAGTAGTGTAACTAAATGAACAATTAATACTTATTGACCCTTTTTTTTGGGACTTATGGAGTGAGCATAAGAATCAGAATATAAAGCATGATGAGAGCTCTAATTAGAGACTTGAAGGCCAACTCTGTTTGATTGTTTCCAGAATTAGTTATGATTTTCTAAAGCTCACCAAAATTAAGGGGTTACCAAATGAATAATAACCCAACTAATTAAATTTAAGATTTTGAATTGTCTCTATTAGACACATATGAAATGGACAAGCTCCCCTTGCATGCAATGACGTGGTCGTGAACCTCTCATTCTAATTTAGTTCTCTCAGCTCTTATGTCCATCAAATAGAGAGTGCCTTTGCGTGGCAGAGTTCAATCGCTACCTAGCTAGTTGAATTGGGTCAAAATTACATAAATTTTCCCATCCACTATGAGACGAGGCATAAGGTTCTGCAGAAGGATATCACGTGGTACAATGCTCGCTAAGGTGTCATTATGCTTTTATTTTAAATTGGTGTTTCAAATTATTAATTTTATAATTTTCTTATAATATAATTAAGAATTTTTTCAATTGCACGATAGGGCTGTTGTCATGGATGACAAGAAATATTATAGCCTCTCAAAGATGGTAGACAGATGGAAGAACAAGAAGAGAACTTGTACATTCTCAAGAATGACAATGTAATGAGGCCGATTCAAGGTCATCAGCGATGTACTTGATGGTATTCCACGCCATGACTAAGTCATATTTGTTGCTTTAGATCGTCGTCATGAGCAGCTATTAAAATATTTTATTTTTGCTTTAAATTTTTATAAAAACTATAATATACTTTTATATAACTTCTTAATTTTTATAAAAACTATAATATAATTTTATAAAAACTATAAAGGAATGAGAGGAGCCCGAGGCAGAGCCAGAAATTTAAATTAGGGGGGCAAAAATTATAGAATAGAACTCCGGTATTTATGAACACTACTACAAAAATGCTAAAAAACGACCTAAATAAGACCCAATTAACGACCCTTTACTGAGGGACGTCTTGGAGGGGGTAGAGGAAAATTTTGAAATTGGCGACCTGATCTTAAATAAGGTCGCCTTATTAAGGCGACCTGATTTAAGATCAGGTCGTCTTATTAAGGTTAATAAGGCGACCTGATTTAAGATAATGTCGCCTTATTAAGGTTAATAAGGCGACCTGACTTTCAAATCAGGTCGCCTTTAAGGCGACCTGATTAATATTGAGTTCGCCTTAAAGGCGACCTTTTATTCAATCAGGTGGTCTTATTGTTTTCAATTAAGGCGACCTGATTATAATTTCAGGTCGCCTTAATGAGTTCATAAGGCAACCCGATCTTGATTCAGTCGCCTTATGATAATAAAGCGACTGATTTCAAAATCAGGTCGCCTTTGTTGAAATTTTTTTTTAAAATATAAACTACATTTTAATTTTTCCCTCAAAAGAATTATTAACAACAAACGTGCCTGACTTGTAATAATGAGATAGGAGATATCCAGCTACCAAGTTTTGGATCATATCAGTGTAGTAAAATCTGAAGTAAAATAATATAGTAAATTTGGAAAGACACTAATTATGAGATATCTACCAAGTTTTTTGCATCAGCCAGAAACCACCAAGCAACACAAGAATCACACTAACACAATACATAAACACAATATAAATAGATACAAATGAACAATAGTAGCAAATTAAAGAATCACTAACACAATAACATATTAATCATGCTCACTACTAACTAGGCTATGTGTTGAAGAAGATGTCTAGATATCATGTCTCGAACCGAATCGATCTCATCCTGTGAGTACGGATCCGCAATACCCAAAAACTGTAAATTGGGGAAACAATGTATAAGATAAACCAATTAAGTGAAGGAAATAATTAACAACTCAAGTACAACAACAACAATTCAATAAACTTGAGAATCACAGAGCGATTACATACGTTCTGAAAACCTTGAATACGTCCGCTGTTAACGATGGATTGCATCCAACTCATAACGTAATATCCACACTCGGTGCTCCCTGGTTGTTGATGGCACTATAAATCAAAGGCAAATTGTTAAAAACGAATAAAGGCATATCTAAAGCTACTTTGTCAATGAAATAACTTGAATTGAAACTACTCACCGTCGGTTTAAACCACTTCGGTCCACCCTGCTCTTTTGCATTGATAAGCTCTCTATACGTCTTGAGGCCACTATCATTAAAATGGAAATTAACAGACATGTTAAACCATTCATTTAAAAGAAGAATAGATGATTCCTGCGAGCTGAAGCCGTGCATCCAGGACATAAGTATCCATACGAACTCGCTCGCGGTGTGCCAGCGCATAATTCACGGAAGACACTATGAAATGAAATGATAAATGTTATTGAAAACATTTAAAAAAAAGAGTACTAACATAATTAAAGGGTTAAACAAACTTACAGGATTGCAAGTTGAAGAAACTGTATATCTAAGCAATCCATCGAGTAATGTATTTCCTACCATCGCAAGTGTCGTCCACATCTCAATAAGATGAGCCGGCCAAAGGATGAACCATGTGATGGCAGCGCCTAGTGTGGTAACCTCCTCATCATCAATCGGGACGGCTATCTCTTCTTCCCCCTCTCGCACACTCGTCACAGTCACCCGACGTTGGTTTTCTGGAATTTGCTTGCCGTGGTGTTTGTCTTGTTCTGGGTAAACAAGACCATCGGCAACAATCCGCCGTGTGGGTCATCCAAATATAGAGTGCAAGCTATACCTCCTGTGGAGTGTGAGGCGGTCCGCCAATAACTAGCTCTGGAGGGGAGAAGGTCCGCTAATATGTACCTCGGAGGTGAAGACTATCTTTCTTCTGGGGATATTCGGGAATTCTTCGGTTGTACGTTCTTTGTTGTACCATAGCTTGCATTTCACCCCGTAGTTGTGCCATAACATCTTTCATAAGGTTTGCTCGAATTCGGCTTCAAGCTCCTGCCGGCTCTCTGCGTCATACAAGCGTGAACGTCGTCCGAAAAATTTTGCGACACTCACTCCCTCGTCTCCCCTCGAACAAGATCAAGGTAATCCGGCTTCCCAATCGCCGTCGACAAAATGTCTGTCGTGTACCCGCGTGAATGA
>JAMWYP010000759.1:0-51627 GCA_025563575.1 Acacia pycnantha | reverse complement strand
ACTTACGACATCTAATTATAGTAATTAGACGCCGTAAGTGCAACCTAAGGCGCCTAATTACTATAATTAGATGTCGTATGTTATTTTTTAATATATATATATATATATATATATATATATATATATATATATATTTGCTTTGTATATTCACTGCCCACAATCCCTTACTTTACCTTCTTACATATCAGCAGGCAACAATCACCACAATGTGATAAAATAAACAACAACCTATGTGCTAAAAGGTTAGCTCAACTAACCTTACATGTTTTGCTCAAAAGTGTAACTACAAAGTGTAAGTGGCTAACTTCAAATCATCTTAACCAATTTGTTCTAACTAATTCAAGTACTAACTACTAATATACATACATACATGCATACTAATTCAAGGCTCATCATTAGTTTAAGTAACCATGGAAGGAAAGTACGACACAAAATTGACAAAATTGAGAGGAATGCAATCAACATCACCAACCTGTATAAGGAAAGGCATACCAATGACATGTCACATCAAAGCTTTAGAGGGTATGTTATGCCAGATGTTTGATTTAATGCACTATCAACTGAACTGCTCTAACAGTTTAAAGAGGTTCCAAGCTGTTTCAACTTCACAGACAAGTTAAATCTGTCCCATTAAATTTGAATTCCAGGAACAGTAAAACTAGTATTCGGTAGTAATTTGTTAAACCAGATAAATCCAATATCAAGGTCAAATTACCATATAAAACATACAAAAATACGTGCCACTCAATAGTTTATGTTAACAGCAACACATTTTCAAACTTCAAAGGATCAGACACAAGCATATTTGTAGCATTAGATCAATGTGTTCCGTGTTGGATATGATTAGTTTTGATGATGTCTTGTATAGATGTCATTCTTGAGAGCAAAAGTTTGTATAATATATTTATCTCCTACATTGTCTAACTACTGTAACTAGTGTAGATTAGTCCAAGTTGAATTATAGAACAAGAAGGAGATAAGAGATTTCAGAAAGAAGAAATTGGAGAAAATGTTAAGTTCAAGAAGAAGAGGATATATTTAAGAAGGTTGAACTTGCAGAGAATGATGAGTCCATGTTAAATGACGAAGAATGATCAAGATGAGAGATGGAAGAACTTGATTAATGGAATGAGAATATCATTATACAAGTTCCAAGATTGATTCTAGAAGTCTCTATGATCAAGTGGAACTTGAAATGACTTAATTCGGGGTTAAAATAATCTACAATTGCATTCCTGAAGTCATGCTCGAGCACACCAATGTCATGCTCGAGCACGGTATATTTCCAGCTCCTATTCTCATAAAAATCCGTTCATGCTCGAGCACAAAAATGTCATGCTTGAGTATGGTGCTTGAGCAGAGGAAATTCCATGCTCGAGCAACAATGTTTTTCAGCACTCTGTTCACCTCTGTTTCGCGTTTCAGCGAGATGATTCTTCTTGCATTGGAAAGAAGACTTGAAGAGCTTTATGAGCATGAGTGGTTTTCCAAATTTGGAATCATATCGAAGACGTGTTACGCTCATGAAATTAACTATCGTCTTGCCAATATTCTTGTATTTTGAAAGTCTCTACAATCTAGAAGTTGAGCTTTGTATTGGAAAGTATTATACTTATTCGCACATGATCGAAGCCTCAAAGACGAAGCTTACTAGAGCAAGGCGTTCTTTGTGCCCGAGCATGATCGAGCGGCATCAACATACTCTTCACTTCTTGACTCTAAATGACTTGTGCACGAACATGATTATGACATGCTTGAGCAGCATGCTTGAGCAAAGAAAAACCATGCTCGAGTAGTATCGTTGAGTTTCGTATCATTGCCTCTGTATGCCTCATGCCCAAGCATGGTCTCTGTTGCTCGAATAGATTCATCTCTTTTCACCAGGTAAATAACGAAGGATAGTCTATCATCCTTCATAAACAAAGACAAAGTACAAACATTATTTACAGTCATATATTTTTAACAAAATATCTTTGTACTGCTGCTATGCTTGTTCTCTGTTGGATCAGTAAAAATGAAATTTCTTAATCGTGAGACGAAAGAGACAAGCTAGAGGTCATTAATGTAAATAAATAAATCAAGCCACTTTCTTTTTATTTGGCCAATAAAATCAAGCCTCCTTCCAAGGTCTGAAACATGATTTATTTGGAGGACATTATAAGTCCGTCCTACACTATAAACGGATCATCTTTCTTTTGCAATAACGTTTGCAAGTTTTTCCTAAACCATGCTAGAAGTCCTTTTGGTGGTCCAATAACTAAATGCCAAATTAATGTAAGGTTCTTGTGATTCATTTTCCTTGAACTCAGCTGTGGAAAATGAGAGGGAATCATTTCATATTACTTCAATTCCTAAATTAGAAAGATATATATATATATATATATATATATATATATAGTGACATCCAAAAATTTGGAATTTGAGAATTAAATTATGATATAAGTATGGGAAATTTAGCCTTAATACATTTTAAAGCTAATATTTGGAAATTAAGGCATATTTTCTGTAAAATTATTGTGGCCTAAATATTTTTGACACAATATTTTATGGCCTAAATAAATTAATTGAGGAAGAGAAATCCTTAAATAGAATTAAGGATTAACTTCTATCACTTATCTACTCTTTGCAATTAAATTGGGAAAGGACTAGTTTGCAAACAAAGGCCTTGTTGAGAGTCAAAGAGGGTTAAATAAGATTATTTTGGAGTGGACCCCGGGTTGGGGTTCTCTCCTTGGCACTATTTCTCCTCATCCCTCCTTATCTCTCATTTTTGGTACTAATCAGGTATTTTAAAATATATTTTTAGTACCAGCCAGTACCCTAAAATATTTTTTTAAGATCTTAAAATAATTTTTAAGATCATAAAGTATTTTTAGTACCAATCGGTATATTGAAGTATTTTTTTAGTACTAATCGGTACGGTGAAGGTTGAGATTGGATGAGGAGGGATGATGAGAAGGTAAGATGATAAGAGGATCCAATTCCGTGGACCCCACACTCCTCTTCATATAATATTTCAATAGCACAACATCTATACACCCCTTCCTCATTTATCATTTCCCATTCTGCCACATGTACACACACATCCACCTCCCTCCTTTATTTCACGCCACATCACACATGCAGCACCACATTTTTTTTCTTCTTTCTTTCTTTCATTTATTCCATTACCCATCGGTCAGCACCTATTCCTCCCCATTTCACATTCATTTTGGACAATAGCCCATTTCTCCATCTCGGCCAAAGTTCATCTTGGCCAAAGTTCAGAATGGAGAGGGAGAGAAACCGAGAGTGTGAGAGGACGCAGGAAGAGGAAGAAGAGGTGTTGAAATCCACATGCAAAGCCATCTTTGGACCCAGGTAAATGCCTAGTACACAAATCCACCTGTACTTCCTCTATAAGTATTTTACAAGTTGATGATGTCTGGAAGTTGGGGTTTAGTGAGAAAAAGTTAAAGAATAAGAGAAGTATCCATGGTAAACCATAGATTGAAGCTTATGTTTATGTGATTTGATGTTGCATGCATGTGGGTTAGTCTGATTATGTTGAGTGCTATTCGAGTGGCGGAGCCACGTTATGGCCAGTTGAGGCCTTGGCTCCAATTAGCATTCTCTTATCTTATGTATTTGTAAGTAGGTGTTATATAATATTTTATTTTGGTCAATAATTTAGCCCACTAAACGTTAGGCGGAGCCATGTTAGGGAAAGGCCCTAGGTGGCATTCTCTTATCTTATGTATGTATAATATTTTATTTTATTTTGGCTAATAATTTGGCCAATATTTTAAGTGTTAGTTTTGTGGATTTAGTAGTACCATAAGAATTAATGTTGAGTGATACAAGATATTAATTAACACTAACGACAATATATATTCTGGGTCACCAAATTTGTTGTAAGTTGAAAAATATGAGTAAGGATAAACAAAAAGCATAGATGTGTTTTTTAAGAAGAAAATAACTTCAGAAAGTGATATTTCTAAGAAAATAATTTCTGAAAGAGATGCACCTTGTGATGAGTCTCCTTCCAAACATTATAGAATTTTGTTTACTATGTTATCTTTTGAATTATAATTGTTGTGTAAATACGCACACACACACATAAACATATACATATCTCTATGTGTGTAGATATATATATGTGTAGATATATGGGTATGTGTGCAAATAAATCTATATGTATACATATACACACACATATATGTAAATATAGTAAAACCATTATTTCAATTAGAAAGTGTGTGGAAAGGAAAATTGGTCGGAGAGATATGTGGTGAGGTTGTTGATTCACTTTTACTTATGTCATTTTAAAGTTATATAAGGCGAGTTTAGAAAAATGAGTAAAATTAACTAATTTAATATCTCTCCTTAATCTCTCAAAATCGGTTAAATATGTCTTATAATTAGGACCGGAGAGGGAATTATTATTTATTGTATTTTAAATGTTATGCGATATTATTTAGTAAATAGTTCAATATGTTTATTTTTTGACCAGGAGCTAAAATAATTTCTTGGTTCCGCCACTTGGTGCTATTTGGGATATTGGACGTTTGGTCCTAGAGGTTGTGGGTACATTCGGATTCTAGCTCCAAGAAGGGGAAATATGTGTGATAAGTGCATATTTTATAATTAAATGAGTATCAATTCCGAGATATATTGGATTAAATTCATTACTATTGTATATATCTTGCGGAGTTATTAGGCGATTGAGAAAGGAGCGGAAAAAGGAAATCAATTTGAATTAATTGATTGATATGAGAGAGTGGATTACAAAATATTTGAAGGTGATTTGGAGATTTCAAAAGGATATTGCTTATTGGGAGGCAACCCAAGGGTTTTGTTTGCATATATTTTTTATCTTTTTCTTTTCTTTCTTTCTTTCAGTTTTTTTTTTCGGGTTTGAAGATGATCACTCCTCTTGTTCTTTTGCAAGGTCTTGCTTGAGCACTCTCTTTTCCTCACGGTTTGAAATATCATGGATGGTACCAGAGAAATCACTCCACATTAGAGTTAGAGGCCTAAACTAGGGAGTACTAGTTTCTTTCCCTCTTTATATTTTTGCAACATTGAGGACAATGTTTGATTTAAGTGTGGGGGAGGGATATAATTTCTTTGGTTATGCTTGTCCTTATGCAATTGAAAAGATTTTTATTTTGAGATTTTTGCATTGTTGATGATTGACCTTAATTTTGAGTTTTCCTCATCTTAGAGAATATTATCAAGTCAAAAATTAAAATAGAAAAAAAATGTCTCAACCAAGTCTCTAAGCCTTGAGTTTTTTTTTTTTTTTTTTTTTTTTTTTTTTTGAATTAATTGATTGATATGAGAGAGTGGATTACAAAATATTTGAAGGTGATTTGGAGATTTCAAAAGGATATTGCATATCTTTTATTTAAGGAAGGATCGATCACGGCCCAAGTCACCTAAGGGAATTTCTATATAAAGAAGGAGGGAGATACACACTAGGACCGAGAGAGACAAGACGCGAAGCGAAAAAGCACAAAAGAAAGAAAGAAACATCCTTATGCTCTCTAAATCTCGGTATTTACCAAAGGTTTAGAGAGAAAGGACGAAGAAAAGGAGGAAGACAGTGAAGAAAGAAAGAAGGATCAAGAACAATTCTAATTTTCATCTCTTTTCTTTTATTTTGTTAACCTAGCCACGCTTGGCTAGTCTTTTGTAGTTAGGGCGAGGATGAACCCTATGTGAATTTGAGTATTTGTTTGGATTCTTGATTGAACGTTATTTACCATGATTGAATGAATTATCTTTGCTTAAAGCTTTCTTAAAGATTGATCACCTTTTAGATTGTTCATAGGTTGGTGTATGACAATAGAGATGTTGGTGCATTTAATCGGAACCGTTAATTCGTCATAGAGTTGCATGACCTAGACATAGGCTTACGAGTTTATGCGATCTCATAATTGGTTTAAATACATTGATCTTTCCAAACAATACTAAGACATTAGGTTGTTTTTAAAGATAACGGACTAAGGTAGCGTCAAGACATTGGGACTTAGTCTAATTTTAGAGAATTGATCGTCAATCATGGGAATAATAGTCAATTAAGGATTTAATTCAAATACTCGAAGGAACATAGGGGGAATTCTATGCCCTAGCTGCGTTTTTCTTGATTACTCATCTTTTCTAAAAACGTTGTTCTTGAAATTCTTAATCTTGAATGCTTTTTCTTTATTTAATTCTTTAAATTATGTTTGGTTACAACTCACTCCCTATTTCTCATTGATCCAACTAAAGTGAAATAACTAATTAGTGGTGGAGTACTATTCCTCGTGGGAACGATACTTTTCTTATCACTTTATTACTTATAACGACCGGTGCACTTGCCGAAGTCGCTATCAAGTTTTTGGCGCCGTTCTTGGGAATAGTTTTATTTCAACACTAAGTAGTTGTTGAAACTCTAGATTGGATTTTTTTTTTTTTTTAAAAAAAAATGGATTTCAATTGGCAACCAACTGCTCTTAATGATGAGAAGGAGATGAATTCTTTGTCTTCTATACAAGAAGGATTGATTGCTGTTTTTAATTCTTTGAATAGACATAGGCAACATCAAAGGAGCATAAATGATAGTTGTATTCCATATGTTGATTCTTCTCAATATGTTTGCATGTCTTGTGTTTATTGTGGAGGGAATCATTTATATGAATATTGTCCATATAATACAACTAGTCATTTTGTGAGAGATGATTTCACTAGGAACCAAGCTTGTTTTGATAACTCATTTTGTCGTAGTGAAGGTTTTGAGCAACAAAATTTTATGGATCCATATGTCTATTGTTCTTATGAAAATACCCCTCCTTGTTACTCCTATTCGTATGTTGAAGAACACGCCATTGAGTACAGGGAAAAATCTAATTTGGAAAGATTAGTTGAGGAGTGTGGGAAGCATTAGAGAAATATAGTAGAGTGCAAAGGGAGATTTCCTCTAGTATTGAGTCACATGTCCAAAATACTAAGTCAAGTGTCCAAAATATAGGGGTATATGTGAGTCAAATTCTTTCAACCCTTGAGACTATGGATAATGTAGAAAGTGATTGTAAGCTTGACATTGATTTAGATGAGAATAGTGGATGTCTAGAAGAGGTTCTGACTATGGAGCCTAAGGATTGTGATGTTGGTGATCAAATTGATTTAGATGAGAATAGTAGATGTCTAGAAGAGGTTTTGGCTGTGGAGCCTAAGGATTGTGATGTTGGTGATCAAATTGATGTAGATGTCCCAATTGTTGTTGTTCATGACCCTCCTCTTGAAGTGTTGACTCTTCCGATGAGAGTCAAGTTGATTTTATTGGATGCTCTAAATTCTTGGATGTGCCTATGTTTATTTTCAAGGATATGCATGTTGTGCTTCATTTGAATTCAATTATTGCTTGTAATCCGAGATTGTCTATGATTAAGGAAGTACAAGTAATTAACTTGAATAATCAATTTTTGTGTGTGATACCTTGTTGTTTGAAAAGAAATGAAAACAAGGTAATTATGGTGTTTGATACTTATGATTAGTGGTTTCTTTTGAGAAGTCTGGCTGAAGACTATAAATTTAGCGCTTATTGGGAGGCAACCCAAGGGTTTTGTTTGCATATTTTATTATTATTTTTTTTTCTTTTCTTTCTTTCTTTCAGTTTTTTTTTTTTTCAGGTTTGAAGATGATCACTCCTCTTGTTGCTGCAAGGTCTTGCTTGAGCACTCTCTTTTCCCTCACAGTTTGAAATATCATGGATGGTACCAGAGAAATCACTCCACATTAGAGTTAGAGGCCTAAACTAGGGGAGTACTAGTTTCTTTCCTCTTTATATTTTTGCAACATTGAGGACAATGTTTGATTTAAGTGTGGGGAGGGATATAATTTCTTTGGTTATGCTTGTCCTTATGCAATTGAAAAGATTTTTTATTTGAGATTTTTGCATTGTTGATGATTGACCTTAATTTTGAGTTTTCCTCATCTTAGAGAATATTATCAAGTCAAAAATTAAAATAGAAAAAAAATGTCTCAACCAAGTCTCTAAGCCTTGAGTTTTTTTTTTTTTTTTTTTTTTTTGCAATCTTGAGATGGACTATGAGAATAGGGATTAGTTTGTAATGTGAGCAACAAATTAGTTCATGGATATTTTGTTACATGATTTCTTTAGAAAATTAGATGATGACATTTGCCAGCTAAGTAAAACTTTTGTGTAGGGAAATGACTCAAAAAAAAAAAAAAAAAACAAAACTCCAATGACTTCTCTAGACCTCACTTAGTAACCGGGGGCACTTCATCACCAATGTTGGCACTCGCGTCAAACGGTAAAGTCAAAGAGGGTTATGAGTTGGGCTAAAAGCCTCTTGAGGTGCCTGTTGGGGTAACTGAGTAACCGGTGCTGCATCACCCATGTGCAGGATCGCGTAAAAAGGGGACCTACAACGGCTCAAGAAACAAAAAAAAAAAAAAAAAAAAAAAAAAGAAGAAAAATGAGTTATTTCCTACCTGAGAATTCTTAATGAATTAAATAAAAAGCTTGGTTTGGTGGGGGCGTTTGAATTTTTCTGGAGAAATTAAGTAGCATAATATCCCTCTTCTAATCTTATTGTTGCACTTATTGCTTGCCGATCTTTTGATCATGAGACGTTAAGAGATTGTTACAACTCTATTGGCTTAGCGAGACATTAACTTAAATAAGATTTGATGATATGATCTAAGTGTGGTGGTTTATTGCTCTCTGTTTAGGAATTTCATAGGCAATGTTCTTTTTAGATGATGAATTCTCTTTCTTTTGCTTGAGGACAAGCAAATGTTTAAGTGTGGGAGAGTTTGATAAGTGCATATTTTATAATTAAATGAGTATCAATTCTGAGATATATTGGATTAAATTCATTACTATTGTATATATCTTGCGGGAGTTATTAGGCGATTGAGAAAGGAGCAGAAAAAGGAAATCAATTTGAATTAATTGATTGATATGAGAGAGTGGATTACAAAATATTTGAAGGTGATTTGGAGATTTCAAAAGGATATTGCATATCTTTTATTTAAGGAAGGATCGATCACGGCCCAAGTCACCTAAGGGAATTTCTATATAAAGAAGGAGGGAGATACACACTAGGACCAGAGAGACAAGACGCGAAGCGAGAAAAGCACAAAAGAAAGAAAGAAACATCCTTATGCTCTCTAAATCTCGGTATTTACCAAAGGTTTAGAGAGAAAGGACGAAGAAAAGGAGGAAGACAGTGAAGAAAGAAAGAAGGATCAAGAACAATTCTAATTTTCATCTCTTTTCTTTTATTTTGTTAACCTAGCCACGCTTGGCTAGTCTTACGTAGTTAGGCGAGGATGAACCCTATGTGAATTTGAGTATTTGTTTGGATTCTTGATTGAACGTTATTTACCATGATTGAATGAATTATCTTTGCTTAAAGCTTTCTTAAAGATTGATCACCTTTTAGATTGTTCATAGGTTGGTGTATGACAATAGAGATGTTGGTGCATTTAATCGGAACCGTTAATTCGTCATAGAGTTGCATGACCTAGACATAGGCTTACGAGTTTATGCGATCTCATAATTCGGTTTAAATACATTGATCTTTCCAAACAATACTAAGACATTAGGTTGTTTTTAAAGATAACGGGCTAAGGTAGCGTCAAGACATTGGGACTTAGTCTAATTTTAGAGAATTGATCGTCAATCATGGGAATAATAGTCAATTAAGGATTTAATTCAAATACTCGAAGGAACATAGGGGGAATTCTATGCCCTAGCTGCGTTTTCTTGATTACTCATCTTTTCTAAAAACGTTGTTCTTGAAATTCTTAATCTTGAATGCTTTTTCTTTATTTAATTCTTTAAATTATGTTTGGTTACAACTCACTCCCTATTTCTCATTGATCCAACTAAAGTGAAATAACTAATTAGTGGCTGGAGTACTATTCCTCGTGGGAACGATACTTTTCTTATCACTTTATTACTTATAACGACCGGTGCACTTGCCGAAGTCGCTATCAAGTTTTTGGTGTTTCAAGTAATGGAAATCATGCGTTGAAAATATATGTATGGTTGAGGGATGGATTCAGTTCATGCATGTCAATTTTAGAGTCTTATTTAGTTTCTGTGTAGCTGCTATTAATGCACCGAAACAGAGCACTACTGATATAAGGTTTAAAGTTTATGTTCTGTTGAGAATTTAATCGAACCAAGCCATGTTGTGCCAAGTTTATGTTGGTCTCTCATGCTGTCCATATTCTGAAAAATGAGAGTTTATGGAATCAGAACAGAAATTTTAAGAGTGGTGAAAACAGATCAAATGACCGTCCTCTGACCTTGAAAACTTTGTGAACATAAAGTACTCTCCTTAAGGTTTAAAATGAGCTTTGGATTACCTAAAACGGAGGTCTATAATTCCAGTTATAATTTTTCAAAGATTAGTCAAGAAATCTGGAAGATTCTGGACATTGGTTATGTATTTCAAAATTTGGGAATTTTCTCAGCCATAAATCAACTTGGTGACTTTAATTTATGGAAATAGACTTATCAAGGAGTAAATAGAAATTAGAATCACTCTATACGGAGTTATATGGTCAAGTTATGAATTTTCCAAATTCTCAGAAAAGTTTAAAGTTGAATTTTTTATAAGTCTTAGAATAGTCACATAAGTTGTTGATTGTGCTTAACCTTTAAAGTAAAGTTTCTTTAGATAAAATGAAAGGTTAAATGGTGAGAGGATAATTATCCTATAGCGTATAGTATCTAATTAAATAAGTCTCAATTAGTATACATTCCTAATTATAAGGATATTAAAGGATAAGTATTTTGGGTGGGTCTAAAGGAACTGAATCTTAATTATCTTTGGGATGATTAATGACCCATCATTATATAAATGTTATTTATAGGACACGAGAATTGCCCAAGCTTGAAGGTCAAGCATAGTAACAAGAGCTTATTGGAAGGGGTTTTGTCGGTAAGACCAACAAGTAGTAATTATAATCTCATATTCTTTGCATTGCTATATATGTTTTTGTATACCATATTGTATGTCCCTTTGTATGGGCCGACACCACTTGTGGCTCGATTGAGTGGAAGAGCCGACCATGGGGCTAGCTTCCGGTGGCTAGGCGGGGCCTAGTGCATTCATTATTTTGGTATTGAATTGCCAAAATAAATTTCCTTACGCCAAGGTATTTGAAAATCTTTGAATGAACACTTGTATTACAAAGCGCATATTGAATGTAATACTTGAATTTGAATCTGAATATGAATTTGAATGCTTTATATGCTGTGTGGACTACTCTGTTTGGTTGATTTACATATATATTGCATATGCTAGAATTTGATATTAACCTGTTACTCTAGGATTCATTCATTTGAATCTCGAGCCTTCCTTAAATCCAAGACATGGGCGATCTAGTAGGCAAGGAGGAAGAGACAAGGGTGTAGTTTTTGCTTGACTTGGGAAGAAGGTGGTGATGAAGATGTTGATGAAACATTTAGTTTCATTTATGTACATGGAGTTTACTATTTCCTTATGATATAGTTAATATTTTGAGATAGCCATGTATGACTACGGGATGTATATATTTAATTAGATACATATATTCGCGTAGAAGTAGACAAGATATATATATGTTGCTAACTATTGCTGTAGGACATGCTTGTATATAACAAGCCCAAAATGTAGTGAATGATTTAATAGAGCACTAGGTAAATTGGAGAAATAAGGAAATACTGCGATAAAATCTAACAAGGTTTCAAGTATCATGTTCTTTTAATGATAAGTTTGGACCATTGTTAACATGTTTTCAAAGGTTTTAAACGTTTGAAAAACCCCATTCTAACTGTATTATTATTTTGATTTTTTTTTTAAGAAGGGCTTTCTTTGCAAGGACTAAATCTAGCCAGTGGTTTAAATTTTTATTAAATATTACATCTTGGCATGATAGGTGAATATGCCACTCTGTTCCAGGCTTAGAACAGTGGGGTGTTATATATATATTATATATATACACACCTTAAAATCATGTGCCATTATTTCACATGCATGCTTTGTACAGAGGATGGGTTTCGCCTTTTTGTCCAAAACTTAGGGACCAGTTTGGCCGCAAACTCCCCTCACTAGCTCCTAGAGTCGGGAAATCGGGCCGAGTCCATCGAGGCCGCCATTTTAAGCCTTGACTGTAACATCCTCAATTTTTACGAAAATCAATTAATGGAATATATGAATTTTTACCTAGTAGTGGTCAGTGGAATATTATTTTTCTGACAAGATAAATTAATTATTGGAAAAAAATAATGAGGAATTACTTGAAAAGGTGGTTAATAATAAATTTGGTTATAAATAGTTTGAGATAAGTAATGTTAATTAAATTTAATATATATATTTTTCCTCATTGTTTTCATAATTTTCGTCCAAGAAAAGGAGGGGGAAATTCTAATGACAAATTAGTGAAGTTTCAATAGAAGTATAATTTACCTTAGAAAAATGGACATTGGATTGAACTTATATAACACAAAATATTTTTCCCATATTTCTTCCTTTAGCGTCAGACGTGTGAGAAGGGAAAAAAGTAGGAAATGATGGTTTAGCTGTGGGGTACTCAAGAGCCTAGGACATGAAAAATAGAAGAAAGGAAAAAACACAAAAATATTTCCCATAATTCCTCAAGGCGTCGGATGTGTGAGGGGAAAGAATAGGTAATTGTGCTATGACCTTGGGAGTACGAGATGAAAGATGGGAAGGATGTGACCCATATATTTAAAATGTTTCCCAATATGCCTGACGTGAGAGAGTCTAGATGAAAAAAAAATTAATAAAAATAAATATATATTTCCCACTTCCTAACACCGCCGGACAAGAGAGAAAAAGAGGGATGGGATGGAAAGGAGTCAAAGGACAATTCAACATTAATTGAGGAAGGAGGTAATGAAAACGTGAAGGCAAATTTAGACACAAATATTTCTTCAAGAATTTCCTTTGTGCTGGACTTCAGAAGGAAGCAATGGGAAAAATTATAATAATAAAATAATAAATCTTTCACCAATATCCTTAAACCGCCGGACGTGAGAGCTCATGAGAAATATAAGGGAAATTTATGGATATGTCTAGAACAATGAAGAGGCATGTAGAGATTAAGTGAATCAATTTTTGGGTCTATTTAAGGAACTTGCTCCTCCCACTTTTGGCTACTGGACGAGTAGAAGAGAAGAAGGGAACTAAAAAAAGAGAGAGAGAGAAGAAGGTGCAAGGAAGAGCTCAAGCAAGCATCCCAGAGGAAGGTGAAGGCTAAAAGAAAGAAGAAGAATCATTGAGGACCAAGATTTCAAGAAGGTGAAATACCAAGAACAAGTAAGTAAGTGATAGTTTACTTACCTTATCTTATGATTTTATGGTTGTGAAGTTGAAAGTAGTAGTACCTTGTGTTTTTGTTCATGAAATAAGTCTGATTAATAGATAAAATGAATGAATTAATAAGGCATTGAATTTAAGGTTTGAGGTTTAGAAAAAAGATTAATATAATAGAAGAGAAATGGTTGTTGAAAAGGGAATTTATTGTGTCTGCCAACCTTATGGACGTGGGAAAGCTAATTTTTGTTGGTGTTTCTAATGCCTTCAAAGTGTTCAAAAATAGGATCTTTTGTATAATTTGTATAAGATTAAAATATTTTTTTTTTTGGTTGAAGAAGGCCTATTTTTGAAGTCAGCAAATAAACATTTTAAAGAGGAGTTATTTATATTTATATTGTGGATATTTTAGGGTTACTTTGATTTTTGGTGCGGCTGGGAAATTCTACGATATTTGTGGTCAACTACTGCGAGTAGTAACCTTAATCCTCATATGTCTTGTGTTGCTCTGTATGTCTGATTTTCCATGATTGTGGACCCGTGTCTCCTGAAAAGAGACATGCGTTTGTGTGCATTCGGTGTGGTTTAGGTTCAAGCCCGACTACCGTATTTTTCTAGCGCTGTGGATCCGGGGCTTGCTTTGTTGAGTAGTCCCGTGTTTGTTTCTAAGACATGTAGTCTTTCCATGATTAACACGGTACACATGGTATGTTGCATTTGTGTTACTTGCGTTTATTACCGAATGCTATTACTTGGTGTTTTTCCCGATTATGGTTACATACATGCACTTGTTTATGCATTACATATGAGATTAATGGTTATTCTTGGATCCATTTATGAATCCCATATTTTTGTAGAGCTTCGGAAGTACCTTAAGAAGCTGTCTTGTTGAGAAGGGTAAGAATGCGGAGGCTGGAGTAGACGGTGTTGATGGTAGCAGAGGAAGATTTATTTTTGAGATGGGATAAGCGTATATTCTTTTAGCCTCGTAGGCACTTGGTGGATAACTGTATATTTTTACCCTTCGGGGATTATATTTTGTCACTTGCATTTAATTATACCGGTATTGTTTGAAATCCAACCGGAAAATGCTCTGTCGCGATAAACTACGATGCATACTAATAAGCAATAATTAGAGGATATATGGTAATTATAAATGGGAATCCCTCTATCTGTCACCCGAAAGGGCGAGGCCGGTAGGGTGTTACACCGACTCTTTAAATGTCGCTTGAAAATTAGAGGATTTTAATGAAATAAACCTCTGCAGGCCCTTTTAATTTATTATTATTATTTTTTGGATACATGGTTCATATATGAAGGTAATTTACTAATTTATATGTATTTTGCATTAATTATTGAGTTATTTATTCATTTAAGTACAAATACATAAATACGTAATAACTATACTCTAATTTTATTATTTGGTTTATTATTTGTTGCGAGATAAAGATTATGGATGTGTTCACGATGCGGGAGAAGAAATTCATGATATCTTTACTCATGAACCGAGCCTTCTCAAAGCGAAGCACAATCAAATGTCGTTAAAATTGATGATAGTGGCGAAGATGACGATAATAATAGTCATCGTACTAATGTTACTTAGTGGTATGCTTCTTGTTTTTATATGAGTTATATGTGAACATAGTTTGCTTTTGATTAAGAATTAGTGAATGTGTTTATTTGTTAAATGATTCATGTTGTTTGGATATTAATGTTGATAACATTTATTTTGATAAATTAGAACTTTAATTATTGTTGTAATTTACTAATTGTATTTCTTTGAAAAAAAACAGAGGAAAAATAGTTAAAATTTGGAATAGTAACTTCGGCCCTGCCCGATACTTTCGAGCCGGGCTTTGAAAAATAGATGTTTTCTTACCCTGACCACTGGAGGCCCGGCCACGGCCCTTCACGGGCCGATCCCGATTCCCAACTCTACTAGCTCCCTTGTAACTATTTGTAAGCCTCTACTAAACCCAATGATCATTCCTAATCCACATCACCCCTAATTATGTTACAATTTAACTTAATTAAGTTTTGGAAATTATTAAAAATGGGATGCCAAACTTATCAAAAATGGGAAATTATTATTACTATGATGAAGGGTCCTTCATCATAGTGAGATTTGCCAGTAGCTGCTAGAAGTTGTGGTTCAAATGTACTCAAGTTGTTATCATTAGGGGCGCCCATGGCAACTCTTACCACAAATGTAATTCGGATTTAACAAGTTATTTTTGAAGATTAATAGATAGTCTAAAAATCATACGAAAACTTGTCCCGCTCGGAAAGCATAAAATGTCAATGTTCTATGAACAAATAAGCAATATTCAAAATAGTTTAAAGTAAAACTTGTCAAAAGCTGCATGTAATGGTCACTATATTGCTCAAAAAAATGAAAACTAGATATTTTAGATTAAATATTATATAATTTTTTAATTTGTGGAGTGAAACCCTAAAAAGGTGTTGTTTGGTACGCTAGAAATGAGTTTCTAGGGGGAAGTCACTTCCCCTAGAAAGGCTGGAACTCAGTTGCTTGATGAACTCGCGTATGTGTCAGTCATGTTGCTGGACGAATTTAATCTATTGGTATAATTTAATACTTTTATTGAAATATTAGATTATTTTGCCAGCCCCGCTTTTGTATACCTTTATTTTCAAAATCATCAAAACTAACAAGTTGATTCCAACTTCAAAATCTTTTCAAGACTTATCTGTAGCATATTTAATCTATATATTTTAAAAATTTGAGCTTTTTACACCCACGTAAATTTATTTTATGTGAATATAAACTATATCTATTAAATGTAGGGGTGCATCTCTAGTTATCTACTCCTCCCGATCCTTATTATAAGACATTAACTAACAATTCTCACGTACTAATATAAACAGTTAAAGTCAATAAAGTTGTCATAAAATTTGTGTATAGATATATATACACACACAGGGGTGGAGCCAAGAAAGGAAATTAGGGGGTGAAAATTACAGAATAAAGCCCAATAGAGTCGGCATTTAAAATTTGGGGGCGAAAATTACAGAAATCGACCCAAAATTCTCAGAAATTATGCTTTAGCCTTATAAATATTTCAATGTTTTCATTTTAGTCCCTCTATGAGACTTTTTAATAGGGACTAAAGTGAAAATATTAAAAATTTTAGGAGGTTAAAGTATAATTTTCGAGAATTTGGGTCCATTTCTATAATTTTAAGGGGCGGGGGCCACAACCTAGCCCCCTAATTCCGCCCTGCACACACACATATGTATGTATACATATGTACACACATACATATATGTATCTATAGTAAGACCATTATTTCAATTAGATAGCACGTGGAAAGAAAAATTCTAGGTTGGAGAGATATGTGGCGAAAACTATTGATTCACTTTTACTTGTGTCATTTTAAATTTATGTAAGGACATTTTAAGAAAATGAGTAAAATTAACTAATTTAACTTATTTCCTCAATCTTCCCAAAATCGGTTAAATATATCTTATAATTAGGACCGGAGAGAGTATTTAGCATCTTTTCAAATATATACTAAAGACGTAAGAGAGTTCTATATGAGATTCATATATTCTCTATATACATAATCATCTCTTTGCTTTCTACTATTTTCTTTTTCCAGAGAGTCATTTTTGTGTCTTGAGAAGAATTACCAAGTTGCATGATAAGGGCTAATGTGAGATTCTTTATGCGTTTTCAGTGATGGAAAGAGCAGTGGCGGAACAGAAAAGTTTTTTAGCCCGGGCCAAAAAATAAACATATTGAACTACCATCTTTTGTTCTGATTATAAGACACCAACTAACAAATGCATTTGGTCATTTTTATAAGTCACTTTTTGTTTCTAAATAGCATTAATTTTTTTTTTCATGTATACCCATAATTAAAAAGGTAGTGAACTCTTTTTCTTTTGAGCAAAAAAGAGAGAGTAATAATTAATATGATATTAGAGTTTAGTGTAATTAATAAGGATAATATTGAAAGTTACTTAAATTTTAGGACAAATTTAATGACTTTAATTGTTTTTATTGACTTGTGAGAATTGCTAGTTGGTGCCTTATAATAAGGACCAGAGGAAGTATTTACTAAATAGTACTTATCACATAATCTTGAAAATCAAATAAATAATAACCGATAATTATAAATCACAACAATATATAAGATGATATTAACATTTTTGGTAGGTATCCTAGACAACAATTTTACTTTCCTCTCACTGCCTAATGAGTAATGAATCAAACATTATCCTTACAGAGAAGATAAAAAATTAGCTGGGGCCAAATTATTGGCCAAAGAAAATATCATATAATAAATACATATATATACTACCAAATTTTATAAGATCAGTCGAGGCCAGCTGGGGCCAAGGCCCCAGCTGGCCATAACCATGTTCCGCCCCGAGACAGTTTGAAGCATAGCACTAAAACTCAATTAAAGTTTTATGTGTTTGTCACAGGGACACATCAAATTGGAACCCAAAACATTTGTCCTTCAAATTGCTAAAAGTGAAGCCAGAGACTGTCCCAATATGCCACTTCCTTAATCAAGACACTCCTTTGTGGGTTCCCAAACAAAACTATGCAACTTACTTAATCAAGACACTGCTTTGTGGGTTCCCAAACAAACGTCTAAGGAAGTGACATATTGAAACAGTCCCAGGCTTCACTTTTAGCAATTGGAAGAACAAATGTTTCGGGATCCAATTTGATGTATCTCTGTGACAAACACATAAAACTTTATTTGAGTTTCAATGCTATGCTTCAAACTATCTCTCACCTAAATAAGAACTCTCTTATGTGTTTGCAGGTGATAGCATGACTTGTTTATGTATTTTGAATTATGGTGTGCAATTTAGATATTCTCAATTTCTCAGTCTCTCTTTCTCTTTCCATCATTGAAAACGCATAAAGAAACACATAGAGTTCTTATTTAGGTGAGAGAGAGATAGCTTGAAGCATAGCACTGAAACTCATTATGTGTTTGTCACGAGACACATCAAATTGGAAGCCAAAACATTTATCCTTCCAATTGCTAAAACACATCAAATTGGAAGCCAAAACATTTATCCTTCCAATTGCTAAAAGTGAAGCCAAGATTGTTCTAATATGCCACTTCCTTAATCAAGAAGTTGTTTTGGGAACCCTCAAAGCAGCGTCTTAATTAAGGAAGTGGCATATTGGCGTCTCGAGCTTCACTTTTAGCAATTGGAAGGACAAATGTTTTGGGTTCCAATCTGATGTGTCTCTATGACAAACACATAAGTTACTTTAATTTTGCGCCCATCTGCACCCTCCAACGTCACTGTATAGGCAACCATATTGTCTATTTTGTGACAGAAACACAGCATCCATGTAATTGAGATTATGGCACACCATCTGTGCCTCCCCACCTTCTTCACTCCATTCATTGTTATGTATTCTTCTTCCTTTGTTTGCTTCCTCACGTTCATAGACAAAACATTAATACTTTTCCTAGGCTTTAAAATCACAAAATCAACCATGGATTCTAACGATGTCGCACAGTAACTCTCTTCTCCTTTGATCCCTGCATGCTTTTCACAAATGTTAATTATATTCTTCATTTGCTCGGCAGCTAATAACCCACGTTTCACTTCATACTTGTTCAATATTTTATCCATCTGTTAGTAAATAACCACAAAAGAAACATATCAGATAACACAAAATTTGGTTACATCTCTTTTCTTGAGTTTATTGTTGGTTCACTGTAGAATATCAGAATTTCGTCCAGTCTTTCTGTGCAACTTTTGGAAATTCCTAACTCTCCAATTAACATGATCTAGGACTCCATTTAAAGCTTAAAATGTTTACTATATGTACAAAAATCTCAAGGTCAGATAAGGTTAATTGCCCTGGTTTTACCTCACTCCAAAATCAGTGCTCAGATTCTCAAAATTCAATTTCCAGAAACATTTGACAGCACCTCCATTTAATTACCATGATTTCAACTTGTATTAGAGACTTTACCTACACATAAACCTCTTCTAAACACATTGGGAGCATTAGATTAAGCACAATCCAACTCCTTTATACCAAAACCAGTGACTGACCGAACAGGGCATAGGGAAAAATTAAGAAAAGTCAACAATGATGCTTCCAAAACTACTTAACATATGACTAATACAGCATTTCCAGCACATATCACATATACATATTCAAAAACAGCAAGCCCTCGGCCAATACAGAACAGAAAAACCAAACCAACCGAAATGCCAAATACAACAGCTTATAAACGCATTTCCTAACAAAGTTTGCTCTAAAAATTTCCAATCTACAACTATCTTTACTTAATCATCAATCCCCTTCCCTTTCAATCAGTTCCAATCATCCCCAAACTGCAACAATCGAAAATCAGAGATGGGAAGGGAATACAGAGACTTACCTAAACCCAAATCCAAGCTTGCAAGTAGATTCCAGCTCCTCCTTCTCCGGTATCATCCATCTCTCTCGCTCTCTTGGACTCGTCTCTCACTCCGTCTCTCCCTCCTTTGGTTCTGGCCGAATATAAATGGACATTGAGGGAGTATGCGTGTCATCAGAAATCGATGTAAGACTCAGCACCTCCTTCCTCTTCGATTTCTACCTCCGTCTCACCTCTCGATCTCGTCTCTCTCCGTCTCGCGCTCTCTCCGTATCTTTTCTGTTTCTGTGGGTGCTGGCCGAGCAGAAATGAGATGAGGGCTGGAATGATTTCTTGCTCCTCCTTCAATCGCTCTCTCCTCCAAGAAACGGATGGATGCAAATAGAGGTAGATAGGGTTCTTAAATGGTGTTCAAAAATCAAAGCTATGGTGTAAATTATTACTATTTGGTATTCCAGGAAACCCAGCTGCATGTTCGAGTAAAAAAACAAACCAGCTGCATGCGTACGTTGAAAAGAAAAGACCTTTTCGGTATTACTGGTGGGGACAAACTTTAATTTCTTGCACAGAGAATAGTAGTACAACTCAGAGGGCAACGTCTAACGATCTTGTGTGTATGAATGAACAAATGAATTGGTTGTGAACCAGCTAAGCTAATTAAAGTTCCAAAGTCGCTATCTTTCTTATCTCTCTCCACTAGTCCCCATACGGAGCCAGCACAAAAGTAATTAATTCACTTCTATATAAGTTGTTATGGACCCGAATAATGGGCCTTGGTATGTGCGAGGCCCAATTGAAAGGCTCTGGCGGGAAACCTTCCATGAAATAGGTAAGCGCAATCACCCATGGCGTGTCGATCTTTGCGAGGATCATGCGGGATATGGAGAGCGCATGATCAAGAGGTGGGAGGCGCACGGCGACAGAATGTGGACAATAAGGACGAAACCTAGGTAATCTCTATAAATAGGGATTACCTACCAGTCACGCTTTCAGACTCACTAGTCCATTCTTTATCATTCGGTCTCACTTTGTGCACACACATCACCCCAAGGCGAATAGCCACCCACGTGTACACGGTGATCCATTAGCAACTTGTTGTTATCTCCTTCATAGATATCAGCAGGCGCTACGTCCGATCCGATATCAATCATACCTAGTCCATTAAGGCTAGACATCGTGTTCTATTACAGGAACATAAGTAATTAATTAGTTGAAGCCTTAATTACCTTGTCTTGTCTACTTATGTAAATTAAGCCTACGAGAATCTCTCCCGTATTTCAATTAAAGGTGTTGATAAAACTTAAACGAAGGACGAAGGACGCTTGATCATAACTTCTTCAATTAAGTGTATTACTAGTTGAAAATGGGACCCAGTCTTCAATGGCTTATACCAAATCAAGGTGATCCCAACTATACGCACCCACATGTTTGTTTGCCCCTTATTTGGCCCTTGAAGACTACAACACCTACACATCTTCCGACCCTACCTTGCCCACTCAATTCTTTGTCCTTCAACATTTAGGGTATGTTTGGTTTGAGGGAAGGGGAGGGAGGGGAGGAGGAGAAAAAAGAGGAGGAGAGGAAAACTTGTGGGCCTTTCACTCAATTTTGAAATTTTTCCCTCCTCTCATTTTTTTGTCGATGATCATCGGTTATATGCTAGATACTATGGCGGAGACCATTACATTCTATCGTCTACGTTGATCTAGTATTTCAAAAATGAGTGCAACTTCGATATGACGGATTGGTTACGGCAATTTATGCCTCTCACAGGAATCGGCAAGCCATTTTCCCTGAGGTAGTCTGGGTGTTCTACCACAACATGCATACTCTGGAGAAGTCTCAAGAAGATGATGAGGATACTCTGGTTACCACGGTCAGGGGAAAGATGATCAAGCTTACAGCCTACGATCTCAACATCTTGCTTGGGATTGTTGACCCTCCTGAGGATCCTCCGAAGCTATCTCTTGCCCAGTGTCACCATATCCTATTTTCTCACATCCGGTGGAAGGCGACAAGAAGGCCAATCGACTTCGACCTCATGCGAGATGAGCCGAGTACTCTGGTACATCTACGGCAGGAGCCTAGTCAGGAAGGGTGAGCTTCACCCATTTTGTCTTTGAAGGACTTTGAGCAATTTGCATCTCTCGTAGCCAAGCAATCAAGGAATCTTGGTAAGTGGATTAAGGGCCGAGATGCTTTCCTTCATATTAGAGGCTAAGGTCGGACTCAGAGCTACCATCCCATATCCGCTTTGGTCTCCGGATTACGGGAAGTCAACAACGTCGGTATTTATCGGAGGACAAGGAAGAATACCCTCCCGTCGGTCAGAACACGATCCGTCTTGGTGTCCTTCACAAAGCATCATCTAAGAAGAAGTGCAAGGGTAAGCGCCAATGATTTCTTCTCGATCTTGATTCCCGAGCCGGACCCTCATCCCCCCTACTTTGCTCCTCCGGATGAAGTAGAATCTTTCAAACTTGACTCTCTACATCGCCCCTTCGTTCTCTCGGAAGCTACTCGAGTGCTATTGACATTGTTGATTCTTCGTTCGGCGGCCGTTGCTCATCTTCTGATCCTTTGGGCGCCTTGGGAAGCCGACATCTCGAGATGATTTGAGCCATGTCGGCGAGATGAAGAATCTCGGCAACATATCGGCCTACTTTGACATGGACTTGGCTAAATTAAAATCCGACTTAGAGTCGGTATGTCGTCCTTTATGAGCAGCAACGGGAACTCAGCGAGAAGTTCAGCGGACAGGATCGATAGCGGGCGGATTTCGGGACTAGATGCCACATTGGACGACTTTGTCCAACATTTTATACCTTCGGCTCGCGTCCTTAGAGGCAACCTGTTGATCCATCTACTATTCCTCTCTCGTCTACTTCATCTTCTAACTTTCCCTCTCATTACACTCAGGCCCTCCTTGATCAGGCCCCTCTTTTTCACGATGACAAAGGGGAGAATAATTAGGGACTAGCATTTGTGATTTGTGTTGTTTTGTGTTGTTCTTGATTTAAGCTTGTATTTTGTTAATTATGAACCTTTGTACTCAATTGCCATAATTAATGAAAAATGTTCCTTTTGGCTTTTACGCATATAAACCATTTCATTTCCATAATTTCCCAATTTCTTTCAATTCAATCAACTTATGAAATTCCTCTCAAAACACAAATTCTTAAGAATTGTCATCATCAAAAGGGGAGAATGTTAGTTCTCGGTATTTTGATGATTACAATTGTGAGTTATTAAATTGAGTGAAAACATGCAGATCAGAGTTTGCTCGAGCAACAAACATATCATGCCAGACATTTTCGGGATTGGACCTCAAAGCCAACTTGAAGGAATCTTGCTCGGCGCGGTTTGATGCAGAGCAACATCGTGTGAAAGAACTAAATTGAGCATCCGTGCTCGAGCGGCATAAAGCGAAGCAAAATCTTCCATGGCCAATAGGCTTGCTCGAGCACCGAGTAAACCTTGCTCGAGCACCATGCTCGAGTAGAGTGAATAGCTTGCCCGAAGCAGCTCCTCGAATTTGCTATAAGATGGTGTGCGCAGAGCATGAATTTTTCATGCTTTCGAGCACCATGGCCGAGCAAAGAAAAACTCTTGCTCGAGCAACGCTACTCAAGCCCTCTTATTTCACCACTATATGTCGTTTTCCGAGCGGGTCCTTTGTCCCCTTTCGAGCACCATCTGAGCAACATATATTGTTTGCTCGGCGGCATCGAATATCCACGATTTTCGCCTCTGCTGAGGTTTGCTCGAGCACGCCATAATAGCTGCCAGAACAACGACGAGAAAATCTAGTTTCCTTGAGGCATGCTCGAGCACATCATAAAAGCTTGCCAGAGCATCGACGAGGAATTACATTTTCACGAAGGCTTGCTAGAGCAACAAAATATACCTTGCTCGAGCATCAAAGCGTTACGAAACAGAATCTCATATGCTATCTCTGCTTTTATTTCCTTGATAAATATTGAAACACCATTATTACGATTATATTCAAACTCGTTAATTTCTATTTCTAACATTCTACTTAAGTGAGTTTCGGTATCAACCATTGATTGACAAAAGCAGAAAATCGAGCATTGATTCTCACGCGTCAAACGGAGGAATAGTCAAGAAAGATGAAGTCCCTCGTTTAGAAGTATTCGATATGGCCTTTACTCAGAATGATTCCACACGAGAATAAGGAAGACACTAAATGATGCAACGGTCATAAAGCCTTCAATCTGAGCAACGTTGGAAATCCAAGAAGCAGAATGGCTCAACGGCTATCTTCGCAACATGAATCATAAACATTATAAAAGCTCATCGATTCATTTGAAGAAACACTCAAGAGAATACGAGACATACATCTTTCTTATTACTGCAATTATCTTGAGTATCAATACCTATAGTACTTGATTGCTCATATTTTATTACTCGTGAGGAGATTTGTAAAACACCTTTATTATTTCTATTGTTCAAACTTAAGGTTGTGGAACCTTAAGCAAGGGTGTACAATTGCGACTTGTAAGGGGAGTGAGTCAGAGTGTGAAAGGATCATCCTAGGATTCTGAGTGGGTAATTGTACATGTGTTTAAAGTGCTAGTGGAAATCTCAAGGTGTACTTGAGGGCGGACGTAGGTCGAAGATTTAAATAGAACCGGTATAAATCTCCTTGTGTTCATTTCTCTTCTCTTACTTACTCCGGTAATTTATCTTCTAAGTGAATCCAGAAAAGTTTATCAAGATCACCTATTCACCCCCTCTAGGTGATATTCCACCCTCATGAAATTAACTATCACATATAAGCATAAAATAAGCATTTGAGTTAGTGTTACGATGCAACATGAACGTACCTTTCAAGTGTAATGGCCAGCGTCAGGCCTTCGAACCCGACTCCGGACTTCCGGATATCCTAAAGGGTAATATCGTATCTATTAACTCATAAACAATATCTAACAGATATCTTAGTCATAAATGACTATTTTACCTGACTTCGCTAGGACGAAATTTCACCAAAGCTTCGCTATTTTGACTCTAATCTTCCAAAAATTTTTGCTATATCTCTTTCTCCATAATTTTTCGAAACACAACCATATTTAATCATAAAAACATGATAACAACAATATATTGGAAGATTAAAGATCAAAATAACATCTAAGCTATGAACTAACCTAGAACTTCAAGAACTACAAAACTAAAAACTCAAAGCTTGCATACCTCTTGAAGAACTTCCTTCCACTTCTCCATGCTTCTCCCTTCTCTCTAACTTCTCTCTACTATTGCTTAGAATAGTTTTTGGTGTGAATTTTGTGAAGAACCTAAGCTTCATTTATAGAGAAATCTTAGAGATCTCAACCCTTGGATCACCTTTTGTATCAATGGCCATAATGAAGCATATGTGGCCTTGTTACAAATCACTCATTTTCCCTCCCTCTCTCTCTCTTCCTTATCTCTTCCATTTCATAATGAAATCCTATCTCTTTAAGTTTCCTCTTCACGATTAATTTCATACTTAGTGTTCTAATTGTATGTGTTTATAAAATCACACATATTTTTAGAGGTAAACTTTGAAGTTTATGTAGCCTCTTGAGAAGCACTTGAAATAACAAGAATTATGGTTCAATTTGGGGTTTTTACTAGCCTTTTAGTCATTTTAGGATTAATCCCAAAAGTTACGAAAATGATTTCGGAGATAACCTACTCAGAGCTAAAAATACACTTGTTCGTAATAAGTCCTTATATTTGATCTTTAGTTCACATATTTGGTACACAATTTATTTTCTATCGGTTCTCATTTGAATTAACCCTAATAGCTTTTGGAACTCAAAATATCTTCTCCGAATGCCCAGGTCCACAGCTTCCACATCACCTCTCAACCTTGGTCGACATACCTCTCTATAGCCATTTAAATGAATGTTTTTGTGATGTCATTTACAACAAAATATCTTACTTATTATATTTAAATCCATGCCTTTCATTGTGTGCCGACAACCTCTTGTTCAATAGTCATTAGATGTGTTTTTAATCAACTAATTGATTAAATCAAAAGCCATGTGCAGCGCCACTTTCTTTGACTTTTGGGGCATACATAATTAACCTTTTATTAGCATTGAGATCAAGCATTTATATTTCCTTTAACTACAATTTCAATTGTAGGATTGGTTCATTAGTTAAATCATGGTCATCAGTGATTTTATTAATCAAGTTTTGTGCACTTTAATCTTTGCTTATTTCCATTATCTTTTATCAAATTGAAGGCATTTGCAAATAACCTTAATTAGCACAAGCTAGTTTGTCAATTAGAATTTGCTAATTCACTTTAATTTACCTAATTGTTTTCATAATATTTTCTTGCCTCTATTGGCATAAAATAACCATTATTTTATGTGTTAATTATGTCCCATTTTATTTTCCCTAATTATAGTCTCATAATTAATCAACCATTGGTTAATTAATTCTCAAAATCATAAGAATATAATCAATAGATTATAATTCTTTGAGACACATATTCACTTTTGTATTTTTGCTAATTATTAGCCAAAATACAATGTTTACATTAATTATGAAAATTAGGGTATTACAGTCTTTTGTGAAATCTTCTAGGAGAAAATTGGACCTTAACCCAATTAAATAGAAACATATAGCAAAAGCTATCAAATCTCCATTTGGATGAAAATGTTCAGTCTTTCTTATCAATAGACATGTACACACACAGAAAGCATAAATACATAAATTTAAATTTTACATTTAAATGCTAGCTATTCCTTAAAAAAATCTGTATATATAATATGCAACTCCATATACATAAGAACTATTGCTCATACATAAGAGCTCTTTGTTCAGACAAATGTAGCTAATTCATATGACAATGTTGAAAGTGGATAGCTTTTGCTTAATTGCAAGCAACTCCGTTAAAACCTCTTTTATGTCTATTCGTTCGCTAGGCAATTCCGCACAACATGCCACTCCAATTCTAGCGAAGTCGGCTAAGGACTCTAGAATTTTTGTTCCAAATCTAAATTCTGTGTAACTTCCTGTGGTCTCTATCAGAAAGAACAAGAAAATTTGAATCGACTATCTCAAGGACTCGATCTGGCAATGCTAACTTGCAAATTTTGGGTAGGCTTAGATCCTCATGAAACATGCTATCTGTAGGCTTCTTTCCTGTGAGCATCACTAGTAGAAGGACCCCATAGCTGTAGGTATCCCCTTGTGTTGTAACTTGGCCACTTTCTCCATACTCTAACCAAAACATTAATAGTCTTTAGAGAATATAAAAGTCCATAAGACTTGAAGTTATTTTAGGTAAAGACAGACTTTTTCCCAAAACAATTTATTAATAAGCCAAAGTTTCAATTACTCTTAATGTTTAGCACGCTCAATATATGAAATTTCTATTAACTAATCAACTATTACTAGAAAATAAATAAGTTTTATATTTGAGAATATAAAAAAACAACATAAGAAAAGTCATACCTGGAGGTATATACCCAATAGTTCCCTTAATTGCTGAGGCAGTAGTTTGACCCTCATTAGAATAGCTTGTAACCTCATGAAGAAGCCTCGCTAATCCAAAGTCTCCTAAGTGCGCAACCATACCATCATCAAGAAGAACATTACTTGGCTTGATGTCACAATGAACAATAGTTTCCTCAAAATCATGATGAAGATAATCCAAAGCATAAGCTATATCAATAGCTGCATCCAATCTTTGTCTAAAATTCATATATAAATGTCTAGGTTCACCAAGTTCGTTCTTTGACAACCAATTCTCCAAGCTCCCATTAGGCATGAACTCAAAAATGAGGGCCTTAAAATTATGCCGTTGTAATCAACACTTGAGCATGATGTCAAAATATTCAAGAGATTTCGATGCCGAACTTTACTAAGAGTCTTGCATTCTGTGATGAAACTCTTTGTTGCCCCATGTGCTTGAAGATTAAGCACCTTTATAGCAATAGGTCCCTCAAACTGTTGAATAATTCCTTTGTATACAGAACCAAAACTTCCAACACCAACCAAATTCGATAAAGAGAATCCATTGGTTGCCTCTTGTAGGTCTTTATAAGAAACCCTCAAATGAGTATTATTTGGGGAAGATGGGGAGGAAGATAACTTTTTATGTTTTCTTCTCTTGCAAATGATTAGGAAAAATGCAAAACAAGCAAGAGCACCGCTAGTCACAATTATAATAAGGATTATGACTTTGAACTTCTTCTTCGACTTACCTTGACATATAGGTAGCTTTAGTTGAGGTATTCCACCGCAAAGATACTCATTTCCTGTGAGTGAAATTGCTGTGATATTATCAAACACTCCCCCTTTTGGAACCTCACCATAAAAATGGTTGTGAGATAGGTTCAAATTCTCCAATATAGGAAGATCTTTTAGTTCTTGTGGGATTGTGCCAGACAAGTTATTGTAGGAAAGGTCTAAGTTGATCAAAGATTTTAAGGAACTAAAGGATGAGGGGATACTTCCTTGGAGGAAGTTTTGACTCATATTTAGATCTGTCAACTGTAAGCATTCCCAATTCCGTTGGAATATCACCAGAAAATTTGTTTTCACTCAAATCTAATGCCACTAAATGCTTCATGTTACCAATCGCAGATGGAATGGAACCAATTAAAGAGTTGGAATACATGTAAAGATATATTAAACTTTCTAGCTGACCAAAAGTTAGATTTGGTATATTGCCGCTCAAGTAATTTTGATCTATATACAAGAATTGCATACCCTTGCAATGTTTGAGGCTTACTGGAATGGTTCCCTCAAAATTGTTATCATGCAACCGAAGATCAAACAATTTAGTAAGATTTCCAAAGATATCAGGAATTCTACCATACAATTGATTTTGCTCTAGGGAGAGCATTCCAAGATTTTCAAGCTTTCCAACCGAATGTGGAATTGTGCCTTGAAGGAAGTTAGATCCCAAACCGAGGTAATATAAGCTACCCAGTTGCCCAATCTCATTAGGTATGCTTCCAAAGATACGATTGACTCCCATAACAAGTTGTTGAAGCTGGGAAGAGAAATTCCCAATTGAACTCGGCAATACACCACTAAATTTGTTATAAGAAATATCTAATGCATGCAGTTGACTACAATTTGTTATTGATGAGAGGAAATCTAGGTCTTGACCTTTTTTACTCCCAAAATTATTTTCTGAAATGTCAAATCCACCAAGGTTTTGCAGTCTTCCCAATGAGATGGGGACTAGGCCCCTAAAAGCATTTTCATATATTGCAAATAGTTGCAATTGAGAAATGTTGGATAATGAAGGTGGAATAGTTCCCGTCAACATGTTGTGTCCCACATTAAAAGATTTAAGATTTGGGAAAGCATGGCCAATATTTGATGGAATAGTTCCAAACAAATAGTTGAAAGGAAAATCCAAATGTTCCATGCGAGAAAGATTGTAAACTGATGAAGGGATTAAACCAGAAAGATTGTTGTTAGCAAGATAGAGCAAGTACAAATTTGATAGCCCACCTAGAGATTGAGGTATACTTCCTTCCAATCTATTATATGCAAGAGACAATTGCTCCAAGAATGAAAGATTTCCCAAGGAAGGTGGAATATTTCCATGAAATTGATTACTACCAAGTCCCAACCCTGTAAGTTGTTGCAAAGATCCAAACCATAAGGGAATTTTGCCAGACAAATTATTGTAAGTGAATACAATCTTCTGGAGTTTGGAACAGTTAGCCAACTCTAAAGGGACTTCTCCCTCAAGATAATTTGTTTGCAAATCGAGTGACATCAATCGTCTAAGATGGCCAATTTGTTTGGGAATTTCACCATGCAATCCATTATAAGAAAGATTGAGCATTGTGAGAAAGGTTAAGTTACCTAAAGATGGTGCAAGAGTGCCCCCAAAATTTTGATTTGTCAACTTCAAAGCTGAGACTCTCATGTGACGGAGATTGAATGTAACACCTTGCCACTTGCACAAGTGGACTGAATCATTCCATGAAGGTAGGGCTTCTGGAACACCATTGGTTAACTTATCCTTCAAAGCAAGCAAAGCAAGCCTATCAATCTCTGAACCACTGGACATGGCCGCTCCAGTTCGCAACAGAATTTGAGAAGCTATGCATAAGAGAAAATTGGCGGTAATAATGAAGCGGATCATTTTGATTGTTGTGAAGGATCGTGGAAAATGAAGCCACATGCTTAAATAATAGACCTGGAGTGTAAACATTATTTTAGTTATAGGCATTGACGATTAAGCCAGATGTCTTCAAGTCGGCAAAATTCGACATCTCTATTTTCTTTTTTAATAAATTACAAACATTCACAAACGGCTTCCATGTGGTTTTGTGGACCAACGCTCTTTTGAATTCTGCATAACTTTGCAAATAAATAATTTAATAAAACAATAATATAATAATTTGAAATAATATTAACTTTAACCAGAGAGGAAACAACATAAAAGAAAGTGATGCATCTGTATTATTTTCCTTTGGAAAAACTTATGTTTAACATGACTTTTCCATAAATATGCTCTTCGTACACACACACACTCTCTCTCTCGCATATATTAAGATGATATGTTAAAAATTTAATTCTTTTTTCTAGATTTGGTGACGGATCTTTTAAATTAATTTTATTTTTCTATTATTACTGAATTGACTAATGATTTCGTTGAAGATTGTTGATCATCTAATGAAAATTTTCTATTAAAAAATCTATAGACTTTACAATTAATTAAAAATATCCAAAAAAATGAAAAATATCCAAAAGTATCACTTTTTCAAGTGTGCTGTCGTCCTATTAGTAATTAATTTCACTGTTAACCTAATAATTAATAAGAATTGATTATGAACCACGGCAATACAAATGTCAAGAAACAATCTAGTGTCTCATTGACTCACCAGTTGCAATGCAAAGGAAAATTATCATCAAGTATAGCACTTACAATTGCACTGTATACCGGTTTAATGCTGAGGAGATTATGTACTTTTTTTTTTTAGCCAAAATAAACACATACTATTTTATAGAAAGAGTTTGAATTCATAACCTCATATTAAAAAATGTAACAGAAGGACTTAGTGTCAATTAGGCCATATAGCACCAATCAACATAAAATTTTATATTATATTAAATATAGAGATTTTAAATTAAAGTTGATTTTATGTTATATTCACTTATATACAAACTTAAGATTGATGCACTAGTGCAAAAAAGGGCTTTAAAGATTGCCTCATTTGGAGCGGATAATCGGCCTTAGGTCTTAAAGGTGTGGCCGGTGGCGATTTTGTAAATAAAAAGAACTTCTTAAACAATGAAGGGCTATAAGACCGCCTCATTTAGAGCGGATAATCGAAGCACCGGTCTTAATGGTGTGGCTGGTGGCAGTTTTGTAAATAAAAAGAACTTCTACACAATGAAGGACGCCTCATTAAGATAGGACTAATTATCGGCCGGTCCTAAATATGTGACCAGGTGGCATATTTGTAAATATAAAGAACTTCTTATTCGATCAATTTTTCATAGATCTTATCCAGACTGTTAAAATAACAACCGGCCTTAAAAATGTTAATAAAAAAATTGAAATATCAAATACTTTTATGTAGAAATCTCATCAAAGCGAGACTTATATTTTCTACACTCCAAAATAATACGGAAAAATATAAATATAAAGGTATTAAAGTTTTAAGACCGAACATATATAAAAGCCGGTCTTAAAACTTTGATTTTTAAGACCGAACTTAAAATTTGTCCGGTACTAAAGTTTAAATAAAAAAGTAATAAATGTTAAGACCATTGTTCTGAGAATGGCCAGGTCTTAAAAGTAAGACTTTTAAGGCCCAGGACAAAAATTTGGCCGGTACTAAAGTTTGAATAAAAAATTAATTAATTTTAAGGCCAGGACATATATAGAGATCGGTCTTAAAGGTTATCTTTTAAGGCCGTATATGTGTATTTGTCAGGTCTTAAAAATGAAGCGCCAAACGTTAACTTCGCGCGGGCGCTTTTGTCACTCTCACGCTCTCATTTGAAGAACCCACATTCACGTTGCGAAACCCTTCTGTTCCATTACCTCTCTTCCTCGCCCGCGTCTGTTAGCCTCTGTTACTCCCTCATTTTCTCGGGCATTCCTCTCTTCTTGTCTTGAAAATGAGCGGTGAAAACGATTCCACTCGTGTTCTTGAAACTCCGAGATCTTGGTTTGGTAGGGGAGGGTCGGACAAGCGAACCCTCTTCATCTCACATTGAGCCTCCTCGGCGCCGTGCCTTTAAGTGGTAGAAGCGGCACACGAATGATGGAAGTATCCCTTAGTCGGAATCTTTGGGACGAAGCTCGAGATTCATTTTGATGAAAATTTGCAACCTTTCGGTCCTAATAAAAGCACATATACTAGTTTTGTCGGCGCTCTAGTACGCGGCAAGGTTAGCATTTTGGTGATGAGTGGAAAAATGTGGACCAAAAAACAATAAAGGATCCTATGTGGGACACTATCAGAAGCACATTCACGAGTCCACAGTGCGAGAAGTTCAAAGACTCAACATTGTCTTATTGTCTTTGAGCGGTTCGGGAAGTTTAAGACCTTTACGGCTAACACTTATATTTTTGCCGAGGAGAAGCGACCATCAACCACAGGACAAGTACAAATTTATTGATGAACAAACTTGGCAACAATTTGTTGAGAAGCGGACCACTCTGAAGCTACGGTGAGTTATATTTAGTTTTGTTTGCACTTTTGTTTGCTTATTAACTTTGTGAGGATATGTGAATGTTATTGTGTACATCTAATCCTGTTAGTTAAATGGTTTGGTGTGTGAATAGAAGTATACATTTCTGCCTTTGTCACGCATGAGAGGAGCATGTCCTAGTTCCATGCAAGTTTGATATGTAAAGCGTGTAATGGCCATGGTTAGGCGTTCTTTGTTAGTTAGTTAGTTATTCTAATATGTGTAGGAACCATTTATGATGAATGAATGAATTGGTGAGTTGGCGGCATTTACGCAACTCCCTTTCCTTTGGTTTTCCCAATTTCTTCTACAATGCTACATCTTCCTTAAGTAAAATGTTGAAACTTGATGAAGTGAATTTGACTAATGTTTGACGTTCATATCAAGCGAAGTTCTCTAATTTACATTAGTGACATGGTTGGAATTCATAATTGATATATAGTTGTTTTCAATCTGATTCACGAGAAAATAAGGGAAAAATATCGGGAGATTGGGAGAAAGAATGATTGCCCACACGGGGCTTCTCGCGGCGGATATGAAAAGGCGAAAAAGATTTGATGGCGACCAAACGGAAGAGATTAGAAGATGAAGCTGAATCCAATCCTTCTACGGTAGTTGACCGGCCGCCATCTCAATACGTCGCGAGGAGCTCTGGTTGTATATTCGGCAAAAGCCAAGCGGCGCCTACAGTGAAAAAACTCGTGTAGTTCTTTGAAGCAATTGTAAGTATCGATATTGTTATTTTTACTTACTAAACATGTTTCATCACTAAGCTTCTCGTTATACGTATCTTACGGGAAGATCTTAAAAAGAAAGAGCGAGAGGATCTTTTGCGTCGGACGGGAGGAATGATGTTCGGCCGCTGCGGCCGGAAAACCAGATCACGCGGGCGTGTAAGGGGATTGGAGGACGGGTAGGCCTAAAGCAATACTTTGGTAAATCCAAACGCCACGAGACAAAGTATGGTTACAGGAGGAGATGGATCGAGGCAGGCCAAATTAAGTGAGGAATCGGCGGCGAAAGATGCTACATTGAGGATGTTTCAATCGAGATGAGCAAGATGAAGGAGGAGATGGAGAAAATGAAGTTCCTCTGAGCTCTCGGCCGAGAGACAGTGTGGATCCCTTGACACCTTGGTGAACCTATGCGGCGACGAGCACTAGAGGAGCTGCATTGTTGGACGATCAGTCGAGCAACCTTGTCATCTGTATGTGGAGGATCGTGATGGTCATAGACAATTGGTTGCTAAAGGGATCCACAACAAGGGAACCTTCATCTCTTGGCCAGTGAAGCTTGTAGATGTCTCTACTCCTCCTCAAGCTCCACCCCCTCATCAAGCTCCACCCCCTCCTCAAGCTCCACCCCCTCCTCAAGCTCCACCCCCTCCTCAAGTTCCATCCCCTACTGCTAACTTGACGGCCAAGGAAAAAATAAAAGATTTGGTAGCCAAAAAATGGTTTAAAGATAAATCGTGGCCTGACACATATATACATATATACTAATTCCCTCATCGATGTCATTCTTGTAGGTGCATGCACGGCTGGTTCAAGAGGGCGGAATTTCGGATTTTGGATTCTTGTGCCCGGTGTATGCAAGCACAACACTACCTCTGGAATTGAGACAGGAGTACATATCAAATAGGTTGTGTAAAGTGCAAAGAAAGGTGTACTTGTTTCCATGCTGGCTCGGGTATACATATATACTTATCTGCAATTCACTTAATATAATTATGCTACATATATATATATCATTGAGTACTTTCTTTGCTGTGAATTTTCAGCAACCAGCGGCGGTTGGTCGTCATGAACATGGAGTTCCATTATGTTATCTTCTTATGCTCCACTCACGGCGATCCATCGACTACGTTGAAGGCGATGATCACCAAGTAAGAATGTCATTTTGATTGTCTTGTCGAAATCTCTGTTGTGAATTTTCGGTGAACATTGCGATAAATTTCTGATTTTGATGATAGTGCCATGAAGACCTTAGTGTTGAGGTAAAAAAAAGCGTGGTGCTCGGCTCACGGATCCTAAATGGCACAAAATTAAGGTTAGTACATAATTGGACATGACATAATTGCCTTACGAAGTTGGTCGATAAGCTATATATGCTCTTATATATATTTATTGTTATTTTTAGACCCGTCGGCAAGCCAAGACGATCGAACTTATGTGGCCGTACGTCATGAAACACTTATATGATATTGTGACGGAGGAAACACTAAAGTCACTTTAAGGGTAAGATGTTATGGTGAATTCGATCATTGATGGCTTAATGTTACATATGAAATATGCACATAATATGTTAATTACATTTGTCTTTGATGTTACGAGAGGTTTGCTGTGAAGAGCCATTTGATGATGATGAAATCGAGCACATACGCGAGGTTTTTGTGAATATCTGTATAAACTAGTCTTAGAAAATCCAAGTCAAGACAATAATTAATGTCCTAAATTAATTCATTTGTAAATAATATATGATCTTTGTAGCAACAATAGCCTACATACATTTGTTTATTTTTCGACTAGCTAATTAATTCATTTGTAAATATAGCAATGTAATTCAATAATAAATTTGTTTATTTTTTCGAACAATTTGTGTGTGTCCATTTTGGGTTTACGAATGAATGGGATGGTGGATAAAGCTATTTAGTGCTTGAAATTTGAGGTACGGGCGGATGTTGAAAATGAGCCGAGATGAGGCTCGAAAAGTATTCGCGACTTTTAGGACCGTATATTTTTAAAAGTGCGGTCCTAAAGGTCTTCGTCCATTTTAAGACCGTATATTTAACAAATATCCGGTCCTAAAAGTCTTCGTCTAATTCTAAAAAATTTGGGTAGAGACTTTTAGGACCGTATATTTGTTAAAAATACGGTCTAAAATCTTCGTCCATTTTAAGACCGTATATTTAACAAATATCCGGTCCTAAAAGTCTTCGTCTAATTCTAAAAAATTTGGGTAGAGACTTTTAGGACCGTATATTTGTTAAAAATCTGATCCTAAAAGTATAGAAAATATACGGCTAAATTATTAGGACCGTTTATTTGTTTGGAAAAGTAGAGGGGAAGACAACGATGGTCCAAACTTGAGAATAGTCGTCACTCTGTTTGTTTTTATTCGAAAAAAGGTAAATAATGTTTTTGTTTTGTTTTGTATGGTCATAGCTGTTAACTTTATTCTGCAAATTTTTAAGATTGATCACCACGAATAGGACAATGTTTTGTTTGTTCTTGTTGTCGGAGAAAAAAGAACATAAAGTTAAAGACAAACAAGGAAGGCGATTGGGAAATAAAAATTTTATTTAATATTTTTTTTTCTGCTGCCTCGTGAGGCAGCAGTACAAAAAAAAAAAAAAAATTTCTAATCCTCCCCATCGTTGTCGGAGGGGGAAGGGTCGGAGGCGTCGTCATCGAGAGATATGGTACTCAACGTCATTGGCGTCGAGTACGCGTCAGCTTTGTTGTTGACGGCGTGATAGACTGAAAAGTTGGCCCAAGCGTCGGTCTATATGAGCGGCGGGCTATCAGTGCTCCGGCATTTGTTGGAAGTTCGGGTTCGGAGGCAACGGAGGAGGATATGGAGGTGCCTCTCGCCCGGCCACGAGGACCTCGTCGTGGTGGAGGAGCCATTACGGTGGAGGTTGTAGGAGGAGATGGAGATGAATGTGAAGAAAGTAAAGTAACAACGGGTTTAAATAGAGAACCCATCTGAAGAATGTGAAACTTAGGAAACATTAACGAGGAGACGCATATTTGCTCGGAATACGAGGAGACGCCTAGTTGGGAAGTTTATGTGGAAGCCGAAGAGACTCGAATTCATTTCAACAATGGGGAAGGACTCTTGAAAAGAATGAACTTTCATTTCAACAATGAGTTTTAGGACCGGATATTTGATAAAAGGACGGTCTTAAAAGTAATTGAATTAAAAATTAGTTTTAGGACCGGATACCAAGTAATATATCGGTCTTAAATGAGTTTTAGGACCGGATATTTGATAAAAGGACGGTCTTAAAAGTAATTGAATTAAAATTAGGACCGGATATAAGATAAAAGTCCGGTCTTAAAAGTTTGTATAAAAGTAAATTGACGAATTCATCATCGACGTTTATCTCTCACCAGCTGTCTTTATATACTCCACACACTACCTCCTCTTTGTCCTTGTTAACTCCTCACTTCCTAGCTCTCTGCCCCAACTTCTCAAAATCCTCAAACCATGGTTAGATACAAGCAAACTGCTCGTAGGGGTGCATACACGCCTCACTCTCGTGCCATGGCTAGATCATTATATGGTGCGCCTCCTCCGGCGACGTGCGTCGTATTGTTTAGAAGACTCTCGGGTCGTTGGACCCATTGTTATTTCTTCGGATGATGAAGAGATTGCTCATGCCGCACCCCTCGATCCTTACGCCGATCCTTTTCTTGCTTGAGTTCAACCGTCATCTTGAAGGCGGCCATGCGGATGTTCGTAATCCCCTCTCCAACTGTTGGCCCCGGCGCGCCTACCTCGACCCTCTCGCTCTCTGTAATGATCCATTCATATTGCGGGTGGAGAGAATAAGACAACAACTTGCTGATCTCCGTGGGAAATTAATGCTCTTCACGCGAAATCGCCGAGGTTGTTCGATCGATTCTTGTGGATGATAATATTCAGCTTGTTTTTCATTTGTGTTTTTGTTGTTGTGTATATATTACGAGTAATGTAAGAAACATTAAGAACACTTGTATGAATTTTTGGCTCTTCTCCAGGTAATTCATTAAAGAAACTTATTCTCCAATTTTGCTTTATTTTTGTCCAAAAATATCATTTATTTTATTGATTTAATATACCAATCACGAAGGCCATTAAGATAGGACATTTTATTTTATAAGTAACGGATCTAAAGATAATTTGAATTTTAGGACCGGATGTTTTATAAACCTCCGGTCTTAAAACTTAAAAATCTAATAAAATTTTAGGACCGGATAATTTTAAAACTCCGGTCTTAAAATGTTAGTTGTATCTTTAGGACCGGACATTTAATTAATAACCGGTATTAATAAAATCCAAAAAGCTAAATAAGGTATCTTTGTCGCGCGGAAAAATTAAATTTCCCTCTCTGAACTCTTGTCGCGCCGAAAGTGAATACTCAGGTTCCGACTCGAAATTTCCCTCTCAGCTTCGTCGCTGCTTCGCGTACCTTTCTCGACAATCACTCTCTGGTTCCTTAGCTAAACGTCTATAGACGAAGCTGTAAGAGATGTTTCGGTTAAAACTTTATTACTTTCCGACTTATCGTTCTTGGTTTTCATGGGTTTAACGAAATCGGTGTAATGTTGTTATGGGTATTCTCTGTTGTTAACGAATATTGTTTTTGAAGATTATATTTGCACTTTAGACCTACCCAACTGACCAACAAGTGTTTTTAGGTTACTCTTGCTTGTCTTGTGCGCAACATCAACGTTCGTGAGCGGAGAAGTAAGACGACTCGGCAAACGCATATGCTACGAGGTTAGTCCACAAGACCTTCATCCCTGCATTTAATTTCCTCGTCTTGCATTTATTTTGGTTCTTCGATTCAACTTGTGATGCATTTATGACCAAAAGTAATTCTTAATTCGTCTAAATAATATATAGGAATTCTACTATGGATCACGAGTTGGATAGATGCTTTACGAGCGAGTATTGAATATCGAGAATGGGGTTAGGGAATTTATAGAATTTGCTAAAAAAATGCCCATGATGATGGGGAAGTATTATTGCCCTTGTGTAAAATGTTTGAATGAGTGTCGACTATGTCCTGAAGTTATACGCACACATTTAATTTGTCACGGATTTTGTAAGACTTATACAGTATGGGTATGGCATGGTGAACAAGTGCCATCAAGTGGGAAACAACATGGGGAAGTGGCCTTTGATGATAATGACACGGATATGGATGATCGCATAGAGGACATTATCCGTGATGTAGGAGAAGAGGCTTTTGAGCGATCACATGCATATGGTAATATGTGCGGTGATGCGAGACACCGCTATACTAGTGGGTGTAAAAATACCAATTGTTGAGCGCTTGTATTGAAATTGGTAAGCTTGAAGGCACGTCATGGATGGAGCGACAAGAGTTTTGAATTGCTTGAGGCTTTGAAGGACATGCTTCCGGATGATAACGTGTTGCCGCATCGCTACTATGATGCTAAGAAGATACTTTGTCCACTGGGGATGGAGTACAAAAAGATCCATGCATGCCCGAATGATTGTGTATTATATAGAAAAGAGTTTGAAGAGAAGCGAGTTGTCCGATGTGTGAAACCCCACGGTACAAGTCGGATAAGGGGCTGCAAAAGTGCTGTAGTATCTTCCAATCATACCAAGGTTCAAGCGGTTGTTTGCGAATGAAAATGATGCAAAAAATCGAGGTGGCATGCGAGATGAGAGGATTTCGGATGGACGGCTTCGACATCCGGCGATTCTTCTCAATGGAAGAAGATCGATCAATTATTTCCGAACTTCGGCGAAGAACCTAGGAACCTCGGGCTTGCCCTTAGCACGGATGGAATGAATCCCTATGGAAGCCTTAGCGGCATACATAGCTCATGGCCCGTAGTCACGATTGTTTACAACTTATCTCCTATGTTATGCATGAAACGAAAGTACATCATCTTTGTCTATGTTGATTTCGGGACCAAAACAACCGGAAATGACATAGATGTTTACCTAGAGCCCTTGATCGAAGACTTGAAGGAGTTGTGGGAAGAAGGTGTCGATGTTTTTGACTCTTTCAAGAAGGAGGTCTTTAGAATGAGAGCCATGATATTTTGTACTATAAACGACTTCCCGACATATGGGAACTTGTCGAGGTATAGTGTAAAAGGCCATAAAGCATGTCCGGTTTGTGAAGAAGGCACATGCTACCATCAACTTCAACATGGAAGAAAGACGGTGTATCTTGGACATAGGAGATTTCTTAGACGGGGCCACCCATATCGTCGATTAAAGAAGGCCTTTTTTGGTGGCCAAGAGTATGAAGAAGCTCGGTGGCATTGGTGGGGAGCAAGTGTATGAAAAGGTTAAAAATATCGGTGCCATCTTCGGTAAGCATGGAAAGAGTAGAAAAGAAACAAATATATGGAAGAAGAGATCTGTATTCTTTGATCTTCCCTATTGGCGCAATCTTGATGTGAGACAACGTATTGATGTCATGCATGTGGAGAAGAACGTATGTGATAGTATTGTGGGCACGCTTCTCAACATACAAGGTAGTTCGAAGGATGGTGTGAAGGCAAGATTGGATTTGCAAGCAATGGGAATACGCGAAGACTTGCATCCAAGGCCATATGGGAAGAGAACTTATTGTCCCAGGCTTCTCATACTTTGTCTAAGGATGAGAAACGAAGCTTTGTGAGTGTTTACATGGCACAAAAGTTCCCTCGGGGTATTCTTCAAATTTTAAGAGGCTTGTCTCGATGAAGGACTTGAAATTAGTAGGCCAAAAGTCTCATGTTTGTCATGTCTTGATGCAACAGCTACTCCCGGTAGCTATTCGAGGATCGCCGAATATGATCTTCGGTCATTTTGACTAGACTTTGTTTATTCTTCAATGCGGTTTGTAGTAAAGTTTTCAAGATTGAAAAGTTGGATGAATTGGAGAATGAAGGATATCTTATCTTGTGCCACCTTGAAAAGCTTTTTGTTCCTTCATTTTTGACATCATGGTTCATCTCATTGTTCATCTAGTGAGGAGATAAAGTTGTGCGGCCCTATCCATTTACGGTGGATGTACCCTATTGAAAGATCTATGAAATTCCTAAAAGGGTATGTGAAGAACGCGTACCGGCGGAAGCATCAATTGTTCGAAATATGTTTCGAAGAGGCCATGGAATTTTGTCAAAATTATTTGGCCAAAGTAAGACATATTGGGCTTCCAAAGCGTCGGCATCTTTGAAGGGGGTAGACGTGGGGCTTCGGTAAAGAGTGTGGATCGTGATGAATTGTCACAAGTCCACTTATACATCTTGAATAATGTCGATGAAGTTCAAGCGGCATATCTGCACATAAAGAGGCGTAAGGAAGAGAACCATCGAATGACCGAACAAAGGTTGATTAGGGAGCATAACGAGAACTTTTGCAAAGCTGGTTCAAACAAAGGTCGAGGGATCTGAATGTGTTTCGAGACAATGAAATGGTTAGCACGTGGTCTGAGTTTGATGTCATAAGTTGGAATTCGTATGTGATCAATGGTTATACATTTTACACGAAGTCCCTAGATGATAGGAGCACGAGTCGAGAACGGTGGTGTTATGTTAGAGGTGAATCTATGCACTTCTCCGGTTCGAAAGACAAGAGGCCTAAATTGGCGGTCATGCCATATTATGGGGTTATTGAAGAGATTTGGGAGGTGGACTATGTCAAAGTTAGATTTCCCATCTTCAAATGCAAGTGGGTTAATGTCAATAATGGTGTTCGGATCGATCGACTAGGATTCACTTTAGTCGATGTCAATAGTAGAAGTTTTGGAGATGAACCTTTTATTATGGCGAGATCATGCAAAACAAGTGTTCTATATCACCGATCAAGAAAATAAAATGTGGTGCAGTAGCTCTCCAAGGAAAGAGGGTCATTGATATTGATGAGGAAAGTCATTCAAATTATGGTGATCTTCTGAGAGTACTCCTTTACAAGGGGTCTCTGGGACATGAACGAAGAAGATGAAGCGGATAATGAACCCGGCATAAGAAATGATCATCAAGAAGGGATATGGGAGGATATCACTTTATAAAAGTGTCAATTCATAAGGTAATTAATATTCATATGCAGTATTCTTAGAAAACTTTAAGGTTTTAACAATTATTATATCTTGTCTATGTTCTTAATTAAACAATGTCATCATTGAATATGAATTTGTTCTTGTTTTGTTTTGTGGCAGGATCCGTTTCAAAGGGGCATGTTATAAAAGAGGATGCATGTTACGTTGTTGGGTGGGAATCAAATGAAGGCATGGTGAATAATATATTGGACTACATTTGTATGTTGAATTACGTCTTGCATGTATTGTAACTCATTGCCTTTGTAATTAGTTATATGTTAGCTTATTGTATAAATTACTTTAGTTGTTTTAGACTTAATTAAGAGGCCATATAACTCATGGTGGATAATATTTGTATTCTTTTTCCCAATTCAATTTATTCATGTTCATAGCTTGTAGCTTAAAGTATATCGATTTTTATGTGCTGTTTTGGATGGTGGATTTGTGTATATATATTGATCGGGAAGAACAGAACGGGGAAAAATACGGGAAAATTTAGACCGCAAATAAAAACACGGTCTTAAATGTTCAAATATTAAGACCGGATATATTTATAACACCGCTCTTAAAGGTGTTAAGCCGGTCTTAAAAGTTGGTCTTTTAAGACCGGTCCGTTGAAAACATCAGGTCTTGAAAGTCAGTCTTTTAAGACCGGGTAATTGAAAAAGTCGGTCTTAGAGTCCTCTATCTTTAGGACCGGATTGATATTTGTCCGGTCTTAATATTTGGATCTTTTAAGAGCGGTCGATATTTATTTAGTACGACTTTTAAGACCGAAGGTTTAAAATGTCCGGTCTTAAAGAAAATCTTTAAGACCGTGTAAAAGTCCGGTCTTAAAGGTCGACTTTTAATACCGCTTGGAACAAGGCTTTCTCGCGGTCCGGTCCTAATGTACCTTTTTGTCGGTCTTAAAAGCCTTTTTCCACTAGTGATGATTGAAATAAAAGGAAAACTATTTTATAGATATATATACTTTTCTAAATTTTAATTTGGTACTTGTATTTTTTTTCCTTTAGTAAATCATAAATTTTCTTTATTAGCACCATTGCACATTTTCCCTTCAAAGGCATTTTTTTATACTTGCATTGACTTAAACTTGAGACCTCATACTTAAGAGTCAAAGTCACTTATATTAGGTTCAATACCTACTTGTAATATTTATTTTATCCATATTATCTGTTTTTATATTATACTTTTATTTAGAGGCCATAAATATTTTAAATTATAAGAACTAACAATGATATTAATTATATTTATAAAAGTATATATTTGTATATTCACACAATAGCCTAGGTGCTGTTACTTCCACTTAGCTTGTATATTGAAAAGTGCTCACTACAAATTTCCAAAGTATCGTTATTTTTAGGACTTCCAATTAATTATTTGACAACAATACTGTTGATGGACTAAGAATTTGCCGGTTTGGTGATGAGAACTAGGAATAAAATTTAGACTTTCAAAAAGCTAAGTCCTTTGCGTTTTAAACTTTGGAATGGATCTTCTTGCATGTTTGGATTAACTTTTGAGAATGATTTTTACAATTTACAGTAAGTATGTGAAAGAGATTTTGCCTCAACTTGCAAAAAAATAACCACGGTTTTGTAGCTTGCCGTACATGCAAGTCAAATTAATAAAGGGAAATTAAAAAAAGCTATCTGAGTCATTAAAGAAGAAATCATCATATATTTGCGAGGCCAATTAAGAATTTAATTAGTCAATTGGGAAGCCTTCCACTAATTAAAAATTAGTTGATGAAGATAGCAGACTAAGAACACTTCATTTCTGATAATTATATTTAATGAATTTTATATTAGAAAACCCCCATATAAAGAGGTTGAATTACCCATTCTAATTTGGGTAACTGAACTTAACAAATTATCTATCGGGTTATGCGTCATAATTAGAAATTTAAAATTTGGGTCAAATTACCTCTATATCCCTTGATTATTTAAATAACAATATTAAAAACATAACCCTATTATTTGTTCTATCAATTTCATTAACTATGTGATGTCCCTTCCACACGGAAACCTCCTGCCACCAAGACCCTTCTTCCTCCATAAATTGACCAAAGTACCAAACATACTAAAGGAGAAACATTCATGGAATGATTGTGTACAAACTGCGAATGGCCTTGTGTTTAGTGATCTTATTTTTTGGGTACAAATTTGCAATAAAATTCTAGAAGATTTCAACTTTTCAAAATAGTTCTGTTTTTAAACAAAAAATAATTGGTCTAAAATTTCATAACTGAGATGCGAAGATTTATGGGGAAAGAAGGGTGCGTTGACGGTAGGGGAAGGATTCCTCATGAACATGGGAGAATATGGAGTAGTTAAAAAATGGATTAATAAATTTTTTCTTCCATTTAAAATCTGATTTTTCTTTAAAAAAATAGTTTAAGTTTGTTTCGGTTAGCTCACAATCTATTTAACCTTGCTTAGTTAATATTTTCCGCTAACATTAATGTGTAAAGTTTTAAAGACTAAAAACACATTAGGCAAATAATGATGTTTTCAATTATGATGTTTTAATAATTAAGGATATGGAGGTAATTTGACCCAACTTTTAAATAGCAAATAATGACGTATGCTTTTGATATATAATTTGTTAAGTTCAATAATTTAAATGCCCAAATCAAAATTTAAATAATCCAACCGTCTTTATATTGTATTTTTTCTTTTACATTTATATATATTTCTTGAAAAGAGAAAAAGAAAATACTGGCCAGCACTAATGAAGATGACTTCACATATATTAATTAAGAGAGAAAACGATGTCAAATGATAAGAAAAACTATAAATTAAAAATAAAAACGTGAAAATAATATACGAAACTATTAGGAAAAAAATTCATAGATGTATAACAATTGCGAGGATAGAGTTGACTGTGAGAAATTTGATATCGGTCTATTTTTCACATAGATAATTTGAAGAAGAAATTATACTTCAAAGGTAAGAATAAATTAATGTAAGGGCTCCTAATGAATTGGGTGTGAGCCAGCTAAGCTAATTAGCTAGATTCAACATTAACATGTGTGTCCTTTTCTAAAAGATGTTAAATGAAAAAAAAAAAACAAAAAAAAAAATTAGGATGCCGAATTTTCAGTGTGGCGGAGGGATCTTAACCCATTAAATATATGTTTTATTGCCCTGAAAACATAAATCTTTCGATTCTTTTTTTTTTTTTTTTTTTGTGCCCGTGCTCCTCACTCCCCTCAAAACTGTTTAATATATATATATTTTTGATTACAAAGCGAAGGGGGATCGGATAGCAAAAGGAGTCTGAGGGGGAAACAATTAAATCTGCAACTTGCCTTAGCTGGTAGTAAAATCTTGTCAACTGTTCAATATATGATTCTTCATTACAAAGCTTTAATTTGGCCAAATAAAAAATTACAAATCTTTAAAGGGCGTAGTCGGATTAGTTTCCTAGTTTTCGTCGGTTAAAAAAAAAAAAAGTAGTCAAATTCGAGTAAATTAAGTTATTGACGCGTATCAATTTCCTCACATCATACCGACAAAGCAGAGTGGCAACGGGTTATGCGTGCGGGGCCACAGGCCATAATTTTCACCTTTATGCATCTGCATGAATTATTAAGGTACGACTGTTGGAGATTATTGGGCAAAACAAAAGTAGGACTACTTATTATTCTCCTCCCTTAATTATAAGAAATTTATTGACTTTTTTTAAGATTAAAAGCTAATTAAATTATTTTAAAGTATTTTTATTTTTTTTTCCAAATTAAGTATTCTGACTAATAAACTAATGTATAATCTAAGGATACACAACATATCATATGATTATGTAATTTATTTAACTTCTTTAATATTTCAAATAAAGTCATTACTTCTTATAATTAAGGCCCAAGATGTAGTATTTACAGTTTTTACTGTCCTTTTCATCCATTGATGTTAAAATTTCCACTACTTGCCCATACATACATGTGGTTCTTCTCGTCTTTAAGCTTTGTTTGTATACGCTTGTCCTATGACTTTAATTTTTTGGAAAATTATGTCAAAAACAACTTTAAAATTATAAAATACTAAATTATATTTGATAAAAAAAATAATAAGAGAATGACAAATTTAATAAACAATTTAAAACTCATTTTTTAGAAAATATGTGGAATTTTGTAATTTCTTTTTTTTTTTGTCATTTTTCCTTAAATTTTTATATTACTGTTCACATAATTATGTAAATATAAATAAAATAAAATGAGGAACAATAATATTTTTTACATAGTCATTTATTATTGTCATGCTATTATAATTAATACCAAAACTATGAAAATATGGATGTCATCAAAATATTTTTTATGTAAAAACCTTTGAAAAAATATATTTGTATTTTTATATGTTAATAAATAATTTAAAAAATACTGAGGTGAGAAAGAAAGTGATGATAAAAGCCATCTAATACAATCACCCAAATGAAAAGACAAGATAAATTGAAAAAAGATAAGGCTATGTCATAGCGATGGTAAGATTGACTGCGTGACAGAGAAAGTTGGGCAAAAAAAAAAAAAAAAAGATGATAAGAAGATAAGGCTATGTCCTCCACACAAAAATAATTGCACGGCACGTGGGGGACCAAAAGTATAGCACTCTTAATGAATACACTTTGCTTTTATTTATAAGTTTCTATTGGTAAAAAATTTGGTTATTTATATGTAGTCATATTTCGGATAATAAATGAGATTGCGACAATTTTACCCATATTAATTTTATTTATGAAAATAGAGAGAGAATAAAGAGTTGAAAGATACACATTTATAAATAAGGGCAGAAGTTGAAAATTTACCCCATAATCATTGAGTTAACTACCTCTCTTTCGTATCTGTGATTTAGTTAAAAGGGACTTTAAATAGGGCCAGAGTGGAACTTTATTAGATGTTGCGGAAATTTTAATTATAGAAATTTTCATGATGTTATTTTGCCAGTGAAATTTATTTTCATGATATACAACTCAATAACTAATTTGTATATATTACAACAAATTAATTTTTTTATTAATAAATAATGTAAATTGATTTCTAAAACAACTCTCTAATTATTTGTATTAGAATTATCACTTAATAAAAGTTCATTTGATATAAGCATGGTTTGGAAATAAATTATAAAGTTTGAAGAGAATGATGTCGTGAGAGAGAGTCCGCACTATCATTGGGTGAGAGAGAGCTGGCATGGATAAGGTGAAGCCGACCGCGAGAAAGAAGGGAGAGAAAGAAATAAGTGGAATTTTATAATTTCAATTTTTTGGTCATTTCTCCAAAAAAAATTTATATTTATGTTCACTTAATTCTGTAAATATAAATAAAATAAAATAAAATGAGTAACAATAGTATTTACACATAATCATTTATTATTTTCATGCTATTATAATTAATAACAAAAATGTGAAAAAATGGATGTCATCAAAATATTTTTATGTAAAAACATTTGAAAAAATATATTTTTATTTTTATATGATAATAAATAAATTAAAAAACGCTGAGGTGAGAAAGAAAATGATGATAAAAGCCATCTAACAAAATCAGCCAAATGAAAAGACAAGATAATTAAAGTGAAAAAAGATAAGGTTATGTCATAGCGATGGTAAGATTGACTGCGTGACAGAGAAAGTTGGACGACAAAAATATAAGATGATAAGAAGATAAGGCTATGTCCTCCACTCAAAAATAATTGCACGGCACGTGGGGGGACCAAAAGTAGAGCACTCTTAATGAATACACTTTGCTTTTTTTTATAAGTTTCTATTGGTAAAAATTTGGTTCTATTTATAAGTTATCTTTCAGATAATAAATGAGATTATGACAATTTTACTCATATTAATTTTATCAATGAAAATAGAGAGAGAATAAGGAGTTGAAAGATAAACATTTATAAATGAGGGCAAAGTTGAAAATTTACCCCATAATCATTGAGTTAACTACCCCTCTTTAATATGTGTGATTTAGTTAAAAAAGACTTTAAATAGGACCAGAGTGGTACTTTATTAGATGTTGTTGCGATTTTAATTATAGAAATTTTCATGATGTTATTTTGCCGGTGAAATTTATTTTCATAATATACAACTCAATAACTAATTTGTATATATTACAACAAATTAATTTTTATTAATAAATAATGTAAATTGATTTCTAAAACAACTCTCTAATTATTTGTATTAGAATTATCACTTAATAAAAGCTCATTTGATATAAGCATGGTTTGGAAATAAATTATAAAGTTTGAAGATAAAAGAGAATGATGTCCTGAGAGAGAGTCTACACTGTGATTAGGTGAGAGATAGCTGGCATGGACAATGCCAAGCCGACCGCGAGAGAGATAGGAGAGAAGGAAATACGGGGAATTTTATAATAGTCAAAAAGCCTAATATTGTACTATTACACAACTACTTTGTACTTCAACTTTTTGCACATCTACGTAAAGCTATCTTCTGCATATAAGACAAACACCTTTACTTTTTCTTTTTTCTTTTTTCATTTTTTTTTGTTTTTTTTTCAACAACTTTTTTTTTCTTTTTCGTTTTTGTACAAACTTTTTGCCAGTGTCGGCAAAACTTCCATCATACATTGCATCTTCATTTACACTCCTGCTTCAAATCTTTAACACAATCGGCACTTTGTCGGTGTCGGCAAACTTTCATGTCTTCTTCCACTTCTACGAATCTTCAAAGGACACCGAGATCATTTAGGATCTTCAATATCTTGCATGCTTTTTCTCTTTCTTCACAATTCTTACACTTTGATCAGTATTCTGCCAAAAGATTACATATCTTCTTCTTTGTCTTTTCTGAGTTTTCCATCCTGTTATTTCTCAATCTGTCATACCATTGCACGAATAGTGGTTGATCATGCGAAGTCTTTCCAAATGCTGCGATTATTGATGTCATTCCACAATAATAAACCCATTGCTTTTCACTTTTAATAGCTCTGGTCATTTCTTGAAATATAATATGATAATTTTGAGCTCTAATGTTAGACATTTTGTTCTGAAATTCCTGGTCTTCTTCAATATCTTCTTTGATCTCTGCTTCGTCTCTATAGGCTTCTTTGTTGTTCCAAGTCGAATTAAACTGATTGGAGGATAAAATTTCTCTGGTGTAATTTAACGCAAATTTGTTGAATAAAATCTAATATATACGTTGTGTTGAGTTACAACTCCAACATATATTTTGACTACTTCTTGCAAGGTCACAGGTTGGGTTCAGGATTATTGGGTATATAAATGGCATATAACTTTCCATATTGGTATAAGATTCTTATTAAATCGGTGAAGTTCTGGGTGGCTACAACTTTGTTAAAGGCAAAATGGGAGGCATATATGACATGTGGATCGAAATTTCCATGTTTGAGTCTTACTAACAAGTGTTTTGAAGTAAAGGTATTTAGAATGAGTGTCAAAAGACTTACTTCTTGTGATTCTAGGGATCGAGGTTGAGGCTTCAACTATTTTTCTTTTTTCTTTTTACGGGCTTCTTCTTGCATTTGGGTTTTTATAATTTCATTGAAAGGGGTTATAGTTTGAGTTGTTTGGGCAGTAGGCCCACTAACATTCTCTTGGGTAGATGACCCATTTTTATTTTCTTGGGTTTGGGTGGATGACCCAATATGAGTATATGACTCATTTAAAGGGCTTAATTCCATTTCAGTTTGTCTTCTTTGAGTCGGCGATACTTACATTTCTTTTTAATTACCTTCCAACTTCTCTATTCTTAAAGCAGGTTTCAACTTGTTGGTTTAGATGGCAATACTACTTAAAAGACTTTGTATGGATGAGAATTGCGATTAAGTGTTTATGACGACTAACATTCATTTTTAGAATGTTTAAATGCGCTAATGTTGTCATCGCATGCATTACAAGTGCGATTAGAATTCATTTTTGAGCTGGATCCCGCATTAGATTCCATATGCTCATAAAATCGCCAATAAGATTATTCTTTCCTGGCACATATTCAATAATATAATCATACTAAGCCAAATCTCCTTGCCATTTAAATAACATTTTAATTGCCAATTTCTTTGCTTTTATTCCTTTATCAAGCCAAGATTTTACTTGTGTATTATCAGTCCTAATGATAAATCGTGAATTAACTATAAACAATTCAAATTTTTCTATTGCTTTAACTATTGCTAATAATTCTTTCCTGTTTGAATGATATTTCCATTGAGCTTCTAAAAATTTTCCACTTGCATATCTAGTTATAATTTCTTCTCCTTTTTCATTTTCATGATATAAAGCTGAACCCCAATATTGATCTGATGCATCTGTGTATATTATCCATTTTACATCTTTTTGTAAGGGTATTGTTAATGTAATACCCTAAAAATTATATTTATGATAAATATCATAAATTAGGAAATAATACCTATTGAAAATAGGTGAATATGTGGTTTCGAAAAGAATGTTAAATTTATCTTATTTTCTAAAGGAAAAATTCTTGGAAGTTAGGAAAAATTAATAATGTGTCGAAATGACCAAAATGCCCTTGTGGTGCATCAAGTGACTTAATGAAATTATGGAAAATCCTTAGAGGCAATAAAATAATTATTAAAAATTAGAGTATGTTGTCTCTAATTTAGACAATTTTGGGATTTATTTCCTTGGAAAATAGTGAGGAAAAATTAAAAAGTATTCGGGATCATTATTGACCTGAATTTTAATATAATGCATGAGGCATAAAACACTAATGTCAATATGAAAGTTGTGAGGTAATGAGTAATTTTTACTAAGAAAATTATCGACTATTAGTGAGGGATTAAATAGATAATTATTGGTTAATTATCTAAGCATGAACAAAGGAAAATCCAAAGATAATTATGTAAAACCCTAAAATTAGTGTTTAATAGCTAAAAATTAGCATAAATATATTTTCTAATTATTTGGAAAATAGGAAGAAAAATATATGAGATTCAGTATTTTTAAGCCTAAATGCAAGAATGGACCAATAAGGGAATTTTGTGAAATTTTTAAGAAAATTGAAATATATAATTAATTAATTAAAAAATAAAATATTTACAAATCCAAAAAAAGGGGAAGCCGAAATTGGAAAAAAAAATGGGATAAGATTGGATGAGAAAAATCTAGATATTATATATGCAAGTTGTAATATTTTAATAATATAATTTATGTGTAAAAAATAGAAAAGGTAAATAAACAACGATAGGAATTGGATCTTTCCGAAAACCATGAACAAAGTTCTGAGCACGTTTTTCGAGAATCTTCGGCTGAGCACGGAATGCCCTGAATGAGATCAAAAATTTAGTTAGTCCAAATATTTTGGAAGAGGAAGAAGAGATCTTCAGGGATCTGCTCCCAGAATTCTGTGTCCCTGCAAGATTACGCGATTCGGACACCGATCGAGAACTTTGCCGGCCGAGACCTTCTAGAAAGGACCACATGGCACCTTGTGATTGGCCAAGGGATGCCACCTAAGGGGGGGGGGAGGTCGGCAGCCATGTGGCAAAAGGAGATGGAGCCACATTGCAAAAGTGCGATCCAATTGTTGTGATTCGGTATGAAAAAGTAATGAATAGTGTCGGCATTTTCCCTATAAATAAGGGAGCGCCCCTTTGGAAATTCTCACATTCAAAACCTTGAGCAAGACCGAAATTAGAGAGAGGTTAGAGAGAAGGAGGAGCCGGGGAAAATTTGCAGCGAAGCTCTGGGTAAGTTTTCGGTACCGAGTCTTAAGCTTTCGTAGTTCTTTCGGTAGTTAGAGTAGAAATGCTAGTTTAGTCTTTAATCTTCCAAGTATGATTAGATATCATATGTTAGGGGTATTTTAGTCATTATTTCAAAAATCATGGTGGGGTCGAAGTTTTGGGAAAATTTTGGGAAGATTAGAGTTAAAGTAGCGAAGCTCTGGCGAAATTCCGCCGACTAGTAAGGATAGGGGCAAAATGGTAATTTGTACCTAAAATGCCTGTTATGATGTGAATCATTAATCAATATGATTTATATTTCGAAAATTATGTTGGAGTAGGAGTTATGTTGAAATTTTGGAAGATTAGGGTCAAAATAACGAAGTGCTGGCGAAATTCCGCCGATTAGGGGTCAGGGGTAAAATGGTCATTTTGACTAAAAATGTCCGTCCTAATGATAGATCCTTAACAAATACATTGTTATGTTGATAGGATATCCCTGATTACGTTCGACCTCTTTGTCGTCAGTATCTGACAAAAATATCAATTACCCGTCACGAAGGTACGTTCGCTTACTGTAACACTAATCTGATGGATATAGTATGCGTGTATGTGATGTGTGTGTGGTATGTATGTGTGGTATGTTGTTGGAATGTGTATTATGTTAGAAGATAACTGTATGCATGCTGGGAGCGATACATGCAGCAAGGCCGGGGCGATACATCTCGAATGCCGGAGCGATACATCCGTAATCTTGGGAGCGATATCTGCGTCTTGGGGCCGATACATGTGCGTTGGTTGGGT
>JAMWYP010000758.1:0-52422 GCA_025563575.1 Acacia pycnantha | reverse complement strand
TGTTATGGAATCAAATATTACGCTCATCATAGGTGTGGCCAACGGAAACCTCTAATACATTTGGGCTTGGAGGCACAAGAGGTCCAACAAGTCAAACTCTAATCCTAAGGTAGCCTCTATAAATAGTAGGTTAACCTACAAGGTACACATCTCTTAAGCTCTCTCCTTTACGATTCAGCCACACAAAGCACACACCCCACCCCCTTTGGTGAAAGCCTTCATGTGTGAGCGAAGATCACTCATCCTCTCAGGTATCTCATCCATGGATACCTTGGGAGAGAGCTATTTGATCCTACATCAATATATCAGCCCACCTAGGGCTAGACACTTATGTTCTACAACAGAACATTGGCGCCGTCCGTGGGGAATCGGTAAATTTCTGATTCCCGCGACCAAAGATGGTCAAAGCAAGGGCTCAACGATCGAGGTTAGAAAGACACGAGATTAAGCCATAGTCTCTGTTAGCAAAAACTGTGGGGGATCTTGAGTCATGGAGGTTATGATGAGTCTGCGAATTGGGAAGCGGTTTTTCTTTTTCTGCTCTCATGGAGTTTTATTGTTAAAAACCTAAGAGACATGTTCGTGATACGGAGCACCCATCTCTGATTTATACAAAACTTCATCAAATCTCCAAAATCACGCCTTCTGCTCCAGCCTGTGCGAGCGCCCGGAAAGAGGCATCCATGATTTTTTATCTCATGGCTTGCCCATCCGCGTCTACGGAATCTAAAGGAGGTGTGAGGTGTACCGGCAATCTCTTTCTCTAACGCTAGGATGGAAAATCGTGTCCAGTTTAAAACATGTATGAATTCAGAGTAAACAAACTCGTTTTCGAAAATCATGTCCAGTTAAACATGTATGAATTCTGAGTAAACAAACTCATTTTCAAAAATCATGTGCAATCTAAACATGTATGAATTCTGAGTAAACAAACTCGTTTTCGAAAATCATGACAATGCCAACCACGTAGGAATCGAGGTACATAAACCTCGTTTAGAAAATCATGTCGAATTAAAACATGTAGAATTCAGGGTAAAGAAACCTTTTTCGAAAATCATGTACAAATAAAACATGTAGGAATCTGAGGTACATAAACCCGTTTCCGAAAATCATGTCGAAGGAAAACATGTAGAATTCAGGGTAATGAAACCCGTTTTCGAAAATCATGTACAAATAAAACATGTAGGAAACCGAGGTACATAAACCCGTTTCCGAAAATCATGTCGAATTAAAACATGTAGAATTCAGGGTAAAGAAACCCGTTTCGAAAATCATGTACAAATAAAACATGTAAGAACCCGAGGTACATAAACTCGTTTCCAAAAATCATGTCGAATTAAAACATGTAGAATTCAGGTAATGAAACCCGTTTTCGAAAATCATGTACAAATAAAACATGTAGGAATCCGAGGTACATAAACCCGTTTCCGAAAATCATGTCGAATTAAAACATGTAGAATTCAGGGTAATGAAACCCGTTTTCGAAAATCATGTACAAATAAAACATGCAGGAACCCGAGGTACATAAGCCCGTTTCAAAATCGTGTCGAAGGAAAACATGTATAAATTCAGGGTAATGAAACCCGTCTTCGAAAATCATGTCAAGTCTGTTTTATACAATTAAATCCAAGCTCCTTAATTGGATCCCGGATAGATTGTGGAGTCCGTCCTTACGAAAGGGACGAAGGCGGACCCCGGCTTAACTGAATCTGGTTAAAATCCGGGCTCCATAGAAATAATGGTCAAAACGTGCACCCTTTGGGACACGGTAAAGCCGAGATAAATTCTGTTTAAAGTTTTGCAGGAAACAAAGACAGAAGGCGGACCCGATTTTAACTAAATCCAGTTTAAAATTCGGGGATCCCGGTAAAGTTTTGAAGGCAGACCCGATTTAAACTGAATCTAGTTTAAATCAGGGATCCGTGTAAAGTTCCGAAGAAGGACTTGGTTTAACTGGATCCAGTTTAAGTCCGAGTTCCGTGTGAAGATCCCGGTTACACCGAATCTGGTTAAAATCGGGCCTTGTGTAAAGGCGGGATAAAGTAAATAACACGGAATCTCGGTGATAAAGTATATCAATCGGAATCTCGGTGATAAAGTAAATAACCGGAATCTCGGTATTAAAGTATATCAATCCGGAATCTCGGTATTAAAGTATATCAATCTGGAATCTCGGTGATAAAGTATATCAATCCGGAATCTCGGTGATAAAGTGAATAACCCGGAATCTCGGTGTTAAAGTATATCAATCCGGAATCTCAGTGATAGAGTATATCAACCTGAAATCTCGGGGTTAAAGTTTATAAACCCGAAATCTCAGTTCAAAGTATATAAACCCGGAATCTCGGGTCGGCATGCACGGAATCCCAACAGTCGCCAGCACCTCGTCCGGATTTGGAAAGTAACACATCCTGGCAGCTCAGAACCTGAACTACCAGGCTGGGGGCAACAGAGTGGACAACGATTTGTTAAGTGGAAAAGCGTGTTATCAATAACCGGCATTAATGCAAAGTGGAAAGTTTAATGCAAGCTCGGACAAGTATCCGAAATGAGCACGTTGAACGATTTGCACAAGCAGTAAGTATTTTCCATTTATTGTGATTTGCTTACATGTTATTAAATGCGGGAATATAAACCGGACAATTAGCTCTGGAAAATTGCTACAAAAGCAAAGTCGGATTCAAGGGATCTCGGAAAGCGGTCAATTAACCTCGGCGGCTGGAGACACAACTACCGAGCTTGGGGCAAGCTGTTATGAAATCAAATTTTACGTTCCTCATAGGTGTGACCCAATAGGAGACATCTAATACATTTGGGCTTGGAGGCACAAGAGGCCCAACAAGTCCAAACTCTAACCCTAAGGTAGCCTCTATAAATAGTAGGTTAACCTACAAGGAATATAAACCAGACAATTAGCCCTGGAAAATTGCTACGAAAGAAAAGTTGGATTCAGGGGATCTCGAAAAGCAGTCAATTAATCTCGGCAGCTCAGAGACTTGAACTACCAAGCTTGGGGCAATGTTATGGAATCAAATATTACGCTCATCATAGGTGTGGCCCAACAAGAGACATCTAATACATTTGGGCTTAGAGGCACAAGAGGCCCAACAAGTCCAAACTCTAACCCTAAGGTAGCCTCTATAAATAGTAGGTTAACCTACAAGGTACACATCTCTTAAGCTCTCTCCTTTACGATTCAGCCACACAGAGCACACACCCCACCCCCTTTGGTGAAAGCCTTCATGTGTGAGCGAAGATCACTCATCCTCTCAGGTATCTCATCCATGGATACCTTGGGAGAGAGCTATTTGATCCTACATCAATATATCACCCACCTAGGGCTAGACACTTATGTTCTACAACATAACATATACAATTTTCTTTTGCCAAAATCAAGTTAATCATTTGTCATATATATATGTGTTGGATTAGTCCATTTAAAACATCATTTTATTTTTATGTGCTTTATTTAGCCTGGAGTTGTGTGAAAATCGTTGCCATGGTTGGTTGAAATCATCGAGTTGTATTATCAACTTGCAACAGAATTTTGAATTCTGAAGTTTGGCAAACTTGGAAAAGCAAGAACTCAATAAAGGGTTACTCTATAATTTCGTAAGAACTTAATTATGAGCTTAACAATGTTAACTTTCTGATGTGGTGTCCGTTAAGGGCCAACACGGATTGCTGACGAGGGCTGATGTGACTTATGTGTTGGCGCTCAAATCAAAATTCATTAAAAATATAGGGATTAAAAACCAAAACTCGCTAATTTAATTTGTCATTATTATTATTTTTGTAATACAAAGGAAAACTAAAAACTATCCATTATGCGTCATTTGCATCAAACAAATTAGATAGCACATTTGGCTCAAATACGGTCAGTCCAGTTGTCATTAGAGCCAGAAATCGGCCAAGCCATCGGGCGGCCGTTTAAGCCACAGCTCGTCAAGGGCCGGGCTTGAAAAATGGATAAGATACTTGAAATTGGCCACTGAAGGGCTGACCACAGAGGGCTTGGGCGGCCTATGATCCCTTTTCACCGTAGCTTTTTCCTTTTTTCCTTTTTTAACTTATTAATTTATATATATTTTGTATTTTTTATAGAGTTATTTATTCATTTAACTACAAATATATAGTAACTATACTCTAATTTTATGATTTGGTTTATTATTTGTTGCAAATAAAGATTATGGATGTGCTTATTGTGAATATAATTTGCTTTTGATTATGAATTAATAACTATACTTATTTGTTGGATGATTCATGTTGTAATTTACTAATTATATTTCTTTTTAAAAGATGAAGGAAAAATTGTTAAAATTTGAAATAGTAATTTTCGGGCCCCTTCTAGTATTTGTCATTATTTAATAGCTAAGTCTTTATTTAAATTTTTTGAATAAGTATTTTTCGTTAAATGAGACTAATAAAATTAAGGGATTAAATTAAAGAATGAAACTGAAACTTTTTGCAAATTTAAGAATACTAAAATATACTTTAGTATATAATTGAAGTTTGAAGCGGAAGGCCAAAAGTTACCTTCCAAAATTTGTATTCAAATTATTTTTTGCATAGTTACATCACGGATTATTGATAGTTTTTCAACCACATGGGAATATTGTTATACGATTCACTATAGGTCAAATTAAAATGTGTTATCCCCATCGTACCTAAGGTATTTGGCATACGCTAAATTCTTAATAATTTTATGTACCCTCAAAAAATTGTGCCAAGTTAAATTTTAGAAATTGTATAGTGATTTATTACTCTAAAAATTGGGTCTGATTAGTTTAATATGAAGTGAAAAAAGTAAATAAAAAATAATATAGAAATCAGAATATACATACATTATGAAAATAAAGATATACACGAGATAAAAGATAGAGAACAAGAGTAATAGGAGATAGAAAGATTCCAGAGAGAAAGGAGGAGGAGCAATTCTCATTCAAGTGTGTCGCTAATACATAACATATGCCTTCTTTTTATAGGCACAACTCTTTAACCTACAATTAATGTGATTCCATAATCATAGTAATTAATATGTGAGAATAGGAAACTACGGAGAATAGAAAATAATGGGAGATATAGACAACCACAAATATAATATTCATAACACTCCCCTTGGATGTTCATTATAAATGTGCCTCATAAAAACTTTAACTAGAAAAGCCCAGTGGGATAAAAACCTAGCCAAAGAAAAGAGTACTTCATCCATTAATACATTGTCTAGTGTTGCCTTATTAAAAAACCTTTATAGGAAAACCTAGTGGGATAAAACCTAGATAAGGAAAAAAAAAACAGCGCATATCGACTCCCCCTCTTGATGATATCGGTTTACTCCTCATGATAACACATTACTTCCAATGTCTACGTATTGGTGAAGAACTATATTTTGCTAATAAGCAAGATACACTAGTGCTCCTATGGTACTAAATTATGGTACTTCAGGACCAAGTAGTTTTCTTCAATTTCTTTGCTAATTACTCAAAGTTGGAATTGTTCTTTATCGGCCTGCATATAACTTATAATCATTGAGGTATATAATGAATGTGACATATGCACATAAAATCGCTCTAGGATCTTATTTGTATAAGTTTCTTGATATACAAAGATTTCATTCTTTAGGTACTCGATCTATAGTCCAAGACATAATTTCGTTCTTCCTAAGTCTTTCATTTCAAATTATTTCTTTAAACAATTAATTGCCTTTTGAAGCTCTTCATGAGTTCCAATGATCAACATAAACAACAATTATAGCAAATTCATTTCTAGATCTTTTCATAAAAATGCATGGGCATATTGGATCATTTTGTACTCTTCTTTCAACAAATATTTCTTGGGACAATTATACCACATGCGCCTGGTTGTTTCAAGCTATATAAAGACTTATTTAACTTAATCGAGTATTTTTTTGAGAATTTGAACTAGATGCTTCGGCATCTTGAGTACTTCAAGAACTTGTGCTTAAGGTATATAAAGTCCTTCGGGAACATGTGCTTGTCGCACATTAAGTCCCTCGGAACAATGTCAAATGACTAATCATGCGTATAAGTCTCATAAATCTATTTGTTTTCTTTAGAAATATCATTTTGTTTCATTTAGAGACAAACAAGAAAAAGGAGGTCCTTACACAACATTTATCCCAACTTTCTTTCTATATCCATCTATGTACGTTGTGGTGGATTTATAAGCATTGCACATTCAAACATTTTCGGTGGAATTTGTTTGGCTCCCGACTAAAAGCCAATTTTACGGGGAGAATTTTGTTGGCTTGTATAAATGCTACAATATATAAGACCAAATATACCAACATAAAAATTTTGTTCTCATAAGCATTGATCTAGCTATTTATGGAGGCTTTAATACATGATTTATGGATTATATAATTTGAAAATTGTGCACTTAATTTATTCAAATATTATTGCAAACTTCGAGTTGCAAGCTTTATTACAAACGTCAAATTGCAAGCTTTATTGCAAACTTGAGTTGCAAGTTAATAATCTCACAAGTAACCATCTTATAAATGCATCTTTCAAATTTATATGGTTTACATGCTATTTTAATGGGGCCCATATAATATTGTTTGATATATTTCCAGAAATACTGAGATCCATTACTAATCATGACCAATGATATTCTCACAGACAATTTGTTTTTGAGAACAAGCAGCATATAATTCATAAATAATATTTTGGTTATGCATGAAGAATCTTCTAGTTCTTCAATGGATGTTAATACGTAATCTTATTTATAATTTGTTGTATTATATATATGATTTAGATGATCAAACAAATCATGCAAACAATAAATATGCTTGGATCGATGAAACTTCGGTTTCTTGTAACATATGTCTCAATCAATCGTAAACTTTTGAATCATAATCTAACATCCATTTTGGGAGATCTATTAGGTTTTGTGTGAGAAGTATATAACTTTTCAAAAATTAGCTCACACTTGTATTCTAATTCATTTGTTTTCTAACAATCTCCCCCTCAAGTATGAGTCATATAAACATACTTTGTTTATATCTGTATTTCAAAATCACTTTCAAACCCTTTAAAGTTCGAAAGGAAAATCTATGTTAGTTCTTCAGGAACTACCATATAATATTACATCACTGGATAATCTCATTACTCATTAATAATATACTTCAATTTACTTATATATGCAAAATATATATAGTCCACCACATATGAAGATATTCATGATCAAAGTAACTTAGAATCACACATATGTAAATTCTCCAGCAGAAAGTAGAAAATTCTCATGGCAACATATTTATGAGATGTGATCACAATAAATGTAAATTGTTTAATAACAACAAAAATTAAACATCATATTACCTTATGGGATTTTTTTTTAGTTTCTATTGGCTTCAAAAAAATCTAGACATATTTCCCTATAGCTCTCCGCCTCTTTAATATCTCATTGGTAGCATTGGCAAACATTTGGTTTGCATTAACAAACTTCTAATTTGTATTATTATTTGTAAACTTACGGTTTACAATAGCATGTGTTTCATTGCTATTTCAAATATCCATTTTTGCAGATATCTTCAAAAATCAACAAGTTTCTTAGAATAAAATGTATTATTAACGCATAATTTTGTTCCTTCACGTAACAAAATATTAGCTCTTCCGTAGCTTTCGATTAAATTTATACTACAAGATATAGTTTGAACATTGGCCTCTCTCATTGTGAAGTTGAGTAAAATATTCTAATTAGTCCCTTGGACTATTGGCCTTTAAATTATTACTCTTGAGTGGCATAATTCTCGCCAGTTATTTGTCTTCGGACAATATCTAAAAACTCCTTGTATCATTCAATATTTGATACATAAGCCTTCGGGGCCTCAATATTAACAACAATCAAATGCCACTCTCTTGTCCACCCTTCATCTCTCGGGTGTGAATAGGTATTATATATATATATATATATATATATATATATATATATATATATATATATTATTATTAGATCCGCTCTCCTGTCCATTCCTCATTCATGGGTGTGAACAAGCTCCTATATCTTTTCATAGGTATAGAAGACTGAAGGACCAAATATCTCATAACTTGTAATACTATGTAAATAGTATATATGTATCACCGTGCAAATAGATATTACTTTGCAAATAGTATACTAATTACATTACAAATAGTAAATCACTGTGCAAATAGTACCATTGCGTGAAATGCATTTCTAACTGATTTAAAGGTCCTTTATAAGATCTCACAACATTGTAAATCATAAAATATTTTTAAAATCATATAGAATATGTACAAGAAGCGGTATCATATTAATATTATGAATTTTCAGCATATTTATTATACCGTTATACCCCTATCAATCCCGTCCTTTCGGGTGGCGGATAGTGTGATACTTCTCGGTTTCTTAAAAATATTACTTAACGTCATCATACATTAGAGTATTATAGTGCAGCGCAGTGGAAAAACGGTTTGAGTGTAATCTATTGATAATAAATTACATATCTTGGTTCAAAATTTAATACAAAATTACATAAAAATTTCTACAAACATTCCATGAATATTCTGGAACTAGTCCTTCACCTCCGTTTCGTTGATATTCGTCGCTTTGTCCAAGGAGCCTCGCCCGCTTGCTGTACAAAATTCACAAGTAGTAACGAGCTGGAATCCCGAAGGATCCCAAAGTAACAAAGTTAATCTCATATACAAAGCATATACGAGTATGCAAGCAACCACAATTAGGAAAATAGCATAGCACAAAGCATTCGGTACAATCACGCGTAGTAATATAAAACAACATACCACATATGCAACGCTAGCTGTGAAAGGACCAACATGTCTAAACAAACGCAGAACTACTCAATCAAGGCAAGTCCCGGATCCACAACGCTTGGAAAATTACAATAGTTGGGCCTCAATCCCAAACTACTCGAATGCATACAAGCTTAGTAGCGACCTAAGGACCTCCAGTCCACTAGGCCCTACAACTACAAACGCATGTCCCCCTCATGAGACACGAGTCCACAATCATGGTAAAGCAGACATACAACTCTCTAATCTACCAGAGAGAAAGGAGGAGGAACAATTCTCATTCAAGTATTGTGTCTCTAATATATAATATATGCCTTTTATTTATAGGTACAACTCTCTAATTAATCTACTATTAATGTGATTCCATAATCATAGTGATTAATGGGTGAGAATAGGAAACTATGGAGAATAGAAAATAATGGGAGCTATGGACATCCACAAATATAATATTCATAATACATACATACAAATTGACATCACAAGGTAAATAATAAAGTCACAAGCAATGGGTTCCAACTTTACACCGTCTATTACATACATGACCGAACCAATCCACCTTGAGGCTTTGACTTATTGGCCCCGTGACATAGATAATAAACTGAAAATCCGTAAGTGGACAAAATCAAGCGGAGATTTAAAAAAAAAAAAACACACACACACAAAGCAATATAGAAAATAAATCATTATCATTACGACAATTAAAAAAGGGGGAAAAATACATGAGAGCACTGTACACAGGAAAATGAATCATATATGCCAACAACTTTCAATAATTAAAATCATCATGTACTCAACTGTGTGATTCAGCATACCGTTAATGCACAAAATTATTGATCCACTCCAACAATTAAATACACGGTATCACCCCAAAAAGAAAACAAATAAAGCTGAAGCATGACCATGCAGTTATCACAGGTCAGTACACCATGTTAATTTTTGACATTGCCGTTCAAAGGCACTTAATAAGCATAAATACAAATTAAAAACATAACAGCCAAAAAAATAATAATTAGTAAAATGGTGGTTTTACTCAAGGATATGAAATTCGATGTTTTTTCACAGAAAGTGATACAACTCCTAAACCATTAGTGCCTTATCAAATGTGTAAAAATAGGAAAGAAGTTGAAGTTTGAATTAATCTTATTAATTTCAGTATTATTATTTAAGTATTATGAGTCTGTTAGCTGAATAATAGGACCACCACTTCTGTTATGGTCCACTTAATCCACTAGCATTTAGTTTTAGTTAGTCTCGAGAATGTAAGTATATTTGGTTTTATTTTCATGTTTATCTCATTGTACTTCAGCTCTATATATATGTTATACCCTTGTAAGTTAACATATGAGTGAATAACAGAGTATTGATTATTTCATTGGAGATTCTCCTTGGCTACTAGAGTTCATTTAGGGTGAGATACTTTGTTGTTTAGCAAAGTGTTCCCCATTCCTATCTTTTGCTATCTTATAATTCCAGGTTAGCACATACCAGAAAGTTTCTGTCAGTATAAAATAAAAATTTGTCCCACTGGAGATTTTTAACAACTTATCAGCCTTTTCAGGGTCCTGACTCCTGAAGATTTGTAAATAGCATGGAAAATGAGGCAAATGAGTAAAACTAACCATATGAACAAGGAAACAAAGAGAAAACTTCATTGGTACATTTCAGAACATTGTATAATTTAACATTCTAATGAGACATTCTTTCGCTGAAGCTGGTTCAATTTAACATTCAGAGTTACCAGGAATCTTCTGAGAGCTTGGTCCAAATACGGCCATGATTGGGTACTACAAGCTTTTTCATATTCTAATTCGAGCATCATTAAAAGTTAAAACATCATATTCACTGTGATGTACTCCCTCCTATCTTTTTATAAGCAACATTTACCCAAATTAGAAACATACATTCACGGACAGTGCATTATAATTCATCCAACCCCTTCATAACCACAGAATACTAAGGTTGGTTATCCTCACTACCCATTTCCCTTTATTCCTCATTTTTGGGTAAGAGCCTATCCTGCCAGATTTTCACTTATCTTTCAAAAATCATAACTAAATCTACACAAATCTGATTGTGGTGGTTCCAAAGGCTATCGACCCTTACTGAGTCTAGTTTCAAGCAAAAATATCAAAATTAGCCATTTGGATGCAAAACAATCCAGAAACCTCAATTAATAAAACTATCCCAAATTTGGTTCCAATTTCAGATGACCAAATTTTAAAATCCATAACTACTAATATACAGATCCATTCGGCTCATACTATATATCAAATCAAAGCTTAGGATGTCTACTACAATCCTGAAAATTTTTAGGGCCATTGGAAAACTTTTTCCTTGTAAAAATGTTAGTTCTCATATTTGTTTTGATGATGATTAAGCGTAGAAAGAACATTGGATACATAGGATAAATCAAAAATCCAATTTAAGTCAAATCGAAAAGCATATCGGTTGAATTTCATTCTTTGTCAAATTAACTAGAGTCGGTGAGGAGCTGGGTTTTAATAAAATTGATGACCTCGAAAAGTACCTTGGTGTCCCCTTACTTCATAAACGTATTGATGGGACCTATGAGTATATAGAGGAGAAAATTAAAATAAGTTATCTGGTTGGGCGGCTAAGACTCTATCGCTCACAGGTCGTATCACACTAGCGAAATCGGTATTATCGCTATACCGGTATATGCCATGCAGACAACGAAATTGCCACAGGTTGTGTAGCCGTATTGGCCAGACATATTAGAAATTTTGTATGGGGTAGCATGGGAAATGATCGAAAGCCTAGCTTGGTGAGATGGGATGAGATGTGCAAGCCATACAAGGCGGGTGGTTGCGGTTTTAAAAGACTAGAGCAACAAAACCGGGCGTTTGATGAAGATTGGTTTTTCTCTACGATCTCAACCGAACCTTCTTTGGGTCCAAGTCCTTCGAAAGAAATATGGATGGAATGATTATCAAGGTCCTCATAGGAAAAATCATAATTGCTCTTATTTATGGCGGCATATTAAGAAATTATGGCACGATGTGGATATGGGGACAAGGTGGACGGTAGGTGATGGGTCTCGGACTCATTCAGTATGATAATTGGTTACGAGGTTGGGCCCTCAAACTATTGGCGTTCGGAGATATAACGGAGAATGAGGCCTCCTCCCGTTAGCCATTTTGCATCTCGGAGGGTGGTGGCATTGGGAACAGGTTCCATGAGGATCGCCTCACCATATTCTTTCCTTAATCTCGGTACGCAAAGCTCGGATCGTGAGGACGGTGCATATCATTGCTTTTGGGACCGGTCACGGGATGGACGAGTTCACTTGTCTCCTCACCTACAATATGCTTTGTGATGATGAGGCCGAGGAATCTAATCGACTATGGGAGCTAATTTGGAAATTTGAAGGTGCTCGAGAGTTAAAGTTTTCCTTTGGCTAGCGGCACGGAAACGTCTCCTTACCAATGCGAAAGACGCCGACGCCATATGGTGGACTTGGATCTTTGTAGCCGTGCGTTGATGGAATAGAGGATGTCGATCATGTATTACGAAAATGCAAGTTTGCACAGAAGTGTGGAGGTACTTGATGCCAACCAATCGAGATACAACGGTTCTCCAACATTGATTTTATGATATGGTAATTACATCTTGAGACCAACCGACGATGTCTTAATGGCAGGATCAAATGGGCGGGCTTATTTGGTTTAACATCTTTGAAACTTTGGGAAGCAAGGAACAAGGCTGTATTTCATAATGTTCATAGTCAACCAGCTCAACTAGCTTGAGAGTTGATCTTTGCTGCGATTTCAATAAACAAGCCATGGAACTTGTTTGTCTAGCACGAGGGATCGACACGGGAAGACAGAGAGATTATAAAATGGCGTAAACCATCATGTAATGCCATCTCCTTGAGCTGTGATGGGGCAAGGAAGAGTGATTCTAGGCTTGCGGGGAGCGGGGAGTTCACTCGGGGATCATGAGGGACCATTTGGATAGGCTGGATGTTGCCGACATATTGGTATTTGTACATCTCTTCGTAGAAGCTGTGGCCCTAATGGATGGCCTTCGGTTGGCATGGGCGAAAGGTTTTCGGGAGGTGGAGGTTCAAATAGATTGCTGGTTGCACTAAGTCTAGTCCTTGGGAGGAGGAGCGCACTAATGCGAACATGAGTTTGATACGAAAGATTCAAAGTCTTTTGGCTCGTAATTGGCGGTGTAATTGTTACTCACATCTATCGTGAAGGCAATCGGTGTGCAGACTTCCTAGCTACATATGCTCTGGAATTGGCAAGGGGTTACCACACACTTGAAGAGCCACCCGTTGACCTACAACGTCTTCTCCTTGATGATGTAGAGGGTGTTGGACGAGTAAGATTTTGCTATAGTTTTCTGATCCTTAATGATCAGTCCCTTGTAATAAAAAAAAAAATTAACTAGAGTCAATTCCTATGACTCGAGTCAATTCAGCCGAGGTCTATTGCAAAAATCACAATTTAACTCGAGTTAGGCGGAGGTTGCCTTGAGTCTAGGCCGTAACTCGAGTTAACATCTTCCATTGCCTCGAGTCAAGTCTCAAAATCTTTTGAAATAATGTTTGAAATTTCCAATTGACTCGAGTCGTGTACTTTAACTCGAGTCAAGAACATTGACCGTTATTTTTGAAAAATGGTTTAACTCGAGTCAACACTTGGTGACTCGAGTCAAGCCTTGATCTAAATCTCCAAAGGTCGATCTTCGCATTTGACTCGAGTTAATATTAGGTGCCTCGAGTCTAGAGGCTAACTCGAGTCAAGGGAAATTCACGCCTCGAGTTAAATGATCGATAAAGGTGATCTATTCGATGCCTTACCTCGAGTCACGTTCTTGGTTGCCTCGAGTCAAGGCCTTGACTCGAGTCAAGCTTGAGTCCGCCTCGAGTCAAGAAGGACTTTGGATATTCCTTGAACGAGGACCATTGACTTACCTCGAGTCACGCTTTTGTCTCAAGTCGAGCCTTAACTCGAGTCAAGATATAGCTTGCCTCGAGTCGGAGAAGTAAATTTCAAATTTGATATGTGTTGGCCAGATGCTCCAACTCGAGTCGGTAGAAGCTTGCCTCGAGTCAATGTTTGCTCTGTTCTTCAAACTAATTTCCAACTTCGATTTCTTACGTGTATGTTTATAGATTATCTATATCATCATTTATCGACTTACTCATCGAGGAGCCTAGTGATAGTATGACCATACTTTTCTCGAGACTTACTCATCGAGGAGCCTAGTAATATCTTTCTACAAATGTGAGGGACAAATCTCATATTGACCTTTCACATTCCTCGCATGAAAACCACTAATCCCGATCGAAGCCCATATCATCACCCGGTCAAAGGTGACTTTTGACTACGTCAAAGATTAGCGAGTCTTATGTAGGAATCCATGATGATCTCGGGTCAAAGGGCATTGTGACGTGGTGATACATGAGATAAGCTTATAACTTAATCTATGCAGTTTTCTCATAGTGGGTCGGTCCAGCATCTTGTACTCTTATAAGTGCCTATAACTTTGATTTGTATCTTCATACCTCATCAAAGTCATACTAGTCTTATTTCATCTTCGCTCTGCATAGATGACCGACTAAGGACATTTATGACAATCTTTATGATACATCCAAGGATACTATCATCATAATAAACATGCAACCGATATGATAACAAAATGGAGAAATACTTCAAATAACAATAATGTCTAAAGTACAATGATTGGCCCCTAGGGCATAATTAGGGGTGGAAATAGCGAGGCCCCTATTGGGCGGCCTACGGATCTGCCTATCTAGGGCTCAGTCGAGCTGGTCTGTTTGTTAAAAAGATCAGGTCAAGGCCTATTTAAAGGCCTAAATGTGTAAATAGATCAGACTTATTTTATTAAGGTCTGGCCTGTGAGCCTTCAAGTATGGCCTGTTTACACATTAAATAAATATTTATATCTATATTATATAAATAACATAATATTTATTATTTTTCATTATTATATTATACTAAAAGCTTATATTTATATAGTTTTGGTAGGCTCAAAGTGTATAATTATAGTCTCCCGGGCCTACAATATGAGATCTTTTTAAAGGCCTACATTGCATGTAGGCCTTTAAAAACTTTAAACTTGACTAAGCCTTATGAAAGCTCGGCACTGAGCCTACAAAAAGCCTCGATTATATAGTAGTATTAAGTTTGTGATAAATAAAGACACATATATACCTGTACTAGCGTTGGGGCACTGCAACAAAAGAGTAGAGGCAATAATCAAAAGAGTCATCACAAAATGGTAAACACGAGACATATTGATAGGGCAAAATTTAGAGCTATAGACTCGCAAGTATACGGGCCGTATCAAGTAATAAAGTGATAAGAAAAATATTGTTCCCATGAGGACTCAATCTAACTAATGATTAGATATTAAATTTCCTTTTTCGTTTAAGTTGAGCAAATCGAAATTGTTTTGAAATAGTAAAAGAATTTTAATGGAACAAGAATTTTCACAAAGAGCAAATTTCAATAATAAGAACGAACAACCCGAAGTCACCAATCCCTTATTAGCTTCATAAACATTGTTTTCATTATTTTAATTAGCCTCAATATCAATTTTGTTAATCTCGAGTATAAATAGCTATAAGTGCACATGTCGGTCCACTTACAACCCTCTCTTAAAGTATAATTTGTTATGTCTAACATAATTACTCAAGAGGAAAATAAAATCAAACACACTCCTCAACAATTATATGGGGCCGTTAGGTATATGTCTATCCTAACCGCAAATTAAATCGTAATCTAATCCTATATTACTTAATCTCGAGCCTAATTAAAATTCCTTCTTCAAGGTAAATCTTAATACTCAAATTCATATTCGATGATGACCACTAACTAAATAGATAAATCTAAACAAGATCAAGTAACCAAAATTAATATCAAATTTAACTAAACAATGAAAACAAAGTCTAATCTACTCATAAGTTCATAGTTACTCTAGGTTGTAAGAGAAATTAGCCAAACATGGCTTTAACAAAAATCACAGGGCACAGAAAAATTCAAAGTTAAATAGCATACTGAAAAAGACTAAGAAACTAGAATCAGAGTCAAATGAGATACAAAACCAAGAACACAAAGAATCAACAACAACAACAATTGTTGAAGATGATGAATAGTCCCCCAAAGCTGGGTCTCCCTCCTCTGGTTCTGCGAAATCTCCAATTCGGTTCCTGATCCCTGCTTCTTCGCTCTCTCTCTTTTGTTCCTTTCAATCAAGTCGTGCTCTCCAAAACCGCCGCTGCTTCAATTCGTAATCCCCATTTTGACGCTCCCTCTCGTTCAGCGAACACCTCTGTATAGCCAAATATATTTCGCCCCCAAAATGCTCCCCTGTTCCAGCTTTCCAATTCAGCGAAATATCATTCTCTTCTTTTCCCAAAGAAAAGTGCCGCCTCCTTTTTCAATTCTCCAATTCGTGCTTCCTCTTTTTCGCTCTCTGTTCCTTTCTTTTCTCCAGTCGACACTCCTTTCCCGTAGCTTTTAGGTCTTTTAATTGAATCAATTCGTTTTTGCCCCAAACGACGTCGCTGCTCGGTTCAAACTATAATATTCAATTCCCTTTTTCTATGCATCTGGCCTCTGGTCTTTTTTTTTTTTTTTTTTTTTTTTTTATATAAAAACAAAAATTATATATCAATATATACTTAATAGTAATAGCATTATGAGCCTGTTCATGCACTCACAAATCACTGTTTATTTAAACAGTGTCAGCTACATCTGCCAAGCCATTTGCTTTTTGGGGCTCCATGCTTGCCTCAGTAGGTGGATGGAGAAGGAATTCATTTGTATATTGTATATTGATGCAGGTTTCCCTTATCCGAAAATCTTATTTGTTGTAAAAAAAAAAAAAACCTATTTTGAAATGTTATACTCATTAATTGCTGACAGACAGAGGTGTCTCTTTTACGTTTCCCCATAACCGTGTGATTTACCAAATAGTCCCTCTTCATTTACTACTCCATCTTCATTGGTCTCTTCACGAAATCCTCCTCAACCGACAGCTATACCCTCGGCTTATCTCCAAGAAACCGACGGCTATACCCTCACCCTCGGCTCATCTCTCTTTTTTTTTTTTTTTTTTGCTCAGAATACCCTCGGCTCATCTCCAAGCAAGCTTTTTCGTTCTTCATTATCGCCTTCTGAAGAATCATCCTCTCTTCACCGACACCAACACCGACACCGACAACGACACCGACACCGATACCATCACCGTCACCATCATCTAGGAGCTTGAGCCCCTTAGCTCTGCCGACTATGCCCTTAGCTCGGCTCAGATAAATGATCCATGTTCTTCGCGAGATCCATGCCTCCTCTTCTTCACTGTTTCGCTTCAGATCTGTTCCTTCTTCACTGTTGTGTTTCAGATCTGTTCGTTCTTCGCTGTTGTGTTTCGATCTGGTCTTTTAGGATGGAAAAATTATCGTTCTTGTTAGGGCACAACTACTCTTCTCTTGCATGAGACCGTGTTTTCTATAATTTCTTTTGTTCAACTAAGAGCCTTCTCGAGTTCATGAACCAAGGGAGTAAGCTTTATCGGGGACATATGGCTGCAAGTTTCTATCTTTCTCTATCTTTTTTTTTTTTTATTCTTCTTTGGATGACTTTCCCTCCTTAACTTGGGAATGGATTGCTGAAAAATCCTAAATTTCCTTACTTGTCTCTGTAACCCAAGTTTAGTTTCCAAACGACTTCGTGTTACCTATTGTTATTTTGTTTTTATTTTTGTGTACCTCCGTTTGGGTTGCAAACTGTAATGCAATGATTTTTCCTTGTGTCTGAATATGTTTATGCCATTGCCTATTTGGTTTTCTTCCAGTATAAGTTGTTCGTATGTGTGTACATACAACTAATCACTTAAAATGACATGATCTCCTTATAGTTTATGTGTTTGGTTATCTAATTAGAACATAATACAGTGGAATAAGTATTTTGAAGTACCCAATCATATGTCAGTGAACTGTAAAACATATTGGTATGTTATAACCTAATTAGAGGTGAAAGCAAACGCTTCAATTTTTCTTAAGTTTTTGTTCTTACATGAAGTGTGTGTGCTTAGCGTGGAAGGAAAGGAAATGCTGGCTATCAGCAAGACTAGATGCAATTTTCTCCATTATATGCCCTAGTGGATCTCTTATTATAATATTGGTTCTATTTTTAAGACATGGTTATGTTTCAGATATATAACTTCTTCAAAGGAAGACGAAGCAATTCGGTGTATTCAAAGTGAAATGGATTTGTCTTGGAGGGTAGACCTTTAAGGTATTGGTACCTAATCTTATACACCTTTGATGCTTGGGAAGTTTAGCTTGACTCTTAATAGTTTTTATTTGATCATTGCCATTTGCAGGGCATGTTTCGGAACCACAAAATATTGTCATGGATGGCTTTGAGCTGCTGTTTAAAAATCACAATTTTTATGTTGATTTCTAAATTGTGCTTATGTTAATAGAAGGCTATAATACAGAAAAAAATGGACATAACTTGTGATTCTCCTCAATTCCATTCTTTGATCGTATCTGTTAATTTTGAATCATGCATTGAAGGAGTGCTGTTGTAGAGCTGAAAATATTAGTAGGTGCTAATTTTTACTGGACCCACAAAAGCTGCATTGTATGTTATCATGCTAATTTTAAAAATGAAGAAGTTATAAATGAGGTACTTAAGTGTATTTGAGTATAATCTACCAATTTATTTTGTTTCAAATGGTTGGTCCTAAACCAAAACTTATATTTTCCATTTTGTGTCATGAAAATTATGGATTAATAATTCTGATTTCTATGAGTGCAGCTTCTAGCTGTGGATGTTCTGTATTCCATAGTCCTATTTTGATAGGTTTGTCAAAGTGATAATTAATTACATCTTTAGCTATTCCTATTCTTGTGCATCAACATCCGGGCTTCCGAGTTTGCATGTTCTAGCACCGGGTTTCCCCTATCTGGAATATCATGAGCAGGAACCAGCTCAATTTGCTTGTCCTTCATGTACTTGTCCGATCTCGTCTACGTTGATCCTGGTTATTGATGACGTATGCTCAATGAACCATGGTAGAATTTGAGGGGTCGTATATACCCGAGTGGGCTTCTTTCCTCTTCTTATATCATCATGGTGAATTGGCAGCTGGTCACTCTCGATCGCCAAAATGTAAAAATCGCCACACTTAGCCGTCTATGGAATTTGTGCGCATTAAATGCACACATCGTTTCTTGTACGTCATCATCCCTTTTTGGGTGAATTGTCTCTTTACCCTTGACTCTTCGGATTCGTATCCTCAACGGTTACGTTTATTGTTGGTCGATTTCCTTGATGGCAAATGAACCAATCAAACAAGTAATAAGTAATAAAGAGTAACAACGAAATTAGCAAATAGATATGTCTGTTTTTCAGTGATGGACTCCCTGACTTTTTCCTCTTAACGTTTTCGTCGAGCACACTTGCGTGTATCTTAATACCCTGTAGTGAAATATTGTCAAATTGCAGTATTTAAGCATTAAGGTTAAAAGGATCAGAAAGTACTTGATATTGTGATGACATAAATATATACCTATATATTAATATAAATATGTATACCTCAGCACCAATCAAAACCATTGAAATGCAAAAACGTCGAGGGGGCAGTTTTATGGTACACATTCCATTTCCGGAAGACTCGTGATAAGTGCAGATTTTATAATTAAATGAGTATCAATTCGAGATATATTGGATTAAATCTATTACTATATATATATCTTGCGGGAGTTATTAGCTGATTGAGAAAGGAGCAAAAAAAAGGAAATCAATTTGAATCAATTGTGTGATATGAGAGAGTGGATTGCAAAAGATTTGGAGATGATTGGAGATCTCAAAAGGATATTGCATATCTTGTATTTAAGACAGGATCAGATCACGGCCAAGTCAGCCTAAGGGAATTTCTATATAAAGAGCAAGGGAGACACACACTAGAGAAGACCAGGGAGACAAGACGCAGAAGCAACCAAAGTACACACGAGAGAAAATAACATCCTTATGCTCTCTAAACTTCGGTATTTACCAAAGGTTTAGAGAGAAATGACAAAGGAAGAAAAGGAGGAGGCAGTGAAGGAAGAAAGAGGACGCAAGAACAATTCCGATTTTCATCTCTCTTCTTCTATTTTGTTAACCTAGCCAAGCTTGGCTAGTCTTTTTAGTAGTTAGGGCGAGGATGAACCCTATGCGAATTTGAGTATTTGTTTGAATTCTTGATTGAACGTTATTTTCCATGATTGAATGAATTATCTTTGCTTAAAGCTTTCTTAAAGAATGATCACCTTTTAGATTGTTCATAGGTTGGTGTATGACAATAGAGATGTTGGTGCATTTAAGCTGGAACCGTTAATTCGTCATACGGTTGCATGACCTAGACATAGGCTTACGAGTTTATGCAATCTTATAATTCTGGTTTAAATAATTGATCTTTCCAAACAATACTAAGACATTAGGTTGTTTTCAAAGATAACGGACTAAGGTAGCGTCAAGACATTGGGACTTAGTCTAATTTTAGAGAATTGATCGTCAATCATGGGAAATAATAGTCAATTAGGGATTTAATTCAAATACTCGAAGGAACATAGGGGATTTCTATGCCCTAGCTGCGTTTTCTCTATTAATTACCTTTTCGAAACAATCGCTTTTGAGACTCTTAATCTTGAATGCGTATTTTTATTAAATTCATTAAAAATTCTGTTTGGTTACAACTCACCTCCTATTACTCATTGATCCAACTAAAGATTAAATAACGAATTAGTGGTGAAATACTAGTCCTCGTGGGACGATCTTTTCTCACTACTTTATTACTTGATACGGCCCGTATACTTGCGGAGTTTATAGGCTTTAAAGTTTTTCCCCATCAAGTTTTTGGCGCCGTTGTTGGGACTAGTTTTATTTCAACACTAAGAGTAGTTATTGAAACTCTAGATTGGATTTTTCTTTTCTTTTGTTATCATACTCTTTTATGCGAGGTACCATTGACGAAAATTCTCTGCAGTTTGATCCTGAAATTGAAAAGACAAAGAAAGAGAAACCGAAACTTGCTAAACAGAGAAGAGAAGAGGCTAATAGTTCTAGTTCGAGACTAAACCGGTAAAAATGGTAGAAATTGGTGCAGATCCTCCTCCTCCTCCAAAAAGACCATGGCGACTACATGACGCTTAATCTGCCGGGGCTGCAACTAGCATTGTCAATCTTGCTGTGAATGCAAATAATTTTGAGATCAAGCCACCCTCATAAGCTTGGTTCAACAACGCTCTTTTAGTGGGAGTGATTTAGAGGATCCTAATCAGCATATCGAGACTTTTCGCAAATTTGTGATACCATCAAGATGAATGGGGTTTCGGAGAAGCTATTCGTGTGAGGCTGTTTCCTTTCTCTTTGACGGGAAAGCGGGAGCTTGGCTTCGTTCTTGTCCTAATGGAAGTCTCTCCACTTGGGACATTATTACCACAAAGTTCCTTGAGAAATTTTTCCCTTCTTCTAAGTATACAAAGCTGCTTTCAGACATCAATTGCTTTACTCAAGGCAATGGGGAATCATATTGTGAAGCGTGGGCAAGATTCAAGGAGTTGCTTAGGAAGTGCCCACAACATGAGCTGCAAGACTATGATCAGGTGAGAATATTCTTCAATGGGATGCTTCCGTCCTCTAGAATGATGATTAATGCTTGCGGCGGGTGGTACGCTAAAAAATAAAACTCCCGAAGAAGCATTGGAGTTGTTTGAAGATATGGGGTCCTTTGAAAATGAAACTGTTACTCCACAACCAAAAGGGGAGTTCTTCACTAGACTCTTACAATACAATATTGGCCCACAATGAGAACCTTGCCCAACAAAACAAGGTGATCCAACAAAGAATTAGCTTCCCTCACTAAACAGCTTGCCTCTTCTCAAGTATCATCTATCACTTCTCAGCCTCCTTTGCTTTGTGATTTTTGCCAAGGGAACACGCTAATGGAGAGTGTGCAACATTCATTATCAAGAAACAGTGAGATAAAATACATGGGTAATCCTCCTAGAAATCAGTTTAATCCATATAGCAACACATACAATCTGGTGGAAATCTCACCCAAACTTCTCCTATAAACCCCAAGCAAAGACCTCGGCGGTTCCACCAAACCACCACCACCGATCCGGAAAAGGCTTTGACACGCTTGACTCTTACCACTACGAATACATACAGGGTTTGAAGCTTTCCGAATGAAACAAAAGCTTTCCGAGAATGAAACAAATTCTTCTCTCAAAATCGGGGGCTTCGATCCGAAACTTGGAGCATCGATTAGTCGGTTATCAAAGCAAATAGCGAGAGAAGCCAAGGGTTCTTCCTTAGTGATACTGTGGTCAATCCAAAGGAGCATTGTAAGGCCATAACTACAAGGAGTGGTATAGTGGTTCACCGGTTGAGAAATCTGTTCCAATGAAGGACAAGTCGAAAAGGGGAAGAAGAGGTTGAGAAATGTAATGTGCAGCGGGTTCCAAAGGAGATAGCTACAAAGAAGTCTCCCACTCCTTCTTATGCAAAACCTCCTTACCCCCAAAGGTTCAAGCAGCAGATTCGAAGCAACAGATGCCGTGTTCGGGATATTTTTAAGAAATTGCAGATAAACATTCCTATTGCAGAAGCTCTTGAAAATATGCCTAATTATGCAAAGTTCATGAAAGATTTTCTTTCCAAGAAGCATAAGTTGCAAGAGGCGAAACGATAGCATTGACTCGGCGGTGTAGTGCCATCATTCAAACTAAGTTGCCACCAAAGCTTAAAGATCCGGGCGGCTTTAGCATTCCTTGTGCAATAGGGAATGTCAATATGGGCGAGCACTTTGTGATCCGGGAGCTAGTATTAATTTAATGCCCTTATCTGTTTCAAAAGCTCTCGGAATTAAAGAGATGAAGCCTACTATGATGTCATTACGGTTGGCGGATAGGTCCATTAAGAAGCCGAAGGTGTCATTGAGGATGTGCTTGTGAAAGTGGACAAATTCATCTTCCGGTGGATTTTGTGGTTCTTAACATGGAGGAAGATGCCGAAATTCCTTTACTTTTGGGAAGACCCTTCTTGGCTACTGCTAGAGCGGTAATTGATGTAGTGCAGGAAAAATGGAATTCCAAATGAATGACGAGAAAGTCACTTACAATGTGTTTCAGTCCATGAAATACCCAGCTGATAATAGTGATTGTTTCAAAGTTGACGTGGTTGATGAGGCCATTCAAGAAGTTTTTCAAAAAGGTTCAGATGAGCCTATGGAGGATGATCTTGCTCAATTGTTACAAGTGGAAGAAGAGGTTTCTGCAAAGGAGAATTCTCATTTACGGAGTTGAGGAGCTGAAGAAGAAAGATTATGATGCGCCACCTGTTACTCCTAAGGTGGAACTAAAGGAGCTCCCTTCTAATCTGAAGTATGTTTTTCTAGGGAAGGATGACACTTATCCCATTATTGTTAGCACTGAGTTGTCCCCTATTGACGAAGAGAAGTTCTTGAAAGTTTTGACTACCCACAAGACTACCATAGGGTGGTCTATATCGATTTAAGGGGATTAGTCCTTCATTTTGCACTCATAAAATTCTTATGGAGGACCATGTGAAACCAGTAAGGCAGCCCCAGAGGAGACTTAACCCGACTATGAAGGAAGTGGCGAGAAAGGAGGTGGTGAAACTGTTAGATGCAGGCTGGAGAATGTGTATGGATTGTAGGAGGTTGAATGATGCCACTCGCAAGGACTACTTTCATTTGCCATTCAAGAAAAAAACCAAGAGATGGCATGACAGGAGGATTCTTCCAAAAGCGTTTCATCCGGGACAACAGAGATTGAAGCCTTACCATGGTGGAGACATTGACAGAGGAGGAACCTCCGTGGCAACTGAAAGCCGAGAATTAAGGTGATATCATCGGGCTCAAGACGTTAAACAAGCGTTGATTGGGAGGCAACCCAATAAGTTTTCTTTTTAATTTTTATTTAGTCTTAGTAGTTATTGGTAGGATAGGAAGGATGTGAAAAGTGTGGATCAAATTATAAGTTCCATGCTTAAAAAAAAAAAAAAAAATTTTGGGCAGAAAGTTGGCGCCCCCGGCGCCAACTTTCGGCCAAGAGGCCAAAAAAAAAAATCTTTTTTTTTTAAACCACCCCCTTCCTCCTTCTTCTTTCTCTTTCTCTCTCACTTATCTGACCCAGATGGTCGAGGCCCTTTGCATCAAGAATATAGACCCAACTAGTTGTCAACCAGCTGAGGACGACAATGATTCCGACGATGCGGTCACACATGAGGACACCGATGACCACTCCGATGACTTTTGGCAGGAGCACTCTACATCAAAGTTAACGGCTTAAACCAGGGGAGTACTAGTTCCTTTCCTTTTATTTATTGTTCCAACAGTGAGGACACTGTCTGATTTATGTGTGGGGTAGGGATATGAATTCTTTGGTGTTGCTTGTTCTTATTCAATTGAAAAGAATTCCCTTGAAAAAAATTCTTGAGTTTTTGTTCAGATTGACCTTAACTTTGAGCATCCCCATCTTAGAGAGTATTATCAAGTAAAACAATAAAAAGGAAAAGAATGTGTCAACTAAGCCCTGAGCATTGAATTTTTGTAAACAATCTGGAGATGTTTTGAATATTTTGATACCTGATTCCTCTAGGAGATGAGATTATGCCCTTTGTTGACCAAGTAAAACTTTTGTTTAGGAAAAGGACTCAAGTGAGTTATTATGAAAAAAAAAGAAAAAAAAAAGAAACACAACTCCAATGACTTCTCTAGACCTACTTAGTAACCGGTACTGCATCACCCATGTGCAGGGTCGCGTCAAACGGTAAGGTCAAAGAGGGCTATGAGTTGAGCTAAAAGCCTCTTGAGGTGCCTTGGAGTAACCGAGTAACCGGTGCTGCATCACCCATGTGCGGGATCGCGTAAAGGGGACCTACAACGGCTCAAGATTACGGTGCTGTTGGAGTAACCGAGTAACCGGTGCTGCATCACCCATGTGCAGGGTCGCGTAAAAAGGGGACCTACAACGGCTCGAATAAAAAATAAATAAATAAATAAAATGAAAAAAAAGAGTTATTTCTTACATGAGGATCCCTATAAAATTAACTGCAAAGCTTGGTTTAGTGGGGGCATTTGAATTTTTCTGGAGGAATTAAGTAGAATAATATTCTTCTACTAATCTTATTGTTGTGCTTATTATCTTGGCTAAGCTTTTGCTCATGGAATGTTAAGAGATTGTTATGATTGTTTAAGGCTATTGGCTTAGTGACCCATCTTATAAGACATTAACTGAATAAATTTTGATAACATGATCTCGAGTGTGGTGGTAAATCGCTCATTGTTTAGGGAAATAAAAACAATGTCATTCTCATTTAGATAATGAATTCTCTTTCTTTGCTTGAGGACAAGCAAAGATTTAAGTGTGGGAGATTTTGATAAGTGCAGATTTTATAATTAAATGAGTATCAATTCTGAGATATATTGGATTAAATCTATTACTATATATATATATATATCTTGCAGGAGTTATTAGCTGATTGAGAAAGGAGCAGAAAAAGGAAATCAATTTGAATCAATTGTGTGATATGAGAGAGTGGATTGCAAAAGATTTGGAGATGATTGGAGATCTCAAAAGGATATTGCATATCTTGTATTTAAGACAGGATCGAGATCACGGCCAAGTCACCCTAAGGAATTTCTATATAAAGAGCAAGGGAGACACACACTAGAGAAGACCAGGGAGACAAGACGCAGAAGCAACCAAAGTACACACGAGAGAAAATAACATCCTTATGCTCTCTAAACTTCGGTATTTACCAAAGGTTTAGAGAGAAATGACAAAGGAAGAAAAGGAGGAGACGGCTGAAGGAAGAAAGAGGACGCAAGAACAATTCTGATTTTCATCTCTCTTCTTCTATTTTGTTAACCTAGCCAAGCTTGGCTAGTCTTTTTAGTAGTTAGGCGAGGATGAACCCTATGCGAATTTGAGTATTTGTTTGAATTCTTGATTGAACGTTATTTTCCATGATTGAATGAATTATCTTTGCTTAAAGCTTTCTTAAAGAATGATCACCTTTTAGATTGTTCATAGGTTGGTGTATGACAATAGAGATGTTGGTGCATTTAATCGGAACCGTTAATTCGTCATAAAGTTGCATGACCTAGACATAGGCTTACGAGTTTATGCGATCTTATAATTCTGGTTTAAATAATTGATCTTTCCAAACAATACTAAGACATTAGGTTGTTTTCAAAGATAACGGACTAAGGTAGCGTCAAGACATTGGGACTTAGTCTAATTTTAGAGAATTGATCGTCAATCATGGGAAATAATAGTCAATTAGGGATTTAATTCAAATACTCGAAGGAACATAGGGGGATTTCTATGCCCTAGCTGCGTTTTTCTCTATTAATTACCTTTTCGAAACAATCGCTTTTGAGACTCTTAATCTTGAATGCGTATTTTTTATTAAATTCATTAAAAATTCTGTTTGGTTACAACTCACCTCCTATTACTCATTGATCCAACTAAAGATTAAATAACGAATTAGTGGTGGAATACTAGTCCTCGTGGGACGATCTTTTCTCACTACTTTATTACTTGATACGGCCCGTATATTTGCGGAGTTTATAGGCTTTACTCGACAATGGTACTCCAACGGTTAGTAGAATCATTCAACTCTTTAATGGAAGAATGGTGTGCCATGCTAGGAACTGAAAAGAACTCAAGATTGGATGGTTAATCAAAGTGGAAGAACAACAGGAAAAGTGAGTAATGAAAAAATATACCATGCAATACAAAGTTTAGGTGAAGATAATCAATGAGTAATGATTAACAGAAAGAGAGCAAAATTGCATACTAAAACAACTATATAGTAAATTTGAAACATATAGCAAACCTCTTTGTTGTTTAATGAGAGGAAGTATTTCAGAAGGGTTGAAGATACAAGTTGAAGATGAGAATTGAGAACCAATAAATACTTGTATCAGCTTTGAATTTGGGCGGAAAGTAAATTCAAGTTACATATTGCATTGTCACCAAAATGATCAAGTTTTGAATGACAACAGGGAAACACCCCCATAAGAATAAAACCATAATGATCACTGCACCATATTGAATCAATGAGGCTTCAAGTTTTCAAGTGTAGGGAGGGGGCCTGCAAATATGCTTCACATGCTTTGGCTGACCTGTTCTAAGGCGGATTTGCTCAGTAAATAGGAAAAAGACGTTCAATGCATAGTCTTTTAATTTCTTACACATGAAAAATTGCAAACAATCACGTAAATGGAATGAAATAAAAGAATGAAAATATGTTATACAACCAACCTCCTACTTAAACATTCAACAAAATAAGTCACCGAGTAGACATGTCAACAACACCAGAATTGGACCAATTTACAACAAAATGTTACCCAAGTCATCATGTTTGATCTCAGTACAGAAGAAAACAACCACTAGCTGATTTTTCAACACTTAATACTACCTAAGTCACTATGGTATTGTGCAAGTGATACACCATTGCTAGGGTCACTCAAGTGACATTTTCAAATATGGTGTGGTGTGTAACATCCCAAATTTTGGGATTTGGAATTTGAATATTTTATGGGAAAATTAAATTGTGAAATTTTCCCTAAAATAATTATGAAATTAATTACTGGAAATATAAGGCTTATTTTTCCTTGAAATTTACAGGAAAAGAGTAAATTCAAGGAATATTTGTAAGTAATAATTTTAGGCCTAAAATTATAAAATTAATATTTTATGGCCTAGAAGAATTAATTGGAAAAGAAAATTTCTTATATAAAATTAAGGAATTAATTTCTAACATGTATCTTATATTTTGCAATTAAATTAGCCATAGACCTAATTGCAAATAAAAGCCTTATAGGAAATCAAGTGGGATAATTATTTGTTTCACAACATATAACACATAACAAGACTTTTGACCGTGCGATGCACGGATATGTTAAAACTGTTGATGAGATATAACAGATAACAAATGCTGCAATGTTATTATTTCATCATTTCGTTACATCATTTACATGATACATGTTACATAATCTTACGGTGATAAGCAAGACCGACTTCATGATATTAATGTAATAAAAGGTTTTGAAATACTTCTCTATAAACTATATTTATCGTTGTACTACTACATTTATTGAACTTATCCAATATAAGTAATTTCAATCCAAGTGAAACTCTTAACCCTTGATAGTGCAATATATAGTTACCCATATGAAAAAGCTGGGTTCGGTAGGTAGATACCTACATTGGACATTGACTGACCTTGGCTTTTGCTTATTATCATGCTAATGAAATTATGATGAGAAATTGCCTTCTTGTCATGTTGAAAGGCAATTTAGATTCGAGATGGGTTCATATACATTCATGTATCAAAATCTCTTCGATGTTCTTCCCAAGTTGTGTAATTTGTAGCATTGTATCGTTGTACAACCCTACTGCCTGATCAATATTCTTTATTAACATAATTGGTACACCAACTTTCAATACCAATTTATGATGAGGTATCCCTGAGCATTTAATTGCATTTAGATAATCTGTGTCATACAAATCCTCACAACTTCCATTAGCATTATATGTACGATTTATAGAGTTAGAACTAAAGTACTGTACTGCATCACCTGTCAACAAAGAACAAATGTACTCATTCAAAATGTCGACATTTTCTGTTGTAGGAGTAAGAATGGACCTATTATTGAGGTAATCTTCATCCACTACATGTTCTATTAAATTTGGGTAAATAGAATCAACGATGCACCTAATTGGATTATAATCATCATGAAGCAACAACTCTAAGGGTATCGTTATATACGCAATACCATCGTGTGGTAACCCAATTTCTCTGTCTCCTACATGTAGCAACCATTTTGAAAATATTTTAATTTTCTCTTGTTCGACTGGATCGCTTAAAGAATTCAACATCATATTCTTGGTTAATCAAAGTAATCTTCATTCATTCCAAAGATGAGAAGCATTGATAGCTGCATTTACAATTTCTTTGTTGTAATTTAACTCCTTCAAAATGAGTGCTCGAATTGTCAAATGAATAAGTAATTAAACTCCCATGATTAGCTCATTGTAGTTTCTTAGAAAAATGAACAATTTATGTATTCCTCAAATGATCATTTCAATCACATTTCCTTCTTTCATAAATTATTTTCTCACTTATTAGAACCATCAAAATACAACAATATCCTCAAATCCAAACACTTGATTTCCTACAATCAAAGTTTCACCCAAAAATTTCAAATATACACATTTTTATAAATCTCAAATCCAACTTTGTTTAATCCTCAATATAACCTCTAATAAATTAAAATGAATTATGAATTTGGATATAAGAGACCTATTGTCAAAAATCTCAATTTTCGACCTAATACCAACTTATATGAGCATAACCTAATTTTAAACAACTCTTCAAACCTCCACATAATCGAAATTATATCAAACTCTAACTCAAATATCAAATCCCAACTCAAAATTTTATATAGTTCAAGATTTAGTAAAACTAAACCGATTAAACCTTTTTGCTTAGAGCATCCGATATCCCAGGGTAGGCAATCTTTCAGGCACATCAATGGCCCCAGACTAATCCGGACCGAGACCGGGTGGCCCTTTCGGCAGAAACATCCTATAGGATATAAATCCAAAACCTTTTAAATAGGAAATTAATTTTAAATTCCTACTACAACCAACTAACAAATCTAAACCGATTAAAAATATCTATTAATCATCTTCTACATATATATAGTCATCTATTGTCAAAACTCAAAACTCTCTCAAAATTCTAACCCCAAAAATTTCACTAATCAACACTATATTTCCCTCATTAGAAAGAAAAAAATATGTGGAATAACTTTCATGAAGTAAGTTTGTTGAAAATAAGTTATTTTAACTACCTAAATGATCTTATAAGCTTACCTTAGAACTGAAACAATGGATGACAGTGCCAGAAACGCGTCTGATAGCTCGATGGTGAAACCCAATTATTGTTTTGCAAATGAAGATCAATCAAGTGGGGACATATATAATACTCCAAACACACATGAAGAGGCCATGTGCCCCTTATTAACGGGTGGGAAGGGTATTAAATTTCCCCACCTACCGTTTGATTAAAGGGGCAATTGTTTTACTATTTTTTTATCAATTCCCCCTTTATTATAATTTAATCCTAAAAGTAAAAATTAAGATATTACACACAACCCCTTCATCTGCATTGTAAGGTAGATCATCGATACATTGGATAATTACTCTAATTGTTATGGTAAATTTGTTATCATGATAAATTTCATTTAATTTTACTTATTTATCTATTTATTTATTTATTTGAAGATAAGATTGTTTCATGATAAACTTTTATTTATTTATTCAATTCGATGGACTGTCTCGAACGAATTGTCATGTTGAATGGTAGCTTTGATTTGGAAGGATTCATGTCCATACAATGAATCAGAATCTCTTGTCCAACACTAATCTCATTCAGCGATAGATCTAGCCTTAATGACATGTTTACAAAGATAGGTAATTTGTAGCCATGTACCATTGCATAATCCTGTTGCCTGATCAATGTTCCTTAATATAAGATGAGATGTAAAGTACGTGTACCATTGTCCCTATTAATATAAGATGAGATGTACAATTTTTTGCGAAGCTAACTAAAAGACTTACCTACTTTGATTGTTCCAAATATCTTTTCATCCTTCAAAGTTTACATTAATTTGTGCAATTTGACGTAGAATATCATGTTCAAAACTTCTAGTTTGTCGCATGATTTGAAGACAAAATACCTTGTGTGTTTGTATGGGCTTGTGTTTTCTAAAAAGACTTAAATTGACCAACACCATTTTCAATTCATTCATTCAACGTTGAGATTTTGGAAAACCTCTATGTAAACTAAATTGGTCATTTGATTCGCACACTTTTTCCACTCATCTAATACTAATAACTTAAACCCATTGAAGCTCTTCAACTTTGATAATGCAACAAACAATTGCCCATGAGAAAAACGGGACTTGGAAGGTAAAGCCCGACAAATTCATCTGGTTGAAAGGTAGTTTAGATTCCGACAGAAAAAACATACAATTGCTTCCTCATCTTGTTGAAAGGTAGTTTAGATTCCGATAGATTCATGTCCATGCGATGAATCAATATATCTCCACCAATGCTTATTCCATTCAACGCTTTCGCCCTGATGAAGTTTTTCCCCAAATGTGTTATTCACAACCTAATCCCATTGCACAACCCACCTGCTTGGTCAATATTTCTCATCAACATAATTGATACTCCAACTTTGAGAATCAGCTTATAGTGAGGCATCCCTAAGCAACTATTATATTGAAAAATTCAGTATCATAAAGATCTTCCAAGCTATATCAGTCGCATTACATATGCGATGTATGGAATCTAAACTTAAGTACTCCATTGCGTCACCCAACAATCGGACTTAGTACAATTCGTGTTATGAATACATATATTAAAAAGAACATGAAAGGATAAAGAAAGCTTATTAGTAAAGTTAAGAAATTTTTTTGGACAACCTCTTCATCAACCAAAATCATGTCAATCTTCTAGACATGATATGGAGGCGCCTTCCTATGGAACACCCATTTTCTTAGCAACTTTGCATGAATAGACTATGTGTCTTTGCTGTCATCTCAACACTCCTGAATAGATCATTCTTCATCATCTGACACAACAACATGAACGAAATGTACACAAATTTAGTATATCCACGCTGAATATGAATTTTCCAACGTAAATTATGCGTGTAGAACATGTACACGGCTTCTTTAATAAGCATAAGTTTAGAGTTTCACTCTTAATTTTATAAGACATACGGATATTGAATGAATAATTTTAAAAAAATTAAAATAGACGGTGAAGGAGTTTAACTCCATACTCTAATAGCAGTGAACAACATTAAATGTTACAAAGAATAAGCTGTGAAACATTGATATCAATTTGAAAAGGAAAAACTTAATATATAAGTGATATACCTTACCTAATGTTGTAGATTCATATTTTGTCAAATGTACCATCCATTCGAGCAAAAATAAAATAAAATGTACCATCCGCAGGTACTTAGTACGAGCATTCAACTCTACTAATTGGACCTAGTAGAAACCATATTCATTACCATTAATCATAAAGTTTACACTTCAATTCCTTTATAAAATAAAAAAAGTTTAGACTTCCAAATCAACAACTTAAAGACACCATAAAAAATATTGTAAACCCAAAAAAGACTAACAGTGCTTAACATAGATTAGAAAGAAAACGAAAACAAATAATAAGCCAGGCAAGAATACAGGCCGTTGACAAATCAAATTCCCATGACAATCCTCTTAGCCTCAACGACCTCATCATAATTGGGATCAATAAATAATTTCCCATGACAATTCTTTACAGTAGGCTTGTGATCACTGCTTTCATAATCCACGTACCGAGAGATGATACAATCTATATTAACCTTCAGAACTCCTTTTAATGGACTGGTTGAAGTTGATGCACCTGGATGTAGATTGTCCAATCTCCATTTTTAAAGATAATGAACAGGTATCTCTAGGTCTGAAAGACTTTTTCGGTGGGTGTAAGTAATCAACCATTACTTAAATAAAAAATCATATAAAGACATAAATGAAGGAGGCAGTGATAACATGAAACGAAATCAGCAACCTATGCGCATGGGCTCGTGCTTGACCATATTTTAAACTTCGGGTTAGTATGTGAAAATTATCCTTGCTGCTTGCTGACATTAAACAAAACTAACCTTCAATGCCCTTCCAGATTCCAAAACTTATTGGATTATGAACGTCTTCATAAGTTCAATTACCATGAATATTACATATATGGCATAAAAATATAGAAATTAAGAAATGTCCTTTGAATGGAAACAATAACGTAGACTAAGACAAGCTGATGTCGACAAAAATGATGTGAATAATATGAAGGAACTTGTATATACAAAGATAATTTCGATATAAGTGTGACACGGTCAGGTTAAATTGTTAGATAGTTGTCATTTTCAAGTTGATGTCATCACGTCTCATTAAAGAACTAATTAATCTGAGGATGTCATGAAGTAACAAAACTAAATGCATGGGTTGATCATTTATGAATAGCCCAAATTATAAATGACACAAAAACATCCTTAAGCTTTAAAATAATTTTTAAAATTTGGGTAGAGGACTGTTTACATATATATGACATTCATAATAATTACTTCAAATTGATTTTTAAAATTTGGGTACAGGACTATTAACATATATGGCGTTGATAAGTCTATAATTATGTTGAACAAATTAATCTCGATTTCAACAAACCAATAAGAGTAATTCACACAAAGAAATACTAAATAAAGTGATTACTTAAATTTGAATACGATTAGCCAAAAACTGATTTGCATAAGTTGTGCACAATGAACTTAATAACTTAAGAACGAAATGAAGACCAAACAACAACATAATGACACAACGAAGGACAACATTGTCGAAACTGAAATGACAAAAACCACAACGAAATTAAGCCCTTAGTAGACAAACACGAATTCATCAAGGTAGATAACTTGTGAACGCCAATAAGTAGAAGAGCATAAACACTTTTCCTTCTTGATATTTTTCAGTGGCTTGGATGAGCCAAAGTTCGAAGTGTTCAATTTAGAAAGTCCAAGTCCTTCACGTTCAGTATATATTACTCTAGTAATTATCTTCTTTCTCTTGGTGCTTGAATCCGGTGGGGTTATCAGCTGGGACAACCTAGGGTCATCATCTTCAATGACATTTGTTTGCGAGGCATTGCGGTCAGAATCCCTTGAAGCGGATGATTCCAGTTATCAACACAAAATATAAATTCGTTCACTACAGTCACACGAAAAGAGATTATATCGTTGTTTTACGACAGCACCCACATCATGTTCTGATTTTGGTCCTGGAACATAAGAGAATGAAATGGAAAATATTAACATATACAACCTTTGCATCTGTTATAATTGCGTTTTAAGTAACTTGGTGATGACTCCTTGCATGCGGGATGTCCCAGACGTTGGAGATGACCTTCACACAAATGCACCAATTGTTGTGGGTGTTGTCGGTTTGCAAGAAGGAGGATACATCCGAAGAAGCCATTGCAACGATCTGTTGTATTCTTCCTGGTATGAAAATGAAACAGCTGTCTGGGTGGTATCCCAATTGCTAGGGTTAGGACCCTTTTATAGAAAACATGTGGTTCAATTAGGGTTTTTGAAAATTACCTTTGGAATGAATCATTTATGGATTGCCGTTTGGAAGGACCAATAGGATCCCTGATTTTGTTTCAAACTTTTACAATCAGATTCAAGTGAATGGGGAAAGGGTTCATGACACGGGAATTAGGAAGAATTAAATGGTGCTTTGAGAATTGTATTATGACCACCAATAGTACATGGGAAATAGTATATGAACAGGTTAATTCAAACAGATTGTAAGCGTTGCATTTAGAATATATAAGCGGTCCAATAGCAGATTGACTAAAACCAATATTGCATAGAGAATAGATCAGTTTCATTGGAACACTAAGCCCCTAATAAATAGTTAACTGTAAAACGTCTCACCATTACCCAATCAAATAAGTGCTTACGCTGACCTTCATAAAAGCCCATCCTTACAATTTATATTTTCAATCCCATTGGCCCATATATTTTTAAAGCAGCCCAACCCAACTCATTAAACCAAACACCTGCATCCCATAACCCCCATTCAGCCAACACGTAGAACACACACACCGAACCTATGTAACACGCACAGCAAAACAACTCCAACTCATTTATATCACTTTAGCCCATTATCATTCATCCAGCCCATATATCCTAGTTGACCCAAACCGTACGAAGATCAGCACCTACATTGTGCCTATTCCCTTTAATTTACATCAACTTAAACCCGTTAAAGCAGTGGCAGCAACAGATCCGCGATGAACCAGGAAAATCTTTGATTTTTTCTCAAAGGTTGGAGGTTGAAACCACAAAACGTCAGTTTCCAGAATGTGGCAGGTCAGTTTTGGGCTTGATTTTGAAATGGAAAATCTTTGATTTTTTCCTTGAATTTTACAGTAAATATTAGACATATCAACCTTCTGACGAGCCAAAGAACACCCAAACGGACGTGTAGAATGAGAAATATGACTTTCCAAAGTTTAGGAAAAATCTGAAACGTTTTCTGCACTTCGGTGAACAGTAATTTTCGGGCTTGATTTTGAAATGGCAAACCTTTGATTTTTCCTTGAAATTTTACAGTAATTAGTAGACTCAATAAGGTTTAAAACGAGCTTCTGAACACCTTAAACAGAGGTCTATAGCTTGAGATATAATTTTTAGAAGTTGAGCTAAAAATCTGGACAAATTCTGGTATGCATCTGGAGCATGAAAATGATGTGGCATTTCGGACCAAGTAAACCTTTGATTTTTACATTAAATTTTTCAGATAAATAGTAGACACATAGAGGTTTAATTTGATAGGTAATTCGTCGAATTCCGATAAGTATTGAAGGACTTATGGTTCCTCAAAGATTGGTCAAGAAATCGAGAATTCTGGATATTGTTTATATTTTTCAAAAGTAGGGAATTTTCTCAGCCATAAATTAACTTGGTGACTTTAGTTTATAAAAATATACTTATCAAGGTTTAATAATAAATTGGAATCACTCCATTTGGAGTTGTATCATCAAGTTATGAATTTTCTAAATTCTCGAAAAGTTAAAGGTGAATTTTTGATAAGTCTTAAAATAGTCACGTAAGTTGTTAATAGTGCATAGCCTTCAAAGTAAAAGTTCTTCTTTTGGATAATTTGTCTATTAAGGGTTATAAAGACTCTAAAGTGACAAGGTCAACTCTTCTTAACATTTTAAAGGACATGGCCATTATACCTACCACGAAATAAAAATAAACAAGATCAGAATCTTCCTAGCATACACGATGTCAAAGATTGAAGGCGTGTTTCCACGACCTGAGTAAAATTAGAAGCCAAGTCAACGAGATTCGGGGGTGGCACGAAACCGGGTCAATATTATGGCGGCGGAGCCCAGAATCAAATCAGTAGTGGCGAAATCCCGATGGAAAGAAGTCGGTACATTCATGCGAGACAATCATAGCAGGGCCGAGGTAACTGAGTCCACCTCGGCCCTAGAACTCATCCTTTCGGGTCATCATCTTGGTTAATCGGTAGGGCCGGAATAGCGACCACGTCGGCACGCTTCGGTGACCTCCTCGGATTGGAGGAAATAAGGATGGAACATTTGAACTTCCCAGCCGGAGGAACCACCTCTTGAAGTTTCGAATGGCTTGTCCAGGCAACTCCAGAGCCTTCCTCTTGCTTCCACGTAATGAGCGGCAAGCGGAGCAGCTTGCCTTTCTTGAGGAGAAGGTTTATCACCCGAGAGCCACCAACGGGTTTCCCCTCACAGTTTTACGTAATTCTTCGAGTTCCTCGGGGGTCATGTCTTTTATGTCTTTAGATATTGGTGGCTATATTCCTAAAGATACAACAATCAAACCCGAGAATCGGGTAAGAGTTTAAAGAAAATGGGGGTTTTTAACGGTGAAGGGTGAAGGCAAGGAGGAAATCACTCGAAAGCCCACTAATCGGAAAAAAGCTACCCGAGAAATTTAAGCGAATGCAGACAAAATCCGAAATATGCAACACGGATGCTACGAGGGGTTCAAGTGAATAACCGAAACATAGCAACAAAAGTACAAAGAAGAATAGAATCAAAGAAATAACGGGGAAAACTACGATACATTCGAAGAGAGGGGTTCACTCAAGAAAGGGTGAAAGGAGACACGAGGAACGAATTTCCTCGCGGGAGCGAAAAATGATGATGGAGAGAAAACTCTTCAAGGCATATGGAGTGAAACTAAAGAAGAAAGACTAGGCGGGTATAAGCTTTCAAAAACTCAACGTCGGGGGCAAAAGCGCCCATTCACCCGAGAACATAAGGATGACGTGACGCGCGCATTTAATGCGCACTCGGCGATCATTGATTGCGCTAGGGCCGTGGCGGCTGACGTCATACCCCGGCTATTTGAGATCCCGGTCCATTCGTTTTGCAAAAGAGCATTTGAAAAAGTCCGGACCTACATTGGTATACCTGGATATCATAGCGAGTTTTCACGGGAATCATTCATCCCGAGCAACCTGATCATGACATCCGAGCTAGATGCCACGATAGCCGGACCACTAATGACTTACTAAATGGCGTTGCCAGTGAGCTGTAAGATGCCACGGCCCCTAGGGTTACTTCAGGGGTATAACCTGGTTACACTCCTGGAAATTTCGGTCATAGCCGGGTTAGATAGATGTAAGTAATTCGGGTTCCCGGCTACACTTAAGGCATGCGGCTGAAGAGGGCACGTTGCCAACCGGATAAAATACATATCTATACTCGGCTAGAGAAAAAACGAAAAGCAGAAGTAAGCTTTTTATTCATGAATAATCGGGTTACACAGATCTCTTACAAGGAAATAAACTAAGCTATTCACATCCAAAGGCGATTACAAAGTTCAAAATACCGGAAATGAGGGGCTACATGTGAAAAATAGAACAACAGGCGACGAACAACCAGATCCTCTGTATGACGGCCGAATAGTTGGAACTGGAGCTCGAACACCTATCCAACAAAGACATCATACTGATAAAGATCTTTGTTGGATATCTTTGAGTCCTTAGAGAAGTTTAGGCAGGTCCAGGAAGACGGTCTAACTTATCCAAGGCCTCCGGCCGCTGGCACAGATGTTTGGATGCAAACTTGACTCCCCCAGGATCCTATACGAAGTCGAGCCGGATAGGTGAAGGCGGAAAATACTTCAGGATCCCAGGCATCCACCAAGCGGCGTTAATGAAGTGGCAAATACGTCCGAAGGGGTAGCCACGCTGAGGCGCCCCGAAAAAGCCATTCTGATATCCGAAGGCGCACCTTTCTTCCCCATTTGGCTGGAAAAGTCGAAGATACGCAACGCCTAATGGGATTTAGAACTCTCACCGTGGAACTCATCGCTGTTAGGGGCAAATTCACTCAGAAAACAAATGGGACTATTGGCCAAGGAAGGCAAGGCGACGAATAGATTTATAGGCCAGGCGAACTGCAAGGGCCACATAGCAGTAACTGACAATTCAAATGCAAAATGGCGTTTTCTTTTTCAAGAAAGGAATAATGACGGTTAGAGCATAGGTATTTATGACGCGCGAGGGACCAAGGGGCTGACGGTTCTCGATAAAATAAAGATATTACCACGGTCGTCGGATAAGTAAACCAAAGAGACACCAAGTTAGAGAGTGCCACGTGGCTCCTCATCATCAAAGAAGGGGGCCAGCACTCGCGAGTAATCAAGAATGATGACAGTCACATCGGCTCCTTGCAGGTCATCAAACCCGTTGTTGATAGCGATTCCGCCACCATAAGCTTTCGCAACTCGATCGCTTCCAAGGCTTGGCCGGATCCTATATTACGCAAGGCATTGTCATCAGTTCTTGCACGAACCTAGTCCTTTCCTTCTCAGGACAATTCGGACTTGGGGGGATTTCAACACTTCAGAGCAAACGAAGATTATGGAATTTCAAAGCGAAGTTAACCCGGACTACTCGTCTGGGGGCAATTCAATCACGATACAAGTAACTCCGGGTTTCTTTGAAACTCGGACACACTTAATCAAAATCAAACGAGTGACAGACACTCCGATACGACTTAAAGAATCAACAACGATTCAGCCGGCATCCCGAGAAAATTGGACTACCAGGTGGGGAAATTATACTACTCGGTTGTCAATAACAGGGTTTAGTGCAAACTCGAGCAAACACTCGGCCCGCGCCCAAGGGATTTTAGGTCAACTCGGACAAGCGATCAAGCAAACCATCTCGGTAGCTCGAAACTGAACTACCAAGGCAGGGGGCAAGCTGTTACGGACCTAGTCAAGGCCCACTAACTAGCCGACTAGCACGGGGGGCAACCCACGTGAGGATAGCAACCTCCTAGCGAAGGACCTAGTCATCGGGGGCGTTAGCAAGATCTTCGGGCACGCCTGGCTGGATCGGGGGCACACACAACGTGGGAGCCGGAGATCCAACCAACGAGGTATACTCTATATATATACGTAGAAGAGATACTCGGCCAAGGTACACAATTCTAGTCACGACTATTTACATACTGATCTGCACTGTGCACACACCGCACCCCTTAGGCGAAACGCTTTGGTTGTGTCTGATGATCCATACTCTCTTATGCGCTTGCCCTATAGGCATACGAGAGGAGTACATCGATCAAGATCAAATCCCGGCCATTCATAAGGCCGGACATCGAGTTCTACACCGACAGAGATACCTACAAAGATAAAATGACAGGAAGATTTTTTTTTTTTTTTATTTTAAAACAACAAAACCATAAGAGGATGGTCTCAAGTATGTCTTATAATCTCCTCTTTCCTCACATGGTAGGTGTGCATAGATACTATGATCAATGATAGAATATGGAAGCCACAATTCCATCTTCTTTCTATCCCATTCACCATTCTCTATAACATAAACCACTACTTGTTCATTTCATTCAATCAAGCACTCACGCCCTGAGATGAGATCTAGAAGAGAAACATTCATTTCAAACCAATTAACAAACCAAAAGGATGATGAAGCACCATTCCCTATTTTCCAGCCAACGCCCACCCGGAATTTCTTTCAAACAAAGAATTCCCCTCAAAAGTGAGAGAGACATTTACCCCCTTTTGTAATGTTCGGCATGTCTTGCTTGCTGCATTTACATTTACCCCGGAGAACTCTCACCCATAGTTCATCTTGTTCGTAAAAAAGTTCCCAACACAGTTTCATGATGAAAAGCCTTATTTTGCTTCCTTAGGTCTCTTATTCGTAGGCCTCCTTCTTCTTTTTTTTCTCTTTTAGTACATGTTCCCATGATGGTAGCAAATGCAATTATACCCAAGAACTTAGCACATATAATTATCTTTACCACTTAGTGCATGAATTAAATTCTTAATTATAATTTGCTCCTCTAATTAGCATAATCAAATGATATATCCTAATAGAATAAACAAACACTATATTCAAGAAAATATAATCAACCATGCGATTCAATTAGAAACATAAAAGAATAACAAGATTAATTATATAAGGAAATTGAAAATATGGATTAAGAACTGCAAATCATAATTATTCATAAAATTCAGAAAGTTTAATCACATAGATTATCCAAACGGAAAGCAAATTCTTGAAAATAGAATTTCAATCCTAGAACTAGGAAGTCATAAAATACAATAAAAGATTAAACTGAATCACAACAAATTAAAGAACAAAGAACTCAAGCCATAACATCCATCCTCAAGAGGATGATTAATTAACCACACATGGTGATGGAAGAAGAAAGGAGTGTGTTGTGTGGTCACGGTCTTGGAATGGAGCCTTGGGGTCCCTTTTATAGGCATCAATGGCTTGTTTGAAGGAGAAAAGATAATCAAGATAATATAATTTAAATGATCGCTCCTTTATCTTGACCAATCTTTATCTTTTTCATGCATTTGAATTTGAGCTTTGGATAAAGGATGATGAGATAAAATGATATCTATGGAAAGATGTTAGTAAGATTATAACTTGGCCCTTGATATTTGGAGAGATAATAACACCTGCGTTTTTCATATCTGTGGAAAAGAATTGAATTTACTTCTCAAGAGATAAAAAGATATAAAATTTTAAATTTTGATCCTTTTTTGAATTATAATTAATTTATCCCTTAATTAAGATTATAAGGATTTGTGGCATCATGAGAATTGAGATTTGATGATATCTTTTAGATTTTATAATGAATTATCTGTAATTAATTATCATGATGACATGTGGCAACTTGTGGTGTAAGGTTTGGTTGACTTGGTCTTCACCCTCCCTAGGCGGCACCATATGATAGCTTGTAAGAGAAGAAGTCATGCAAATGACCCTCATGCCCTTGACTAATTGTAATTGGCCACATTTTTGCTCTTCATGGGTCATGGAAGACATGCATTTAGGCTTAAGTGGTGGTTGTAGGGCCTATTTAAGGAGCATAAGTTAGCACATATGGGCCTTTACCATGTTGTAATTTGGCCCAAAAGCAGCCTCAAGGCCTTGTTTACCATCCTTTTGCTTATGCGAATTTCCACCTTCTTTTCCATGGTTGATTTCCTTGTTTACTTCAATTCCTTAATTTCACTACAATATACACAACTAAAAATACCTTTGTGCAAATCGGTTTAATCTAGGGAAATAAAAATATGACAATTTCACCATTTTTAGCATTTTATTTGTGCAACACCTTCTAATCCAAAATAATTAGATTTAAGCACAATAATAATGATAAAATCTCATAAATAGATAAAACTATATAATAAAATAGGGACATATCATATGGATAAGAGGTACCCCAAGTATTTCCCAAATCACTAGTAAGACCCACACCAATTCTTCTAATTAACTCCATGGCTCTCTATGCATGCACATTCTTGGAGAATCATATCTTTGTCTTACTTTTATTCATTTTCCCCCCAAAAGCTTTATAGAAAATTTCCATACGTACACTTCATGGAATCGACTTGTAGGCTCGATGCTTCCCTAAAGAGAATAAAATCATTAGCAAAGAATAGATGAATAGTTGAGGTCCTCCTGTATTAAGATGAATAGGACTCCAAACTCCACCATCTATGGCATATTGGATCATATGGTTCAAACATTCCATAGAAAAAATGAATATGTATGAGGAAATAGGATCTCCCTGTCTAATCCCCTAGTTGAGTGAAATTCTTTAGTAGCATCACCATTCCAAAGCACATGAAAGGAGGAGGTGGACATGCAGGCCATAATGAGATCCCTACTACTTTGAGTGTCCAAGATAAAAGTCCATTCCAATATGTCGTAGGCTTTCAAAATCCACCTTCACTGCTAGCCACCCCAAACCACCTTTCTTGCTCTTCATAAAATGAATTACTTCTTGTGTAATAACAAATTGTCACTGATTTTCCTACGTATTATAAAACTACACTAGTGTTGACCTACTATTTTCCCAGGATCAATCTCAGTCTCCTGCTAAGCACTTTGGCAACAACTTGGTAACTGATATTACTCAAGGAAATAGGCCTGTAATCTCAAATAAACTAAGGCTTATCCATTTTAGGGATAAGAACAAGATTCACGTGGTTGATGGATTCAACAAATGCAGGGTTCTGAAAAATTTCTTTAACCATGTTGCAAAGAGTGATAAACCATGATTTTTATATAATTTATCACACCTTATTCATTTATTTTAGGGATGAATTTAGGCTAATTTGGATTTATTAAGACATATTTGGACCATTAGACAATTTTAGAAAATAATATAAATCTAAATTATGATATCATTGGCATAAATTGTTAATATTTCAATTGCTTATTTTGTGATAGATTAATATTTCCAAATATATGATAGATCACGATCTCATTTAATTCTTGTAAGTTAAGGAAAAACATATTAGAAAATCTAATGATGTAGAATTTATCTTAGACGCTAAAAACGAATCTAAGGATGAATCTTATTGGGCCATTTAATTATAATATGCCCAAATCTTGTACCCAAAGCTCCCACATTCACCTATTAATTTATCTTAGCCGCCACCCTTATGAATGAATGTTGAAACTTGTTAGTTCTCAGATGGTTTTGATGATAACGGATAATTGTAAACACACTAGAAGTTTGTCTTTGAAAGTTAAAAAAACTTTCTGTCTAAGGCAAACTTGAGTTTCCGTTTGAAAACTCGAGTTTTGGCCTGACAGTAAAATGCTCGAATTTTGTTAAGTTGAGAAAACTCGAGTCATGATTGAAAACTTCGAGTTTTGTCATACGAGAGCATTCAAGTTTTATTTGAACAAAGCAAACTCGAGTTATGTTTGAAAACTTCGAGTTTTGTCAAGACAGAGAGCAACCCGGATTTTCAAAGAATCCAAAAACTCCAGTTCCATGGGAAACTCGAGTTTAGCCTTTCAAAGAATTTTCTAAAAGTTTTCAATGTTCATGAAAACTCGAGTTTAGATTGAAAACTCGAGTTTGTATCTTGAAAGAAAATTGCTCAAATCCAACCTTGCGAAAACACTATTTCTCAATTAAACAAAGTTTTCCAAAGTTTTCTCATTAAAAGAGAAAACTCGAGTTTTGGTTTCAAAACTCGAGTTTTGGTCTTACAGAGACGTTTCCAAAGTTTTCAAAGAATATGAAAACTCGAGTTAATACTTGGAAACTCGAGTTTTGAAAGACGAGGAAACCTTGCTAAAATTGATCATTTGAAAACTTGAGTTGTGTTTTGGAAACTCCAGTTTTGAGATTTTGGACTAAAACTTGATTTTTCATTAAGAGTCTAAAACTCGAGTTAGTCACTTAATGACTCGAGTTTTGCACTGTTCACCAGACTTGTCCAAAATGCCAAATCGCGATATTTGTCTCTGGAATGAGAAAACTCGAGTTTTGATCCTTTCCACGAAGTAACAACTGGAACATGAAAACTCGAGTTACGATGAGCGACTCGAGTTTCCATCGCGAAATTTGAATTTCGAGCGAATGAATTTGCGAAACTTACATGTTTGATCCATATACTTTATATCATCACTCATTACTATTCTTAACTATGTTTAATCGGTTTGTTAGTGAGTTTGGATGATTTAGACGAGTTAAATGAAGAATGAGCATAAAGCATGTCAACACATTAATTGCAAAACCCGAGAAAAGTTGCATTCTTGGTTAATCCTACGCACACGTTTGGAAAAGAAAGAATGGTTTCACTTCCGACATTAAGCACTCCAACGGATTAATTTGCAAAGAGTAACTCGATCATCTACAGTTGGATTAAGTGAAGATTAGAGAGAGAAGAAGACCAAAGCTCGGTGTAAACATCTCCCAATCGGTTAGAATTGGGATTACAACGGTCATTTAATGACCTCTGCCTATAAATAGAGATGCATTCAATTCTTCTTAAAAACCAACAAGTGAGAAAATGAAAATCATTCAAAGCTTCTGTTGGGATCCGTACACGCAGCGGAATAAAATTTTTTAACGAATCCCTTAGGCGGATCGCTCAATAGCGTTTAAATCTAGATTTAGGGTTTCCGAATCATACCTATGCGGAGGGTTCAACGTTAGTTGGCGTTTGCGCTGAGTCTCAAGCGCGCGGGCGTCGTACACGTCGAGCGAGGGGCATCCTTTTCTTGCTTCTTGATCACGTGGGCTAACGCCTTCTTGTTCGATCGAGACAGGAGCAGACTACACGTGTCCTCTCCCTCTACCGGTATCCACACGAACGGCCTTCAACACTGACGGCAGCGTGCTAGTGCCTCAGTATTCTTGCGTCTCTCTCTTTTTCTCTCTAGGGTTTTGTGTTTTGCGGCCGTCTAATTCATCCGTATTCTAATACAACTAATTCGAAACACATTTATAGGGTTTCTAAAACCTAATATGTAAATATTAAAATATTCAAAATTAATCTAATTAATTTCAATTTGGATTAAACAATATTAATTAAATCGTCCAACAAATCTAATCTAAGCGCTTGATGCGAATTAATAGGCCTTGATTTAATTTATATTTATAAATTAAATCAAGATATGATATCCTTTATATTTAATTTAAAATGAGATACGATATCTCAATTCAAATTAAATCTGATATGCAATATCTTTATTCGAAAATTAAATCTGAGATACAATATCTCAATTTATTATAGTTATTTAATTTATCAATTAAATTAAATACTATATATAATAATATTATTATCAATAAATAATATTATTATATATATACACACACACACACACATCCTAGACTAAATAAGTATTCATTAAATCTTAAACACATTTAATATTCAATGAATCTAGACATTCTTGTTCGTGTTGGGCCATTCTTGTGTGCGACCACAGTAGGCCACATGAGATTGGCGGTGGGCCAATCTTGTATCGACCCACAAGTCGCAAGTGGCCTCTAGCAAGACATTACGACTACCCAATTCATATGGGGATCGTTGATAAGTACAATGACTTGCCTAGGGCATAATTTCCAACAACTTCAACTACTCTTTGAGTTTTCTGCTGTAAAGTATCTTTTGATACAATTATTCTTCAGTGTTTATCATATCTACTCTTAGAGAGAGTTTATTGATTGTAAAATCATTTATTGATTTGTTTATCTCAAGTCAAGGGGACTTGGAGATTGGGTTATTGATTACAACTTGCAAGGGGGAGTAAGTTCTAGAGAGGGAGAATTACTCTTGAGTGCAAAGTGTGTAATCAATTGATATAGTGAGAAATCCCAGAGAGTCAGGGACCGGACGTAGGTCAAGTGGTTAGACCGAACCGGTATAAATCTTGGTGTCTTGCTTCTCTTCCCTATACTGTTTCATCTTTGCTGTTTATCCGAAAAGCAGGCATATCGAAAAGTTTTTAAGAATCCCCAATTCACCCCCTCTTGGTGATTCAAGCTCCACTTTCATTTGGTATCGAGCAAGGTCTTCTCAAAAGAGCTTAACATCTCGAGAAGGATCACTATGAACGGAATTCTACCCGATGGAGCTTTGATCAACGACCACCTTGACTTCAATGGAGAACATTACTCCTTACGGAAAGCCAAATTCAAAGTATTTGTATTAGCTAGTGAATATGGTCTCTGAGGGTATTTGAAAGAGGCAATTACGAGCCATCCTCACTTCAAGATGGCGTTCGAACTCCCAAGCTTGAAGAAGAGTATGATGATAATGATCGACGAAATGTGACCTCAACAAAAGCGTTCTCATGCGCAAAGTGCTCTAAAGTCAACAAGAGTACTTCCGAATCTGTAACTTAACATCCGCAAAAGCTATGTGGGATGCTCACGGAGATAGCCTATGAAGGAACCGGATTAAAGGTCTATCTGAGTACGAAGGCAAACTCAAGTTCAAAAAGGGACTTGATGAAACGAATAGCAAAAACAAAGGCATCGCTCTCAAGGCTGCAAATGAAGCTAACGAATCCGATAAGGAAGAAGAAGAAGATGACGAAGATGGTGAGCTAGGCATGATGGTCCGAAGATTCAAGAGCTTTTACAAGAAGGACCAAGGATATAAGAGATTCAACAAGGGCAGCTCCAGCGTGGAGACAAAGAAACCTATCATATGCTACGAATGCGAAAAGCCCGGCCACATCAAGTCAGAATGCCCCTAGCTGAAGAATAAGGACAAAGGCAGAAAGAAGTTCAACAAGTTTAAAAAGAAAGCCTATGTCTCAGGCTATATGGGGAGACAACTCTTCCGATGAAGATGAGGCGATGAAGAATAAGAAAAAGCTAATATCTGCCTAGTTGCTGAAGAGGAAAAACAGCATGAAAAGAACAATGAGGTATATGATTCTAAACCATTATATGATGAATTATTTGCTGAACATACCATTGTTCAATCTGAGTTTGAAAAACTTGCTGAGAAATATATTGCTTTGAAAAAGAAAAATATTACTCTTGAGCAACAAGTAGAAAATCTTTCCTCCTCTCGAAAATCTTATATGTGATGATTGTCTTGCCTTGAAGGAAAAGAATTTATATCTCACTAAAACTCTTAAAAAATTTACTAAAGGTAGTGAGATGCTTAATGTAATTTTAAAAGCAAAGATTTACAAACGATCGTTCAGGGATAAGATATAATCCCATTTTTTATAGAAAGAAATGAAAGAAGAAGAGTGGTGGAAAATCTTATTTTAATTATTTTCGAAAAACTATTCACTCTTCAAATCCATTTGCTCAGCTGTAATTTTTGTAACCGAAAGGGCCATACTACTTCATCATGTTTTCATAAGAAAGATAGGAAGAATAAGCACTGTCGGTAATTATCGATGGGTGCCTAAAGAACCTATGTTCCTCTGGCTCGAACTAACCTCAAAGGACCCAAGAAAAGATGGGTACCTAAGACTTGATCCCCTTTAAGTCTGCAGGTATGTCTAAGAGCATCGAAGTCGACAAATGGTACATCGATAGTGGATGCTCAAGACACATGACCTAGGTGATCAGTCCAAATTCGCCTCAATCAAGCAAAAGATGGCGGCAAAGTATTCTTTGGTGGAAATCAATATGGAAAGATTCTTGGAATTGGTGAAGTTAGGAACAACGATGGACCACAAATCAGAGATGTCTACCTTGTGGAAGGACTTTGCCACAATCTCCTCGGTGTAAGCCAAAGCACCGATAAAGGCAATATAGTTATCTTTGATTGAGGAATGCTTGATTGTGAGTAAGGACACTCTTTCATTAGATAATATAAAAACAAAAGCTGTTTTTAGAGCTCCTAGGAAGGCAAGCTGTTATACTCTTAATCTCTCTAGAGATGGCTCTACATTTGAAAAATGTTTTGTGAGTAACCTGGATGATAGTTGGTTATGGCATAAGCGTCTAGCTCATGTCAACATGATCCAACTTGACCAGACTATTTAAAAAGGATTTAGTTATTGGTATTCCAAAATTACGTTTTAAAAATGACATGATTTGTGATGCATGCCGAAAAGGAAAACAAACTAAATCCTCGTTTAAGTCCAAAATGAAATTTCATCTTCTAGACCTTTTCAACTATTACATATGGATCTTGTTGGACCCGGCTAGAGTAAGAAGCCTAGGCGGTAATCTCTATACTCTAGTTATAGTTGATGATTTCTCTAGATTTGCTTGGACAATATTTTTGTCATCAAAAGATGAAACCTTTGATCAATTTGTCGTTTTTGCCAAGAAGGTCCAAAACGAGAAAGGTTTTGTGATTTCCAGAATTGCATGCTGAGATCATGGAGGAGAATTCAAAAATTGTGGCTTTTTGAGTTCGTGATAACATGGGGATTGATCACAACTTCTCAGCCCCAAGGACTCCTCAACAAAATGGTGTTGTGGAAAGGAAGAATCGAGTTCTTACTGAGATGGCTAGAGACAAAGAGATGAAGGTATATTTTTAGGATATTCCAATAGAAGTAGAGCATATAGAGTTTTTAATATACGTACTCGTATTGTAGAAGAATCTATGCATGTTGCCTTTTGCGAATCCAAAACCGAGATCTAAGGATGATGATGATGAGGAAAATCTTTTGAAAAATCAGTTCTTTTCAAAACCACTCCTCGCTTCCATTGAAAATCCAGTAAAATATTTTCAAGTTGATCCTCAAAATAATTTGAAACCCCGATCAACATCAACCTAGAGCTTGGAGATTTATCGAAATCACCCTTTGGACCAAGTTATAGGTGATGTTAACCAAGGAGTAAGAACTAGAAGCGATACTTTAAATGAAGTTACTTTTTCGCTTTTATTTCAAAAATAGAACCCTCTAAAATTGATGAAGCCCTTTCAGGACAATGATTTGGGTGATAGCAATGCAAGAGGAATTGCATCAATTTGATAGAAATCAAGTTTGGGACTTGGTACCTAGGCCCAACGACCATCCGGTCAATGGAACCAAATGGGTATTCAAGAACAAACGAGATGAGTCCGCAATTATAGTCCGAAATAAGGCTAGACTAGTTGCCAAAGGCTATAATCGGAAGAAGGAATTGATTATGATGAGACGTATGCTCCAGCTGGCTAGATTGGAAGCAATACGTGTACTTTTAGCCTTTGCTTGCATCAAGGACATCAAACTCTATCAAATGGATGTTAAAAGCGCATTTTTAAATGGTTTTATACAAGAGGAAGTCTATGTAGAATGCCTCCCAGTTTCAAAAATGAGCATCATCCCGATCATGTTTGTCGTCTCAAAAGGCATTATATGGGTCTTAAACAAGCTCCAAGAGCTTGGTATGAACGACTTAGTAAATTTATTTTTTAGAACAAGAATTCATTAGAGGAAAAGCCGATACGACACTCTTCATTAAAACAAACAAACTCAATGTGAAATTCTTGTTATACAAATATATGTAGATGATATCATTTTTGGATCTACTAATGAATCTCTATGTGAAGAATTCTCTAAGAAAATGCGAGTGAATTTGAAATGTTAATGATGGGAGAGTTGAAGTATTTTCTCGGCTTGTAAATCCAACAACAAAAGGATGGAATATTTATCTCACAAGCAAAGTATCTTCTGATTTGCTCAAGAAGTTTGGCTTGGAACATTGCAACGGTGTTGACACACCTATGAGCTCACCGCTTCTTTAGATGCCGACGAAGAAAAGGAAAAGACTTCAACATAACCAAATACCGAGGAATGATCGGATCACTACTTTATGTTTACGCAAGTTACTCAGATTATTCAATTCGCGTGGGTATGTGTGCAAGGTTTCAAGCTGCACCAAAGGAATCACATGTTGAACATGTAAAGAGGATTTTTCGTTATCTATCGATACGAAAGAGCTTGGTATTTGGTTTCGAAAAATCTGGTTCAACACACAAGAATAAAGCACATTGACGTGAGACATCACTTCATCAGAGATCATGTGCAAAAGAAAGATATCAAAGTGATGTTCATCCCCACACACTTACAACTAGCTGATATTTTCACTAAGCCATTAGCAAAGGAGCAATTTAATTTCATAAGAAGAGAATTGAGAATGGTAAATCCCAATGAATTGTAAGTATTTCTTTCCATCTTAATGTTAGTTATGGTTTTGATGAATATTTGTTGCTAACTTAAGCTTCGGAGTACATAGAAATGTCTTATGTGGGATCTTCGAAATCCCTGGTTTGTTGTTAAAGGACGCAAACTCGAGTTTTGCTTCAAAACTCGAGTTTTGCCTGGGGTCGAATCGCGAATGAGTTGCCGAGCAAAGTTGGAAACTCGAGTTATTAAGTGAGTAACTCGAGTTTCTGAGACGCGGAATGGAAGCCCTTAGTTTTCACACGATATGGAAACTCGAGTCAACAATGGAAACTCGAGTTTCGGACAAACAGAGCAACACACCTGTTGAGGCATCCACAAAACTCGAGTCAAGAAGTGGAAACTCGTGTTTTGCTCGCGGAATTTCAAAAGTTCACCTTACACTTTTGAATCGAGGTTAGCCATTTTCGCGCTCTATTTAAGGCGTAATCGTTCAATTGTTCTATTCATACTCGCCCAAAACTCAAGTTTGCCCTAAAGTTTTCTCGAACCTCTCATTTCCTCCTCTATTTCTCTTCGTCTCTATTCTTATCGAACCCCATCTCTCTCTAAAGCTTCAATCGGCCATGGCTCGCACGAAATCTCGCGCACCGTTTCGAAAAGGACGATGGGGCATGAAGTTTCTCGGAGTTTCTTCCCTCCACCGCTCAATCGCCCTCTCAGAAGAAATCATTTCCCAATCGGTTCCACCATGGGATCGATTAAGCACATTCGGAATTCCTCTTCTCTCGACGTCCCCGTCTATCTAAACCTAAGGGAATCTCCATTCAAGAACCTTCCTAGACTCCATCCAAACGAACTTCCCGAATCAATGCCCGAGGGATGTAAAAGGACGAGAAATGGAAGGCGTGCCTCACTCGCCACGCAAAAAGCGCGTGAGTTCAGCGAGGAGTTGGATCATCTAAGCACCATCACACTCTCATCAAGATTCTCAAGACTCACCAACTCCGTGCCAAATGCCTGATTTAAATTCATCTTCCATAAATCGGCACCTCCTGTAAAGTTTTCCATCGATTAGCCATCTTCTAACCTCGGTGAACTAGCTATTAAGTTTAAAGAAACTTATTCAAAAGGTCTTCATCCCATGAGTTTCGTGATTTAGACAAAATTAGACAAATCTCGTAATGTCGACCTCTCCCTTGGTCAAACCATATGAATCCTTTCGTCTATAAGCGTCAATGGTTGCTATGTTTGTTACCAAAATGTTCTATTTCACTATGGAATGGGACAATTTGGTAGATAATGATAATAACTTGGTAGAAGAAAGAGTTTCTATTCTGGTTAGGGGTGTCAGATTCTCCCTATCTGCAGCCATCATCAATAACATCTTGAAAATCTCAAATCCTCCTCCTTCTCCCACAGAGAAATATTCAAATAGAGAAATTTTCGAAATCCTAAGGCCCAATGAACCAATTCCTAATGATCAATTGGTTAATCTGTCTTTTACTCCAATGTCTATGCCCCCTCTTCATCGTGTCCTATGGTACATCTACTCTAGGAACATGATTCAAAAGGGTGGTAATTTCACTCATTTTGCTAACAAAGACTATACCAAGTTTGCTCTCTTAGTGAATAAGGTTCCTCTCAATCTAGGCAACTGGATCTTCCAAGAAATGGTCAATTTCGATTCTCCTCTAGGAAGCCTTCTCATATACCTTTTCCTTCTCTTGTGTTTGTCATCCTTTTCTATCATAAGATTTGGTATGTGGGTGCCCCTGACACCATGAAAGCTCCTACTGTTTTTGGAAAAGCCCAGCTTAATCTAATGAGAATCACTTTTGAAGCTAAAGGCTCTGATGAATCCTATGCTCCTACTCGATCAAGAGCCTGAGAAGCACTATCCTTGCCTCAATCCGCTCCTCCTCTATCCACGGTTCCATTGGTAATTTGGTTTACAAGTTCAAGCAATTGTGGATAAAGCTTTCTCGTGATATGATGACTCAAATTCCGTAATGAAGTCAATCTCAGTTTGCTCTAAGACCTGGACAAACATCAATACCGCATTCCATCGCAAAACAGAATGCGATGTCGGATTATTTGATCGATCACGATGCCTCTTTGGCTACTTTGCTAGTCTCTCAGGAACGCATGGATAATTGCTTAACTGCATTTATCAATAAAATGGATATGCGTTCTACTTCCGGTTTTGGCTCTCCTACTGACCTGAAACCTGAGGCATCTTCTCCTACTACTTCTCCATCTTTTGGTTTCACCACTCCTCCAGTCTCTCCCTCTGGACCCCCTTCCACACCCAAAACTGTTATTCTACCCACTCCAATTCCCTCTCCCATTCCTACCCTATCATCTGCCACCACTATCAAACTCCCATCCCCTTCCTCTGAACCTTCGATCTCAGCTCCATCCTCTTTTGTTGATGACAAAGGGGGAGAAGAACCAGAGAAAGAATCAAATCCCAAGGAGCAAGCTTGAGTTGAAGGAAGAAGTATAGGAGTTCAGTTTGGCTTTGAGTTACTTAGGACTCGTTTTGTATGATGTATGGACAAAAGTTTAAATTGAAATGCAATGGTTCAATCATGCTGCTTCGCTACATCTCCCGAATGAAAATCATAATTGTCTTAGCATGTATTCATGTCAAAACAATTTTCTCAAAATTTTCGTCTTCAAATATCAATTTTTTTTTTTTAGGATTCTCTCCGGTTTACAAGTGTTGTCATCATCAAAAAGGGGGAGAATGTTAGTTCCTCAGATGGTTTTGATGATAACGGACAATTGTAAAACACAAGTAGAAGTTTGTCTTTGAAAGTTAAAAAATTTCGTCTAAGGCAAACTCGAAGCTCCGTTTGAAAACTCGAGCTTGGCCCGACAAGAAATGCTCGGAATTTTACTAAGTTGAGAAAACTCGAGTTTTGGTCATACGTAGAGCATTCAATTTTTTTCGCCGAACAAAGCAAACTCGAAGTTATGTTTTGAAAACTCGAGTTTGTCAAGACAGAGCAACCAAGATTTTCAAAGAATCCAA